>VMOF01000035.1:6407616-6890116 GCA_011764245.1 Trialeurodes vaporariorum | reverse complement strand
GGTTGGGAGCCTCCGGTACGCCACTGTCACAGATTTCACAGCACCCATGGATTATCAAGGCATGTGAACTCTGAGGTAGCAAAATAGATTTTGCCATTTTTTTCACGCTAAATACTTGGGTGTGCGTCGACGCAAGGCGAGACATTCCGAAGAAAATTTAATTCAAGCGTGCTCCGTAACACAATCACTTCATTACGACCGATGCGGCAAACGGACGGGGAAGCCTGTGATGGAGGAAACCGCTGTTGCCACGCAGATAATAATATGTGAACCAGCCTCAGACAAAGTTTTGCTACACCAGTAAGGAGGGTAAAATCACAGCTACTTTTCAAAGTAAAACGTTCGGGCATAAAAAAAAAAAAAAAAAAAAAAAAAGCTCATCAGGCTTACAAACTCGACAATAAATGCATTCATACAAAATTCCAAGATGGCTGTTGTATAGCGAGTCACAATAGGAGAGTCCAGGGGCGTGCCGTGGTCTCCAGAGAGGAGGGGGGGCGGCAAGAATGCAATCTTGCCGCCTTCCGCAAACAAAATTATAAATTTAAGGTTTGTTTTTTTTTTTTTTTTTTCCTATCCTTGTTGCACACTGATTTTGCCGCTGGAAGAGTCCCACCTTATTTTTCTGTGATTCAGTGGTGTAGCCGGGAAAGGGCGCACCAAACCCTTGCCCTCAAAAAGATAATTTTTTTTCTTTTCAGAGAAATTTTACACAATTTTGGCCTTTGGACTCTCCAATTGAAAATTTGTGGAAACTCAGACATCCCCTCCCTCGAAAAATTCCTGGCTACACCACTGCTTAGTGTGACTCTATAATGAATCACTTTTTCCAACAAAAAAGAAGCTGCAATAAAAGGTTTTTAGTGAAGACGTCGTCCGGTGAAAAAGTTCGTTGAGTGTTCCAAACTTTCTCTCTCACTCTCTCAAGTGACCCCCATGTGCTCCTCTCTCATACTCTCATCGCTAAAATCGTACTGCACGGATACATTTTTTGTAAAAAAAAAAAAAATTGGCAGAAATAAATCACTCGGAGTTATTTTGAACCCATTTTGATATTAGAATTTCATGAAAAAGGCCCTGTTTACGAATTTTTACATTAGAAGGAAATGACTTGGAACGCTACGCGCGTTTTTTTCACGGCTGATTGTTACCGACGAGTGCATTGTTCACATAATCGCAAGCGTTGAATGGAGCTGTTGAAAACTTTTGCTACAGGCTTATTAATAGTTGATAATGGGGTAATACCCTGTAAAAATAACAATTAGCTCACTAAAAAATCACGAAATCCAATTCTAAACTCACAAAATGCTTTTAAACGCGAGACCGTAAGGGCGGCCGGGGCCGCGGTTTGCATTGGGGTTCCCTATCTTCAATCAGCGCCATCTACACGAGGTGTTCTCGCAACACCACACAAGAAGAAGAAGAAGCATACAGTTGCCATAAGAAAACCGCGGCCTCGGCCGCCATTACGGTCTCGCATTTAAAACATTTTGTGAGTTTAGGAGTGGATTCCGTGATTTTTTAGTGCGCTAATCGTTATTTTTACAGGGTTTTATCCCATATTCAACTATTATTAAGCCTGTAGCAAAAGTTTGCAACAGCTCCATTGGCACTAAAAATGTCTATTAGATTGGCTCCCCTCTTGTTCATGGTGTATGTCAGCCATCTTGGAATTTTGTTCAAGCCTATTTATTGGGTTTGTGAGTCAGTCTTAGAACTTTTTGATACTGCCAAAGTAACTGATTTTCTACAGATTTACTATTTCTACTATGGGTTCTACTGGAGGGTCGTTCCAGCTTAACTTGTCCCACCCGGAACATTTTAAAACTTTTCTTTTCGTCGTATATTTTTCAATTTTCAATTTTATAGCAATCAAAAGCAGTGGCGTAGCGTGCAACGTGGCCATGGGCAGCGCGTGGGGTCAAAAAGTGGGGGGCTAAAAATCAACAGCTTTTTTTTTTTTTCCTTTTTCTTTCTTTACCTTTTTCAAAATAAAGTTTAAAGCAGGCGGGTAGGAGGATAAATAACCATTTTTTCTTTTGGAACACTTGTAATTTTGACTTGAAAGGGGCTAAAATTTAAAAATACTGAAAATTTGGACTAAATAGACACTTGAAACAATTTGGTTAGAAAATTTTTTGAAGAATATAAACAAAAGGTGACAGTCTCGTTTCCTTAGTAACTTCTGAATGAAGCAGACAGATGGCGATGAGAAATTGATAACGTTTCTTCTTCTTCTTTTTCTCTTTTTCTTTCTTTTTCCTTTTTCCCTGTTTTTCTTTTTTTCCTTTATTCTCGTTCAAAAATTGTTTTAGCCCCTCGTTCCCAAAAAAGTGGGGGGCCTATAGCCCCAATAGCCCCTTATACGTGCCGCCTATGAACGTGGCAACATTGTACTGTGTCCATTTAAACTCATGCGGAAGATTAAATGCGAGGGTGTTCACCGAACACCCTACAGTTCGATATTTTTCATGGCTTTAAATGGACGAACTACAACGTTGCCGAATTGCAAACTACGCCACTGATCAAAAGGGTGGTAATTGAATGACCTCTTTCTCGTTCAATCTCTAAAAAAAACAAAAATTTGATGTTAGACAATCAAAACAACAAAACAATGGATTTTAAATGTTGCAGGTGGGACAGTTATGCTGGAATGACCCTGGAATTGATCCCCTTTATTGATACGGCGAAAGTTTCTTGTCCATTTAAACCAATGAAAAATGTCGAACTGTAGGAAATACAGAGAGCAATCCCTCAAATCGATATTTTACATAGTTTTAAATGGACGAAATGCAACACAGCACCACATGTGGCGACTCGAAAATTCATCAAAAATGTCGTTATCTTTTCAAGAATTCTATTAAGGCGCGTAAAAATGACACGGGTCCTAGAAATTCCGCTCACCGCACCGGTTTCACGGTCTGACCGTAAAGAATGCTGAAATGACGTCAAATGATGGCTAATCTAAGAGACATTTCGTGGATGTAAATAATGATTAGATGCTTGAATATCAATCCGCTTTCGTGAGACAAAGAATTAGCGTAATTAAAAGACGTAGGTCCGGTCCATTAATATTATTACAGAAGTCATAATACAATCACTCGACGAAGAGAATCATGCACGTTTAATTGATTATTCGAATGTTTTGCGCATGAAATGTGGGTCATTCCATGGAAGCACAATTAGTTCTGAGCGACAAAAATCCATCATAAAAATCTAACTACTTTTGAAAAATTTCAAGTTTCTTCGAAGATGAATGCGGAAAAAAATTCAAGGCGAAATTTAAAAAGAATGGGGGGGATCCACTGAAAACCACGTTATGGGCGAATCACCGATAATAGGACAAGCAGCTAGTTTGAACCTCTAAACGGTCTAAACAAGATTAAAATTAGCAACCACAGCAATTTTCATGTTAAAATAATAGGTTTCTTCATAGTTCAACAGTGAACAACAGTGTAGAATTAATGACATAATTCACGCAAATTCCATGGCTTGTAAGTGTCGAAATGTCGTCTTGGAAACGCCACGCACAGTGCGTCCCACAAGTAATTCTCAGGTTCAAATTGAAAAACACGTAACTCGTAAACAATAGATCTGCTCGTTAGCTTGCGGTTAACAGAATTTCTCACGTAAATCAAAAGACAGTTCTACCGAGCTACGACTAACGAGCTGATCTATTGTTTATCAAAAGTGAAACATTAATTGCTTGATTTGATCGCCAAACTTCCCGTCCAAAAATTCGCTTATGGGGAAATTACATTAGATCAGAGTTTGTAAGCAACCCGAGCAGTGGTGTAGCGTGCAATTTGGCAACGTTGTAATAAGTCCATTTAAACCCGCGGAAACGGTCGAATGCGAAGGTGTTCACCGAACACCTAATAGTTCGATCTTTTTAATGGATTTAAATGGACACAATAAAACGTTGCCAAATTTCACGCTATGCCACTGAACCCGAGGTTCTCGAGCGGCAATCGATACGATACTATCGCATCGCTCTACTAAAACAGTCTAGCGTGAAAGACAAATTCCGAGAAGAGCCTTTATTAATTGGATTTTTACGAACTGCAGACATTTGCTAACGAACTTTCCTTATGGACAAGACTTATGCTAACAGATTCTCCTTATGGATAATTAAGAAAAAGTTTGACGAATTATCCTGAATCCTGAAACCTACAGGAACTTTGTGTATATGACCTAACTTCAAGTATTTCAGTCGAGGAATCCGAATTTTTCATCAGTTTTGCTCCAGCTTCTACGGTTCTTCCTCAACTTTCCTAGTTTCCACTTGGTGTCCGTTGGATCGTAAATTTGAGGTTAGGTGCAGATAATTTCAGTTTTCCGAAGGAAAATTGAGTCTAGAGGGAAAGTAGAGACACAATTTTAATGCAGCGTGCTAAATTTCACGCTAGTATGCAAAATTTCAGTTTACTTAGTAAAAAAATTAAAATTTATCAAGAGTTATGCGTGTAGGAATTTCGTTAGCAAATGTCTGCAGAACCGTTCGCTTTATAAATTGCGACCGGTGTTTAGCATAGCATGGCGGCGGCGGCGGCAACTTTAAATTCGCGATTACACATAAAACACCGGATGTAACTGGATACAAGACAAGTACTTCAAGTTCACGCCGATGTTTGTTTAAGACATCGCTCAAATACTCGTCCTTATTCATAATCCAGGGATACTCAAACTGTACGAGTCAAGCGCAAAAAAAGCAGCAAAAGCAGCTTAGCCACTCTTGAAATATTACGAGCAAACTTCAGCCGCTCGCCGAGCGGGATTTCAGCGTTTCTAAAGAAACTCGCTAAAATTATTTAACAAAATGACGGAGCGTTGGATTGAAAACTCATATTCGTAGAATCTTTCTTTTAACTATTTCGACTATTTTTGTGATGATTCTTTTGCGATTATTTTTTTTTTAAATTATTGCCATTTTTGCAAATACTATCAAAAAGAGGCCAAAATTCAGAAAGTCAATTTCTCACCAATTTATCAATTATATGCAAATTTTCAAGACAGCAGTTTAAATCACAGAGAATCTTATGAACAATTGATATAAAACCAGAAATGTTGACACCGGAAAATTTCAAGAAAAGCTTAAAAAGTTCAAAAATTATAATTTTTGATGACTATTACCCCCCCCCCCCAATTTTTGGCCACTTTTTTTTATCGATCTCTGACCATCGTGCGGCAGTTTCCTTTCATCAAATAAAAAGGGCGATGCGGAGGGAGAGCTGTTTGAGCATCTACGCGATGAAACTATAGTTGGTCGATTGAATTAGAAATGGCTGAGAGAAATGTTTGATGATTCTGCGTTTTTCTACGGCGAAAAAAACTTCAAGGAACTTGGATTTCCGCGAGTGATCGAAACGCGTATTTAAGGAGTTAGAGGTCAAAACGGAAGTCGGAGATGAATGAAACGTATGTGTATATATAAAAAAGAGGTAAACAATGAAAATCGATTTATCATTCAGCGACACTATAGATAAATATTTAAGTTTTAGTTCAACGGGACTACCCCCTCCCCCAACCGACCGGCTATGTCTTGATACAGATAAAATGGGTCAGTAACAAACGTTCGCTATAAACAAAATAAATTGTAATTCTTCGGTGAAATATGCTTTTAACCCTTTAAGGGCTAAGCCCGAGTATACTCGGTTTTCTTCTCTAGGCTACTTCACATTATTCCATTCTTCATTCCGAATAAACGCGATTATTGATGAAAACATGTACAAGATAAGATGTCTTCGAGCGCCTTCAATGTATCGTATAGGCAATTTCAACTCCCCCAAGTACGAATAGTTAACTACCTTCCCTTTATAAACGAAAGAGTGGCGTCCTTTAAAAACAACCTGGCCCTTAGAGGGTTAAAAAAAACAACAACAAAAACAATGAGAACAGAGGGTTCTCGGACGATTGCCCTAAAACTTTTGATCAACTAACAGATAACCTACTAGTTCTTTACCTAAAGAAAGTTGCCCTAACGATTTTCACATAAAACGAATTTTACCTCAAACACCTTTTTACCTAACATCTTTACGGAAAAAAGCCTCAAAAAGCCATTTTCAACAGGGAAGAAGAGCCGTAGTTACCTTTTCACTGTAGAGGGTGTAATTGTATCCTACTGCCCTTAAACAATAATGAAGCCTTTCCTCGTCACAAATCTTGACATGATTTTTTTACCTCTTGTAGATTTGACAAATTCCGCCATTGTAAAATAGTGAACAAAAAACCAAAAGGACCATAACCAGGGCACACAATAATTTTGATAATAACAGAGCAATCAATAATTTTGACAGGAACGATATTTCGTCAGAAAAATTTTCATTTCATAATAGGTTGGTTATGAAAATTATTTACAGTTTACACTCTTTCCTCTCCATTGCAATAATTTCATGAGAAGGAAGCGTACATTCCAGCTGAAATTTTAGGCAAAGAAACAGTTCTCGATAAAATAAACTTTAGGTTTTAAACTTTATTGTGTAGGGCAACTGTTGACAAAAAACCTGTAGGTAATCTGCGTTTAGGTCAAATACTTCAGGGCTAGAGTCCCTATATGTAGAGAGTTAAGATAAGTGAAACCATGGGCGCCGCCATTGGATGCGATTTTGCACATTTGTTTACATTCTGAGGCCGTTGTTGTGTTTCGCTCCACTGCAAAGATTACAGTTCCGCTAAGTTTGTAACGATGTAATCTTTCCCTGCTTTTGTTGATCGACATGTATTAACGCTTTTTAATGATTCTTTTGAGATTTATGGACATTCTTATGGTGCATTATGATTAAAATTAACAGATTCATCGCAAATTATCTCTTTTATCTGTAAAAGACCGTTGGTAAACAAAACAAAAGTGCAAAATCGCATCCAATGGCGGTGTCCGTAGAGCCTAAAATTCATCGACCAATCAGAAGTTGACTACCCTCTTGTCTTAACTCTCTACATATAGGGACTCTATTCAGGGCAAGTGACCCGGGATCGAACCATGGGCGGATCCAGCAATCTGGCAACTGTGTATTCTTCCCATTTGAATGCGTGAGAAACAATCGATTAGTCAAGGGGGCCATGGCCCCCTCGAGAATCGATTCTTCCTCATACGATCAAATGGGAAGAATACATGGTTGCCAGATTGCTGGATCCGCCCTTGGATCGAACAGAGCATTCAGGAGAGAGTTATGTACAAATTTCTCCATTAAGTTGGGAAATTCCATTGATATTGAACAACAGAGTCGAAATGGTGGCTCATACATTACAAAGTGGTGGTCCTAGACAAAGCCAGTAATTCGTCTTTCTCTCTCTCTCTCTTTGCCCATTTGAACTCATGCGTTAGAAAAGGACGGAGATAGGGGCTGTCACGTGACTTCAGATCCTATTTCTGTTCTTTTCTAAAACATGTTCAGTTCAAATGGGCAAAAAGAGGGAAAAAAAAATTCCTGGCTACGGTAATAGTCCAGTGGCGGCTCGTGCTATTTGGCAACATTGTTTTTATCCCATTTAAATGCATGGAAAACAATCGAAACTTGAGGAGGCTGCCAGCCTCCGCTTGAATCGATTTTTTACCTAAGTTTAAGTGGAAAAAATGCATGGTTGCCAAATCTCACGGGCCGCTACTGTAATATAGAGTCCCTATATGTAGAGAGTTAAGACAAGAGAAATCATGGGCGCCGCCATTGGATGCGATTTTGCACATTTGTTTACATTCTGAGGCCGTTGTAGGGCCGTTGTTGTGTTTTGCTCCCCAGCAAAGATTACAGTTCCGCTAAGTTTGAAACGATGTAATCTTTCCCTGCTTTTGTTGATCGACATGTATTAACGCTTTTTAATGATTCTTTTGAGATTTTTGGACATTCTTGTGGTGCATTATGATTAAAATTAACAGATTCGTCGCAAATTAACTCTTTTATCTGTAAAAGACCGTTGGTAAACAAAACAAAAGTGCCAAATCGCATCCAATGGCGGCGTCCGTAGAGCCTAAAATTCATCGACCAATCAGAAGTTGACTACCCTCTTGTCTTAACTCTCTACATATAGGGACTCTACTGTAATAGTCCCAGGGGCGGATCCTGGAATCGGACTTCCTCTACACGGAAAAAAACTACGGTGAAAATAACCATACGGATACCTGATGTTGGCACCTGCTAGATGTTATGGTAATGTTAACCAGAAGTATACTACGTTTTGACTAGGTACTAGGTGATGTTACCTGATTGCATGTCGAATTTACTCAAAGTATCGGTAAATGTACCATACTTCTGGTCAAGTTTACCATAACATCTAGCAGGTGCCAAAATCAGGTATCCGTATGGTTATTTTCACTAATCTTTTTTTTCCGTGTAACTCCCTTAACTTAAACGCATAAGTTCAGGGGCGTCATTTCGAGTTCGGCTGGGGGAGGGGGGGTCAAAAATCTGATGTTCTTTTTTTTTGGGGGGGGGGGGAGATCATCAATATACTTCGTTCTTGTTTTTGAACCTGACTTCGAATCCTTTGGGGGGGGGGCAATTGCCCACCTTGCCCCCCCCCCTCAAATGACGCCACTCCATAAGTTAAAGAAGAACAATGCAAGTGCACATGCTTAAGTCACGGGAACGACTACATTTCTATCCGTATCGAGACAGGGCAAATGTATATTAATTGATATCCCAGAAATCTGAAAGTGTAATCGTTAAATTATGAACGAGTTTTTTTGAGAAGTATTTCTGAAAAGTTACCGGAGAAATCTAAAATTCAGTGGCGACTCGTGCAATCTGGCAACCGTGCACTTTTGCCATTTAAACGTATGCAAAAAGATCGATACTAGGTGAGGCGCTGCGCCTCACCAAGTAATCGATTATTTTACACAGTTTTAAATGGAGGAAATCCATTGTTGCCAGATTGCACGAGCCGCCGCTGCTAAAATTGCAATCGTAACAATGGGGAAATTGCAAGAGTCTAAAGTTTGTGTTTTTTATAAAGATAACGATAGCACTAGGTGAGCTGAGAACAACGTTTCTTCTGGTTTGTTTGTTTGTTTGTTTTTTTTTTTTTTTTGTGTTTTTTTTTAATGTCCCGGTTTTGGAGATGCACACGTGTAAAGTTGTCAAAAATCGTGTGCGTAGTGACGACACTATATGCGGAATTCCCATTTAAAACAATAAATTTTCAAAAAATCTCAATCAAAAATTATCTCCGGAAATCTCACCAAAATCTCATCTCCAGAACAATGAGACTTAATTAGAAACCAAAGGCATCTTTGTTCTCGGCTCATTAAGTACTTTCATTTTCTTTAACAAAAACACACCACTTCAGACACTTGCAACTGATCAATGGGGCTCTTGCAAACTTTTGCTACAGGGGATTGAAGAATTGATTCTTGAATAAAAACCTGTCAAATCGACGATGAGTACATTAAAAAGTCGCAAAATTCACTCTCAGAATCGGGCTTAGTGGCGGAAAGACGCAGGTATCATGGGAAATTCCAATCTAAATTGAGACGTATCTCTGTGTTTCCTTAGAGAAAGTGACAAATTAGACAGGAATCTCCCATGATACCTGCGTTGAACCGCCGTTACGAACTTGCCGTTATAACATTTATGTGAGTTTATTACTGAATTACTACACAGCCCACAGCCAGGAGCGTAGCTGGGGGGGGGTGTCCAGGGGGTTTGGACTCCCCCTTGACACCAAAATTTGTCCTAAAAAAGGCAATTTTTTTGCGTTTTCAGACAAATTAATTAGACCAATTTACTATCTTTGGACCCCCCCTTGACAATTTTCGGACGTCAGACCCCCCCCCCCCCCCCCCCTGAAAAATTTCTGGCAACGGAACTGCCCACAGCAAAAGTTTGCAAGAGCCCCATTAAGTCTACAGTAAGAGTAAACAGACACATTAAACTTTTCGAGTAGACACGGGCGTCATTAGGGGAGGCAGGACAGGCAGGTGGCTTTTCCCTCCAAGGTGGAGGGGGAGGGTGATAAAAAGGAGGGAGGAGGGGGGATGCTTGTCCCACAGATCCAAGGTTCCATCCCACCGAGAGATGTCTGCGGCCGTCAGCACTTTACTTTACTCCAAGGAGTGCATCACTAAGGAATTGTATTCTCTTTAGCGTTGCCAGTTCCCCTGGTGCACAGAAGCGGCTTGTAATGCCAAGTCACATCCTCCATCTGGACCTACTTAAATGAAACATCAAACAATCGATCCTAGTGGAGAGCAACTACCCCACCCCCCTTCCCCCTTACCTTTCACGCGAATTTTATTTTTTAACGGGAACAAGCATGGATAAAAAAAAAACCCCCCCCCCCCACCATCCGAAAAAAAAAAAAAAGGAAACAACGCTTCCCCCCCCATGTTCGAAAGGTCTATGGTCTGTATCTTGTCGTCTCAATGTCGTCAATTGGCTAATGCTCGGACCCGAGTTAAAAAAATAATCTAATCACTTGTTTCACTTCTCGCACAAGCTCTTACTGTTTTCCCCCCCCCCCCCCCTCCCCCTTCCTCTCCCCCATCTCGAAAGAAGAAAAAAGAGGGAGGAAAAAAAAAAAAGAAGAGAGATAGGAGCAGAACTACGTTCTGACCTCTCTCTCTCTCCTCTCACACTCTCTTCTCTCCTCTTCTCTCTCTCTCTCTCTCTCTTCTCTCTCTCTCTCTCTCTCTCTCTCTCTCTCTCTCTCTCTTCTCTGTTTTTCTCGTCTCTGTCTCTGTCTCTGTTTTCTTCTCTGTCTCTTCTCTCTCTCTCTCTCTCTCTCTCTCCTCTTCTCTCTCCTCTCTCTCTCTTTTCCTTTTCTCTCCTTTTCTCTCTCTCTCTCTCCTCTCTCTCTCTCTCTTCTTTTTGTTTTTGTTTCTGTTTCTCTTCTCCTCTCTCTCTCTCTCTCTCTCTCTCTCTCTCTCTCTCTCCTTCTCTCTTCTCTTCTCTCTCTCTCTCTCTCTCTCGTCTCGTCTCTGTCTCGTCTCTGTCTCTCTCTCTTGTCTCTGTCTCTCTCTTTTCTCTCTCTCTCTCTCTTCCTCTTCTTTTCTCTCTCTCTCTCTCTCCCTCTCTCTTCTTCTCTCTCTCTCCATCTCGAACGGGCACAAAGAGGAGAGAGAGAGAGACGGGGGGAGGAGAGAGGGGAGAGAGAGAGAGAGGAGGAGAGGGGAAAATGAGCAGGATAAGTTTGAGTTTCTACCCTACTTGCAGCGCCCCTTTCTCTCTCTCTTTTCTTCCCTCTCCTCTCCCTCCTCACCCTTTTCTCCCTCCCTCACTCTCTCTCCCTCACTCCTCTCTCTCTCACTCTCTCTCTCTCTCACTCTCTCTCTCTCTCACTCTCACTCTCTCACTCTCTCACTCTCACTCTCTCTCTCTCTCCCCCTCTATCTCTCTCTCTTTCCCTCACAATCCCTCTCCCCCACTCTTACGAAGCATAGAGAGGGAGAGAGAGAAAGAGAGGGAGAGAGGAAGAGAGATAAAGGAGCAGAATATACGCGTTCTGACTTCATATCGAACGCCTCACTCTCTGCCTCTCTATCTCCCTCTGCCCATCTCTTGTCATTCCACGTCGAGTAATTAGCGTTTAATACGAATCAAATCGCGCTTCCTCATATGCTAAATTATCGAGTCCCTTTTGCTCAGCGAAATCTATGATTCGCTCCGACTAGCAATAAACCGTGCTTTGTTCTGTATGATCGGTGCATGATGCCGCTGTTTACTACTGTTTCGTCATGGCGGTGTGTAGTGTGTATCGATTTATGCCGATTGCAATTTAAAAAATTATGTTGACAGCACGCTTGAAACAAGGCTTCCCCCGCGAGCATGAAAAGTTTCTATCTATGGTCTTTAAGGCCATTGTTGCCGGGTACACAATCGTAGCCAGGATATTGTCTTTCTCTCTCTTAGCCCATTTAAACGCATGTGTTAGAAAATGATGGATATAGGGGCTGTCACGTGACTTCAGCCCCTCTTTCTGTCCTTCTCTAACACATGCATTCAAATGGGCTAAGGGAGAGAAAGAAAATATCCTGGCTACGGCTATGGCCGGGTCTACGACTTCAGAAAGTGTGGAAACTAGTGGCGTCGCGTGCAATCGGGCAACGTTGTATATAGTCTATTAAAACCCATGAAAAAGATCGAAACATTGGGGGTGCACAGTACACTCCCTCGAATCGATATTTTACATGGGATCAAATGGACAAAATGCTGCGTTGCCACATTGCTCGCGACGCCACTGGTAGAAACCAACGAGTAGTGCCGATACTGAGGATTTATGAAACGTGAGCTTTTGAGGCAGCACGGAGGAAGCCAAGTATAGGCCTATGCGATGTCTCGCTTAGTGCATCGAAATCGCTTCGATGTCCATTTCCAACATCAGAGCGATGTATCGAAACATCTAAACGTCGAAAAATCGACAAATATCGACAAATATCGAAACATCGATCCACATCGAAACATTGAACTACATCGAAACATCGCAACATCGATGTGTATAGAATCGTTGATTTACATAGAATTATCCAAACATCGATCTGCATCAGTGGCGTCGCGTGCCATCTGGCAAAAATGCAACTGCTCCATTTAAACTCATTAAATATATCGAATTATCCTCGTGCACTGTGCACCCCCTGAATTCGATCTTTTACATGAGTTTAAATGGATAGAATACATTGTTGCCAAATTCCACGCGACGCCACTGCTGCATCGAAAAATCGATCTGCATAAAAGCATACATTTACATCAAAACCAAAACATCAATAAAATTATTAAAAAAAAAATCAAGCATTGGATTTTTTACTGCCGTACTTCTTGATTTTTATTTTAAAGATCGATCGGAACAGTGACCAACATGACCCTTTGGTCGGAAAACTGAAACCTTATTCGATAATCCCACAATACATTAATCGCGGTCCGGATCGATGCGTCGATGTTGATTGGTGCTTCAAAGTCGATCGATAAGGATCGATGTTTCGATCTGGATCGAAGTTGTAATGTTTCGATGTGGATGGATGTTTTGATACATCTCAAGAGACATCGAACCGCATTCGATGTCCCTTAAACATCGAACAATAGCGTCGATGCATCGAACATCGCACAGGCCTTAGCCAAGATGGGTATATTTCTTATGAATATGTTTCACCCGGGCTCGATTTGATTGCCTCATTTTCATGTAACTTTCAAATTTAAAAAAAAAAAAAAAAAAAAAAAAAAAAAAAAAAAAAAAATCATGTAACTTTCAAAGTTTAAAAAAAAAAAAAGATTTGTGACAGATTTGAAAGTTGTTTTAAACGAGAGTGCGGGTGCATTAGAGTCTCGGACAGATCGAAAAAAAAACTGTTTCTTCTGGAAGGATTTGTACGATAAAGAACCTGACACATGACAGAAACAAGCAAAATTTTCTCGGCTGAATAATTGATTATTACTTACACAGAAAAAACAGGGAAAAAACACGATTTGGTAGCGCTGAAAAAACCTTTTGTATAGAAAAATGACCCAGCAAAAAACCTTCAGTAGAGCTAACCGAAGGTTTTGTACGCCTAACTAAAAAGATTTTGCTAGGTGAATCAAAGATTTGGTTGGCTCAACTCAGTAGCGCACCGAGAGTTTCTTCATCCCTCTCTTTTCTCCATTAAAAAACGTATGTTAGACAAGGATGGACAACGGGATAAAACCCCCTCTTTCTGTCCTTTTCCTACTTAAACATTTAAATGGGAAATGAGAGAGATGGAAGATATCCTGGTTGCGCCAGTGGCTCAACTGAAGTGTTTTGCTGGGTCATTTTTCTGCACAAAAGGTTTTTCAGCGCAACCAACGGGTTATTTTCTGGTTCTTCAGTGTATGTGTCCTGGTAGCCAATCGGGGAGAGATCCATGAGAGAGATCATGGCTTTTAAGTAACCGGAGTTGGAGTTAACATTTCTTACAGTGCAAAATTAATTTTTCGAGTTATTTTAACGCAATACGTCATGATTATATATACTTAGTTAAAATTATGCAATCAAATTGTAAGACAAGGTATGGTGGTTGGGGGAAAGCGATATCCCTTAACTCATACCTGTTCGGTTCCGGGAATACAAGAGGTTTTACCATAATCACAGCGATAAGTTAATGACTCTTACCTGCAACAGAAAAGAGAAAAGAAAAATTAAGAAATTATAAGTTGAACGAATGAACTATTAAAATTCACAATGCAATCAGAAATGTTTTGAAACGAGATTTTAAGGTTGTGCCTTAACAACGGATGATTCGACTAGAAAAAATTAAAATCCCCCCCCCCACCCAATTTGCGTATAGGAATAAGAAAATTTAAATTCTTTGGACGTCGAGTAAACACAACTGGAGAAAAAAGAGGTATATTGATAAACTTTTACGCGCAAGTTCGTCAAATACTATTGACACTGATTAGCGGTTTGATTAAAAAAAAAAAAAAAAAAAAAAACCAGTACGTCAGAATAGGAACGCAGTGCACATTTACGGACGTATGCATAGTACAGACAAAAATTTTGATTCTTCAGATAGAGAAGGCATCTCATCCTAATATTTAGTGCGAAAAAATGTAGGCCCTCAGTTGCGGATAACAGGTTGTAACGCCTCGCTCGACCAATCAGAGACGAGGATTCATAACTTCCACATGACTTGCAATCATGTCGACGAAAGAACGAACCATTTTGCGTTCAGATGTCAATTATCAAATTGATCACGAAGTTTTGAAATAAATTTCAACCCTCAGATAACCACGCAGATCCCTAGTAAAAGTTTTTCGTTGGTGACCAATAAAACGGTTCCAATTCTCCAGTAACCAATGAATTTTTCAGCGGTGACCAATGTAATTTCATTGGTGACCAATGTAATTTCATTGGTCACCAATGCAAAATTCATTGGTCACTGGAGAATTGGAACCGTTTTATTGGTCACCAATGAAAAACTTTTACCAGGGTATAAAATCGATAAATTCGAAAAGTAGACCTGAGCTCACATCTCCAAAAGGCTTCCTATTCCAAAAATTGTCAACACATAGTGACGACTAATTAAAGGCGATATATTCATACGTAAGCCGTGTAAACCTATAGACAATAATCGGTACCAAGGGCGGCTCGTGTTATGTGGCAGCAATGGATTAACTCCATTTAAACCTACGTAAAATAATCGATCTTCACGGAATGTAATGAATCCTTGAGAAACCGATACTTTAGCACAGGTTCAAATAGCAAAAAACATAGTTTCCAAGCAGCACGAGCCGCCATCTCATCGGTACAAAGGCGGTTCGATTAAATCGCCGAATAATCTGACCATTTTAGTGGATTTAAATGAGGGAGGGGGGGGCAATAATTATTCACGAGCAGCTGTTAGAATTGCCATGTGTCGATGCCCCCTCAATATGAACTCATGTGAAAGAATCGATCCGTACGGGGTTCAACTGAACCTTCGAAATCGATACTTTTGAACAGGTTTAAATGTGAGAGAAACGTTCGAGTGTTCACGAGCTGCAATTGAGTGCGAAGTATCGATGCCCCCTCAATAAGAACCCACAACAAAGAATCGATCCTTAAGGGGCTCAACAGACTGTTTTAGTAGAGCGATATATCGTATCGATTGCCGTCCGAGGGCCTCTGGTTCCAAAAAAACCCTGGTTCAATGTAATTTCCCCATAAGCGAACTTTTGAACGGAAATTTAGGATACTAAATCAAACAATTAATGCGACCTTTTTGCGATTACGAATTCTACGTCCTCGAAAATGCTTAATTATGTCTGGTTCCACTGCTAAAACTGCCGAAATCAACAAGATATTACAGATTAAACGATGCGTTTGGAGGTTGGAATCACCCAAATGTTATTCTTGTTGTTGTGGAATTGGCGGGATTTCGGTCGATTCTAACCTACAAATGCAACGTTTAATCGGTAATATCTTATTGATTCCGGCAGTTTTAGTCAAGGAACCAGGCATAATTAAGCATTTTCGAGGACGTAGAATTCATAATCGCAAAAAGGTCGCATTAATTGTTTGATTTAATAGCCTTAATTTCCGTTCAAAAGTTCGCTTATGGGGAAATTACATTGAACCAAAATTTGTTTGGAACCAGAGACCCTCGGACGGCAATCGATACGATATATCGCTCTACTAAAACAGTCTACTGAACCTTCGCAATTGATACTTTTGAACAGGTTTAAATGTATGAGAGAAACGTTCGAGTAGTCGTGAGCTGCCTTTGCGTGCGAAGTATCGATGCCCCCATAAACCCACGTGAAAGAATCAATCCTTAAGAGTTTCCATTAAGCCTCCGAATCATCGATACTTTTGCGTGGGTTCAAACGTGACAGAAACGATAATCGATTTTTCACGATCCATCACTGGTTCATCATCCCACCGAGGATTTATAATGCGTGTATCGCACGTGGGTTTCAAGGCTTCTTGTTGATACCCACTGACATGTGAAGCCGCAAGCAAAGGGTTGCCAGTTATAGTAGAAAACCTCTAAATTTCTCGATTTCTTTCAATATAAACTAGCAGGGAATTTCCGGTAAAATCTGGCATAGCAACCCTGAGTAAGGAAAAGAATCACTCATGGGGAGGAGTTAAAAAAGCAAAGGGGATGGGGGAGGCGGTGGGCGGGGGAGGGGGTGGGAAGGAGGAGGAAGGGGTGGATGGGGATGAGAGAAGGGATGAAAAAGGATGTTTGAACTCCAATTTATCTAAACGCGGGTTGAACTTCGGTGAAAATATCACCGGATAATTTCGGTCGCGAGATACGGGCCGAGATGGAATACGAAATGAGAAGGCCAGAAGGGTGAGGCGCAGTTGCATGATTTCGTGAGGAAAGGAGATTGTTTTAATATTAGTCTCGGTCGAATCTGTTGCATACTTCCACTACAGCTTTATAGGGGTTGATTTCAATGTAAAATCGCGTAAAAATCGCAATGAGTGTACAATCGCGTAAAAATCGCACTTAGAGCATCAAACAGTCTTTAAATTTACTCATAAACCCACTGAAGGCGTTTTAACCCATATTTGCCCAACTTTATTTCAACATTTTGGGTGTTTTTGGGTGTTTCCTTCAAAAAACACCATCTTAGAGTTAAAACAATTTTAAATTTAAAATTTTTGAAATTTTCTGGTCCAGCTAAATTATATGTGCTGAAAGATCACAACATTGATTTTAGAGTAAAATTGGCTTAAATAATTTACTGTAATTTGGTCCCAAAAAAACCATTATAAGTGGGTCTATAACGACCCAATGGGCATATATGAGTTTTAAGGAAAGCCAAAGATGGCGGTCGATGGCATTTGGCAAAGTAAGTACTTCCCCGGCATTTCCCTTTCAGAATTCGAGCAAATCGACAAAAAAACGTGAAATATTCACCAAGTGCAACTGACCCATTTAACCCCTTATGGGCCAAGCCCGAGTATGTTATAGTCTCTTTTACATTGTTTCAGTCTTCATTTCGGATAAACGGGATCATCGATGAAAACACCTACAAGATAAGGTTTCGTCGAGGCGCCTTCAGTTGGTAGTATAGGCAATTCCAACTCCCTTGAGTACGAACAGTTAACTGTACCTTGTGTTACCTTCCCTGTAGAAACGGAAGAGTGGCTCTCTTTTGAACTAACCTGGTCCTTAGAGGGTTAAATGAGTCGATTTAAATCACAGTTGGTCGGATAGGAGTGTAACTGCTTAAGCCTGGTTTCCAATGAGACGCAAAACTACGCAACGACGCAACGCTACGAAGTTGAAATACACGCGATCAAATGGGATCGTTCCCAATGCTACGCAAAACCTTTGCGTCGGAACGCAACGACGCGGCCGAGTTGAACATTTTTCAACTCTTGCGTCGCTGCGCAAGGAGCTAGACGGATTTCGCTGGCCGCTGCTTGTCGGGTGAGCGTTTGATGACTCCCGAATCAACAAATGCAACAAGAGAAGAAGAAGAAGCGCTCAGAATTCGGCTGAAACCGCAATTGCGATTTGAGAATCTTGCTGGTGTATAACCAAATAATAACTTTTGAGACAATACGAAAATAAAAACATGCAAAGTAAAAGTGAGAAAACGCGCTGTTGTCATTCGAAACTAACCTAACCTCACTAACGCAGTCGAAAGTTAAAATGTAAACAAACCGACTCCATTTTGAGTGTTTCGACGCGCGCCCTTTGAAATCCTTGATGCTGATTGGTCGATGCTTGCGTTCATTGGGAACGACTTTTCGTCCTTCGTCGCAAACCTACCAAACGCAAGGAACGCAACGCTACGGTGCGCAAGGCCTTGCGTCTCATTGGAAACCAGGCTTTACACGATAACTAGGTAATCGATAATCGTCAAACCTTTGGATGGTATTAATTAAATAATTATTCACAGAATTAAAATAAAAACTTTAGGGTCATTTTGATTAAATCTAATTCTTCTGCGACTGATATGATAGGTGACTTGTAAAAAATCAGCCTTGATTACCTTGACATCACCCTCCGAAAAAACGACAAATATGATTACTAATCGATTACCACTCTCATTTGCTCAACTCTGAATTGGACATGGCTAAGTTGATTAGATGCGTTCAAGGCGATTCATGCAAGTCGACTCGATCGTTCGTAATATAGGCTTCTTGTAACCGTTTGTGATAGGCCAAAGCATTGCTCAATGTCAAGACATACGGAGAATAATTATTCATTGAAATTACGGAACGTATTCTGAAAAATATGCGGTAAAACGATTCTTTCTTGCAAATTATGAGAAAGTTCCATTGGATCAATGAAAATCATTGTTGGTTCAATAGAACGTCCTGATAATTCAGAGGAGTAAGAATCACAAGTAAGAATCGTTGGATCAATGAGGATACTTGTTATTTTAAAATAAATTTATTTTTACCCCATACTTGATAATACGTTCCATACACGGAGACAAATTTCTGATTGAAATTACGGAACGTATAAAGAAATTGGGGTAAGAAGAAATTCCTTTTAAAATAATAAGAATTCTTATTGATTCAACGAGAATTATCATTGGTCCAATTGAACGTTCTGATGATTCAGAAAAATCACAAGAAAGAATCGTAGGATCAATAAGAATTCTTATTATTTTAAAATGAATTTCTTGTTACCCCATTATTAATGATACGTTCCGTCATTTCAACCAGACATTTTTTTTCCCGTGATAGTTCCAAGGAGACATTTTTCTCCGTACAGCAAAAAAATAAGAAACGACCTCTGCTATCTGACAACGTTCCACACATCAACATAAAATGTAATAGAGCGGACCGTAAGCGATTTGCCGCCGATTCGGGATGAACAGGGAGCGCCGTGAAACGGTGTCGTCAGGCCACCCGCGTAACAAGGTTATTGCCACCAGAGCGTCTGGCGGGAGCGAGAGTGGGGAGCATCGGTCTCACATATAAGAAACCTCTTTGGTATGACGCACACGGGGCTCCAGGATAAAAACAGCGATTTCATTTCGCGAAAAAAATTGGTTTCAAAGGAAAATATTTCCACCGCAGTCTTTCATAATTTCCACCGCAGTCTTTCATAATATACGAGTAAGCATTATCCATCTGGAAATTTTGTTGACTAGCATTACACACAAACTGGATCAATGCTGCCTTAAATGGATGAGGGGGTTGTTGCATACATTTTTCATTCGCCCCGCGCTCTCCCACTCAGCCTTCAATTTTTAATAACTGACCTTTCCCTTCGCTCGCCTCTTTGTAAAGCTCCATATTTTATTTACTTTCGAAGTTTCGTGGCGAGTACATTTCTTAAAGCACCAAATTATGACGTCAAGGATTTCGTTTTTTCTTTTTGTCGTTGTTGATTGAAATAATTATGAATCTTATTAGTCCTCGTTTTTTTGGATCGTTCGATTTGTTGATTCATGACCATAACGGGGCAGTTGTAAGAGTCTGACTTTCTTTTTCCTTTTTTCTTAGTGAGCAAATAAAAGTACTTGCTGCGCTGATAACAAGGACGCCTTTGGTTTCTACAACTATAGATTTCATAGTTCCAAAGATACGATTTTGGCCCAGAATACATTGTTTTAAGGGGACTGGGAAATGGAATTTTGTCAATTTTGAATTTTTTCCCCCGACTAATGAGTCTGTTGCAAACTTCGGCTAGAGCGTTTTAAAGTATCAATTCTTATGTAAAAAGCTGTAAAAATAACAATGGCAGCATCAAAAAACACCAAAATTCATTAATAAACTCACACATTGCGAAAAACACTAGACACTATTCACCCCTGTATCTTTCCACCTCGTGCACGATATTTCGCGAAATTAGCGCGGCACATTCAAATAATTACGGCCGTGTTTCATCACAGCTGACTTCATAAACAAATAAACAGTAAACACTGACGACGTCTGTTTGAATCCTCACGTCTCAATATCCTCAATTCCTCACAAAAGATTAAGAAAGGTACAGAAACCGACATTTGTGTCGAAAACTTGTCAAAATGAAACAATAACACACAGGAGGTCCCAGTATGATTCCAACTTCAATCATCATGTTTGGAACTCCTGTATGTTATTGTTTCATTTTGATAAGTATTCGACACAAATGTCGGTTTCTGTAACTTTCTTAATCTTTTGTGAGGAATTGAGGATATTGAGACGTAAGAATTCAAACAGACGCCGTCCTTGTTTACTATTTATTTGTTTATGAAGTCAGCTGTGATGACAGTCGGCCGTGTTTATTTTAATGTGTCGCGCTAATTTTGCGAAATATCGTGCACGTGGTGGAAAGATACACGGGTGAATAGTGTCTAGTGTCTTTCGCAATTTGTGAGTTTACTAATGAATTTTGGTGTTTTCTGATGCTGCCATTGACATTTTTACCGCTTTTTACATAAGAATTGATACTTTAAAACGCTCTAGCCGAAGTGTGCAACAGACCCATTTAGCTCTTCATTAAATCTCAGGCTCCTCACCACACCAATTTCTTTAAATTACCTTTATTAGCCTCAAATTTATGACAAATTTAGCATTCATGACGTTAAAAGCAACTACAACTATACTTCAATGAGATAGTATTCATACCTCACCCTATGATTAAGCCTCTTCTTGCAAGAATTAGGTTTTTGACATTTTTTCTTCACTTAGGTACTACCGACGAATTACAGATTGTCGGGAGCTATTCACGAGCTAAGTTTCTGCTTCAAGGTTCTGGTTCGGCCACTCTTCAGACTCCTCACACCTTGCAGGCGAGAGGCCAATACGGGTGAGGCGGGAAAAGCCGTTGCAGATCAGTCCCACAATCACACCCATGGCTGAAAATGTGTGGAAATCTCGCGACAATCTTTAATTCGTCGATAGTACATTTTTCTCAGAGATGAGTATGGATATTTGGATTAAGTTTTTTTGTTTGTGTCGAAGCTGATATTCTATTGCACACTTGCATGCGGTCGTTTCTGAAAAAAATGTTGATCTCAACATGATTTACGAAGTCATTAAAATTCAATTTTCAGTGATTTCAAACGGTAAATTTTAAAATGTTGCCGAAATCAAAATTTTCAAAAATGGCCGAAAATAGAACACATGCAGAAAAGGTTAAGCTTTCAAACAAAGAAAACTCCACTCGAATATTATCTTTAACCCTCAAATGACCAGGTTAGTTAAGACGCCACTCTTCCGTTTAAATAGGGAAGGTAGTTAACTGTTCGTACTCGGGGGAATTGAAATTGCATATACGATGAATTGATGGCGTCGCATCTCGTAACTGTTTTCATCGCTAATCGCGGTTATCTGGAATGCAGACTGAATCAATATGAAATAGGCTAGAGGAGAAAAACAAGTATACTCAAACTTGGTCCATAAAGGGTTAACCGTTCCCGGGAAAAGTGTACCTACACCTTGGGGAAATTAACGCTGTGGAGAGAGGAGAATTTCGCGTTGTGGCGTCATTTTTACAACTTTAAACGAGTGTATTTACGAAACCGAAGACATGAACAAGAAGAGACCAAAAGCACCTATGTTATCAACTCATCAAGTTTTTTCATTTCCTTACACTCACACACAAGTAATCAAACCTCCTTTGCAACTGCCCCATTTACATATTTTTGTTTATTCATTCAAAAAACGAAAAACGAAAAACAAAAAATTGGAAAAAAGGTAATGAATTAATCAATAAATAAATAAATAGATAGATACACGGTCAAATAAATACATGAATAAACAACCCGCAATCAACCTAACACCCAGAGAAACCCCATTCAAAACAGACCAACCAACCAACCATAGCAAACAGTATTTATACGTTTATTGCAAAAACACGTGACGGACTCATTGCGTAATTATTGGGAACTTGGCGCGCGAAAACCAAATTCTACATCTCCCCCCCCCCCCTTCGATTAGTGAGAACTGCGAAAGCGCTGCGACCAAAAGAGCAACAAGTTCATAACGAATTAATTGGAGCTACATTTTCAAAATACCTTTCAAACTATCAGAAAGCGGGTATCGCGAGCGGGAATCATACAGTGTTGCCATCTGTACGACTTTAAACGGTTTATTTCCCATAAGACTCAAAGCAAAATATAAGGATTTTGACCAAAAATCTGAAAACACTGAAATCATAACGGGAATCTTTGGAAATACCATACCTCGACGCCCTTTTCGAGTGCGGATGCTTTTTTTTTTCCGTCGTCAAAGTCGCAGTTTTTTTAGCTCGTGAGTAGAGTCGAGGCCATTGACGTCGCACTACGGTCTGATATCGTCCAAAAAATGCCAAAAATCAGAAAGAAAATGTATTTTAACCCTTAACTGCAGGCTGTCCCCCCTGAGGGACATATCATATTTCCTCCACTTTGAACTCTTTAAGTTAAAATATCATTTTTTTCCATGTCATCATTCCTCCGGCACAAATCGAGGCAAAAATTTCGATTTTTCACCGGAGTCTGAAAAATCAAGGCCCCACGTTGGGCGCCATCTGAGCATTAGAAAACGTATTTAACCGTTTGACCTTGACTTTCTCCCTATACTGACCCATGTTAAATGTAGTACTTTGCAGGTCTCTATGGCGCAAGAATTAATGCTGGGAATTTTTTCACTATTTTTCCCTTTCATTTTGAGTCAAAAACAATTGAAAAATCATGTTTTCGAACGAAAAAAAAAAATCGTGCAGTAAAGGGATAAATTGATTTATTATTTATGAATTTTCGAGACAAAATTTAATCACAGAAAACATTTTCATAGAGTAATGGGTCTGTTTGCACATTTGGGCTAGAGCGTTTTAAAGTATCAATTCATTTGTAAAAAAAAAAAGCCATAAAAAAGCTTCAGCAAACCCTCATCGAGGTATACATGGAAGCTTGAGGTGATTCGGGCAATCATTTCCGCTTTCTATCTTTGAATGAACAGTTGCCCGCAGACACTTTCTTCCATCAAACTTAATCTGGAAGGGGGGCAGACCTCCTTATATTTTCTGGGGGAAACCCCCCAACCCCCCCCTTTTAAATTTCTGGGGGGACCCCCAGACTCCCTCATTATGGGGTTAATTTTACAGTAGACTGGTTGCAGAATGTTTTTGCAAAATTTTAAAAATTTAAACAGCGCTACATTTGAAAATTTCAAGTTTTCCCTATGTTTACCCATTTTACCATTGATTATAATGGCAACCTTTTATCCTCCATTACTTGCTTAGAATTTAAAATTTCGAAAAAACAAAAAACGTCCCTCTGAGGAATGTTAAAAGCAACTTCTTTTCAAAATTTGGATGTATGTACTAGAGTCCCTTGATGGAAATATTGTACAGGGAGTACCGACACGAGCTCAACGAGTTGTGATTGGTCGTTGGTTTTAGGCTCTCACGGAGTTGAGCAGGAGTCGACGACATCTAAGACGCCGCATGAATGGAGTCGATTCGTAGAGGAATGTATGGGAACGGACCGAAATGCCGGCAAATCCGCCAGTCCACCACTGGTCCACTGTTGAACTTAACCTTCGAATTCGTTCAGGCAGTCGACTAAATCGACTCCTGTCAAAATGCATAAAGCTTCGTGTCGGTACTCCCTATACAATATTTCCATCAAGAGACTCTAGTATGTACCAGCGGGGACAAAAATACCTATACAGGATATGCAATCCGCAATACATGCGATACATGTACAGTTAAATGGTAGCATGTGTGTTGCGGATTGCATACCCTGGCCAGATATCTTCGTCCCCGCTAGTAACATGGACCATTAGTTCAAAAGTTATGCTAGGTTACAGACAGGCAGACATCTGCGCCATCGCAATACATGGGCGCCCGCAGCGGGGGGCATGAGGGGGCACTTGCCGCACCCTGGAATTCAAAAAAGTCAAAATTTCACCGTAAAAAATGAAAGGAAAAAAGAACATGCAATGTTAATCAAAAAAATTATTGGTTAACAAACTTCATCACTTTATTATTTGGTAATTTCAACTCATTTTTTGCATGGAATAGTAGAATTAAACATTTTCCTTGTTATAACATTTTCGTCTGCTGTCCCTTCATCCATTGCATCAAACACCTAAAAATTATTACTATTATTTGATACACCTACCATGGCTTATAAGTGTACACCATTTGGATGGGGAGGTAAAAGTTATCCCCCCCCCGGGGAGGGGGGTCTCCTCGACCTCCATTGAGGTTCAACAATTTTGCCGCCCCCCCCTTAGAAATTTTTCTGCGGGCGCCCTTGTCGCAATACTTTATCAATATCTAATTTCGTTAGGGTGAGAAAGTAAAACCTGGTCTGGAGTAAAAATTTCTATTCCCCTTGGGTACACAAGGGGTTAAATCAACCAATTTTTTGTTTGTTTTTGTTTTGAGAGCATATCGTTCTTTCCGTGGAATCCATAATTTGATTCAAACAAAAGCGGTTGGTACACAGCAGTAATAGGAACGAAAACAGAGCGAGTTCACAGTGTAAAGCGCGTGTAAAGTAAGGTAGATAAAGTGGAGTGATTGGGGAGGGAAGGGGGAGAAAGGGGCGCATAGGAAGTCGGCGCGGCAGTCCACTGAGAGAGTCAACGTTTCATCAAACATCAAAAATCAACAACAACAACAACAACAACAACAACAACAACAAAAAACAAGATAAAATGGAACGGAGAGATGCTCAGGGGACGCGCGCGCGCGAGGCGAGGAAAGCGTGGAGCAGAAGAAAATGAAAAGTAAACACCGTAAAACGCTCGACAGCCGCTCTTGAGAGCTGCACCGGCTGCTTCTTGAGCAAAAAAAAAACAACAGCAAAAAAAAAAAAAAAAACACTATCATATACTCACGTTATAACACTGCTATTGCCGCGGTTATTCAGCAAGTTCCAGGTATCTCGTTAAGATAAAATCAGGTGCTGAATAACAACCGGCGACTGTCGCGCCGCAAAATGGGTAGAAAATGCTGATTTACAGCCCAAAAATCAGCAAATGGGGCTCTAGCAAACTTTTGCTACAGGTGATTGAAGAGTTGATTCTTGCATAAAGCCGTGTAAAAATGACGATGGGTACCCGGTACACTAAAAAATCACGAAATTCACTCTCAGAATCGGACTTAATGGCGGCGAGACGCAGGTATCATGGGAGATTCCTATCTAAATTGAGACATATCTCTGTGTTTCTTTGGAGAAAGTGACATTATAGACAGGCATCTCCCCATAATACCTGCGTTGAAGCGCCATTACGATCTTGCCGTTATGGCAGTTATGTGAGTTTATTACTGAATTTTAGACTTTCTCAGTGTGATTTTTCGTGATTTTCGCTGGTTTTTCCATCAGATTGGATTCTTTAGAAGCTCTCAGCAAAAGTTTGAAAGAGCCCAATTCACCATGGGGCAGTTGCAAGGGTCTAAAATGTTGTGTTTTATATAAAGAAAATGGTAGTACTTGAGAAGCTGAGAACAATGGTGCCTTTGGATTTTTTTCTAAGTGTCTCGGTTTTGGAGGTACAATCGTGTAAAGTTGCAAAAAATCGTGGGTGTAGTGACGTCACTACGCGGAATTCCCATTTAAAACAATGTATTTTGGGCCAAAATCTCATCTCCGGAACAGTGGGAGTTAATTAGAAACCAAAGGCATCTTTGTTCTCAGCTCATCAAGTACTTTCATTTTCTTTATAAAAACCTGAACATTCCAGACCCTTGCACCTGCCCAATTGTAATATCAGCAGAGGCGGCTCATACACGGAAACAAGGCTGGTATAGAATAGGTGAATTTCCAGTGGAGGCTCGTGAAATGTGGCAACAATGGATTCTCTCCATTTAAACTTACGTAAAATAATCGATCTTCAGGAAATTTACTAAATCCCTGAGAAATCGATACTTTTGCATAAATTCAAATGGCAAAAAACATAGCTGCCAAATAGCACGAGCCACCACTGCAATGGGGCTATTGCACACTTTTGCTATAAGCGATTTAATAGTCGATTATGGCGTAAAACCCTCAAAAAATAACGATGGCGGCACTAAAAACTTCCAAAATCCACTCCTAAACTCAATAAACGCAGTTATTTGCGCGAGCGTAATGGTGGCCGAAGGCACTAACAATAGGAGATTCCTATCTTAATTTCGTCACTCTTTCTATGTTGACAAGGATGATTCACAGAATAATTAGTCATCAGAGTGATGATCCACATCCGATGAATGGTGCCGTAACACCTAGTGACACCGGTATCAAATGAAAGTAGTCTCTTATTGGTCACTTCTTGATGGAGTTTCAGAATTGTTAGATGGGAATCTCCCATTGTTAGTGCCTTCGGTCACCATTACGCTCGCGCAAATAACTGCGTTTACTGAGTTTAGGAATGGATTTTGGAAGTTTTTAGTGCCGCCATCGTTATTTTTTGAGGTTTTTACGTCATAATCGACTATTAAATTGCTTATAGAAAAAGTGTGCAATAGCCCCATTATTTCCACTTCCTGATGCTTCTTTGCCAGCAAATTTGCCATTTTTTGCCCACGAAGCGCCGCACTGTCTGCCTCGCCCTACATCTATCCGAAGAAGAATCCGGAGAGGGTAATCAATCCACTCTGAAGCTGAATGAGCTTTTCTTCTCCTTAATTACTTCCAACCAACCCCCCCCCCCCCCCTCGCCACCTAGGACCGCTCTTTCAGAAGAAAAAAGGTATTGGTTAAATAACAGACGCGTCGATGCGTATAGCTCATTGACATTGAGATGAATGCGTTTGCAGCTAATTGAGCCGTCAAAGTTCAAGATGTGAGGTTTATGTTCTGAAAAACTGAGTTTAGGTGATTCCAGGCGGAAAATGAGAATCATTCAATCCACTGGATAGCGTCATTTTCCGAGATGTCGCGTCGTCGTTTTCTCGGGGTGGTAATGGGGCAATGGGTCTGCTGCATACTTTTCCTACAGCGTTACGGAGGGTTGATTCTGGTATAAAATCGCGTGAAAATCACATTGAAAGCATCAAACAGTCTCAAAATCCACTCAATATGAGGAAAGAATAAAATGGGATCAAAGCTAAAATAATTAAATAAAATAATTAACCGTGGGACGTTTCGAGGCACAAACGGCACTCTTCATTAGTGCATGAAGAGTGCCGTTTGTGCCTCGAAACGTCCCACGGTTAATTACTTTATTTAACTGTTTTAGCTTTGATCCCATTTTATTCTTTCCTCATATTGTTAAATATTTCGGGCAATTTGTGTAGTTCTATTGTCAAAAATCCACTCATAAACCCACAAAAATCGTTTTAAGAAAAGCCAAAGATGGCGGTCGAACGGGGGAATCAATAATGCATGCATGCACCACGAGCACCAGAAAAGAACCGACGATGGCAATTTTTAACCCTTTACTGCATGATTTTTTTTTTTTTTTCAATAAAATAATTTTTTTTCAGTACAATTTTGATCCTTGAGACAGGGAAAAATAGTGAAAAAATTCTTTCCATTATATTTCTATGGTAAAGAGCCTGAATACTAATTTTTCCAAATATGGCCTTACCCGCATTTAGGTATCCATGCAACTGAAAATAAAGTTTCCAGGCTAAAAAAAAAAAAAAAAAAAAAAAATTAAAATAGTTAAAAATAAGTTAGTAAGTTTCAACTTCGTTACGTTTCAACTACGTTAGTAAGCGACAGTACAACTCAAGTCTCCTACTTTTAGATAAGGCTTCAAAGTAATTGTTCCAGATCTGGGCTCATCTGCAGTTAAGGGATATTATCAGTTAGAATGTAAAAAAACGACTCTCATCCTTATAGAATCATCATTTCGTGAAAGATCACCAACTTTCGTCTGGAATTACATGAGAGACGCGAATCGAGTGTCTTCATAATACCGTACCATGTCGTGCCCGGTTGTGCCCGGTCTAGTATGATGTGCCGCAGGGAATATTCCCGGTCGAATAAATTCCCGAAATCGGGAATATTCCCCATTATAAATTCCACTAAAATTCCATTGAATCGCACAGAATTTGTGTTAATTCGAATACCTATTCCAAATTTTTCACAACTCTGAACCCTGACCATGCCTTCTCCTGAGCCTTAATCTATGGATTAGGATCTCAGTGGCCAATTTTGAAATGCTTGTAAGAGCAGAGCCATAGGGTGGGCAGTAAAAGAGGTGTGGTAGTGGGGAGGGGGGAGGGGCTGGACAAGTAGACAAATGAAGGAAATTGACTAATGGAGGGAGGGGAGGTTTCGAGCGGTCAAGCTTCTTTAGTCAATTCTATAAGTGCATAAATAAGAGGATGTTCAAGATTTTTTGTTTTCAATTATTCACTGTAGGTACCTACATTTTTCTTGTTATTATCTTACTGCTACATTAATGGCCAAAGGAGCCCAAGAAAACTGTAAAACGACATCCACAAAGAAACAGTTTTAATTAGCTAAAATTAATATTTTTTAAAAAGTTGGATAAATTCCCAATGGGTCTGTTGCTAACTTTTGCTAGAGCGCTGGAGAGTGTTCAATCTTATATAAAATCGCGTGAAAAGTCCATTGGTGGCATCAGAAAGTCACGAAATGCAGTATTAAACTCACGAGAGACGTTTAATGAAATCCAAGATGGCGGTAAAATATCGAGCAACCTGTATGCATGTGTCGCAGGCTAAAGGTCAAAGCCGGCATTTAGGTAAAAGCCTAGGCAAATGGCCAAATTTAATCGAAAACCCTGTTTGGCTATTTGCCTAGGCATTTGACTAAATGTCTAGGGGTTTACGCAAATGCCTAGGCATTTGAGTAAATGCCGAAAGCCTGTCAGGCAAAAAGGCAAATGGGTTTTTTTCCAGGCAAATAGTCAAACTTTTAAAAAGCAGTCAATGTTCAATAGTTCAAGAAGCCACAACCGAAAAATTTGAAAGAAAGAAGAAAGCTTTGTACCTTAAAAAATAAGAAGGCAGCAGGTTTGCTTATTCGAACACGAGATGGGTTGGTGGCACTTGCTGGAATATTTTCTCTGATTTTTGAAGCAAGAACTTCGTTTGGTTGCATATTGATTTTACTGGAATATTATGGAACACCAATTTTTAATAGCACCTGCGGGTGTGCCAATTTGATAAACGTTATTGCGAACTTCAAGACGACATTAATGATAACAACAATATTACAATAACACTGGTTGTGTTTTATAGGTATTGAAGACATAAATGATGACAACGATGTACCAAAATGAAACTGACTGTAGGTATATTGGTACAAACGACATTAATGATAACAACTACATTCCAATAAAACTGACTGTGTTTTTCGGTATAAACCACATTAATGATAACAACGATGTACCAATAAAACGGGCTGTGCTATAGGTATTGAAGACATTAATTACAACAACGATGTACCAATGAAACTGACTGTAGGTATATTGGTACAAACGACATTAATGATAACAACTACATTCCAATAAAACTGACTGTGTTTTTCGGTATAAACCACATTAATGATAACAACGATGTACCAATAAAACGGGCTGTGCTATAGGTATTGAAGACATTAATTACAACAACGATGTACCAATGAAACTGACTGTAGGTATATTGGTACAAACGACATTAATGATAACAACTACATTCCAATAAAACTGACTGTGTTTTTCGGTATAAACCACATTAATGATAACAACGATGTACAAATGAAACTGACTGTGTGTATAGGTACCAACGAAAGCAATGAAAACAACGATATTCCAATGAAACGGACTGTGTTAAAAAGGTATTGAAGACATTAATGATAACAACGATGTACCACTGAACACACACTCGCACACACATACTGTTGCCGCGTAGCGTTCAGCTTAGATTCACTTAAAAGACTCATTTTACTATTTGCCTAATCAGCCTTCGGCATTTGGGCAAAACTTCAGGCATTTGAGCAAGTGCCTAGGCGTTTGCTCAAATGCCTAGGTGTTTGCTCAAATGCCTAGGCAAACTACAAATTTCAACGATTTTTATCGCTTCTTTTCTATTTGCCTAGGCATTTGCCCAAATGCCGGATTTGACCTTTAACCTGCGACACATGCATCACGAACATCCAAGGATAGCCAACCTCACAATATCGATCACGCCCAATCACAACGTAAATAAACACATAACCTCTGAAGCGGTGAGGTTGTCAACGTTGGCAATCTTGGATGTTGAAGGTGCATGCATACAGATTGCTCGATATTTTACCGCCATCTTGGATTTCATTAAACGTCTCTTATGAGTTTATTATCGCACTTCATGACTTTCTGATGCCACCAATGGACTTTTCGAACAATTTTACACACGATGAAACACTCTTTATCGATGTAGCAAAAGTTTGCAACAGACCCATTGGGGAAGATTCCCGGGAATATTCCTGAAAAATAATTCACTAAATTCCATAACTAGCCCGGTCGTGGACTCGTGGTAGCCGAGGTGTTATTCGACAACGTTGCGAGATAACTATTCCTACACGGCGGATATGAAGTTGCGTCGATCCAAAATGAAGGCGCTTCGTTCGCAATGAAAACGCTCATCTACTTACATAGCAACTGCACGGCGCTTTCGGAGCTTTGCTCGGCTCTTTTGGCCCTCAAAAGGCCACCGAGTTGAAGTCGCGGCAATGTTATTCTAATGGGGAAATTAACTAACAGGCAAATAAGCTCGTTTCACGAGGCGGAAGGCTGATAAAACGTCATTCGCGCTCTTCCGAGACATCATCAATGTAATTTTAATTGAGCAAATTGACTTAAGAGCAGACCTGTTCGGTTGTGGGTCTTCACCCTTCAGATAGTGGTGGCAGACTTTTAAAAACTGACCGACGACGCGAGGTATCACCGATGTTAATTCAAAAAGAAAAACAGTCTGAGATAATAACCTGTTCGTTCGGTGTTTGGCTATCACCACTATTTACACAACGGAGAGAAATTCTATATCCCTATCCCTACCTTTCTGCTATTAAAACACTCCATTTGTAAGACAAGGGATAGACAAAAGGGATAAAACCCCCTCTTTCGTATCCTTTTTCTACTCATAAATTCAAAGGGGAAATGAGAGAGATGGAAGAGATTTTGGTTGCACCACTGATTCTCATTCCTTCCCTTTGCTCCATTGAAACACGTATGTTAGATAAGGATAGGCAAGGGGATAAAACACCCTCGTTCTATCCTTTTTCTACTTATACATTTGAAGGGGGAAATAAGAGAGATGGAAAATAAAGGTTCTGGTTGAGCTACTGCTTCACTATCTTTCTCTTTTCTCCATTGAAACACATGCGTTAGAAAAGGATAGACAAGGGGATAAAACACCTTCTTCCTATCCTTTTTCAACTAATACATTTAAAGGGAAAATGAGAGAGATGGAGGAGATCCTGGTTGAGCTACTGCTTCACTATCTTTCTCTTTTTTCCATTGAAACACATGCGTTAGACAAGGATAGACAAGGATTGACAAGGGGGTAAAACCTCCTCTTTCTATCCTTTTCCTACTCATACATTCAAAGGGAAAATAAGCGAGATGGAAGATGGAATTTCTAGAAATCCGACGGATGAAACGTCACTGCCGCTATTCCCAAACGTCATCAATGCTTTTCCAAATTAAGGAATTGAATGACGAGCGCATCCGTTGTTGTCTCGAAAGCTCGAAACATGATCGGGAAATAAAGAGTCACCGACCGCGAACGGCCGTCATCAAATATTTACTTTGTAACGTAACACGCAGTTTGAATTGACACATTAAAATAAATAAAGGCATTAAAAACGGAAGCGTCTTTGTTTTAACAATGAGCGTGCGAAAGGTTGGCCCTTCGTCCTAGAGCTTTGTTTTGTGTGTGTTTAATGACATTTTTTTAATTCATTGATGATTTTGCCATTTGATTAAAAGATTATACGTAGTTCAGTTCAATCCTTGACCACGGTTTGAGATCGTCAAAAATGACCAGAAATCGGAAAACAAATTTCTCATCAATTCGTCATTTATAATCTTTCAGGATCAATTCTGATCACAGAGGAAAATTCAACAATAAGTAATATTCAACTATAGAAATGTCACTGGGAAGTTTTAATTAAGCTTTGAACGTAAAAAACGATGATTTTTAAAAAAAAAATTTGCATCGATGTATTGCGATTTATTTCGATTCAGACCATCCAGCCCTTGCAAACTGGGGGAGGGGCGAACTTGGGCCCATTATTTTTTGTCGACGTCAGGAGATACAAAATATATGATTTAGAATCTATAAGAAAAATAAATTAAATAACAATTTCTAAGGCAGGTATGTTTTGAAATGGTTTTTAGGCAGCTTGATTGAGAAATGACTCAACATCATAATTAGAGTCCCTATATGTAGAGAGTTAAGACAAGAGGGTAGTCAACTTCTGATTGGTCGATGAATTTTAGGCTCTACGGACGCCGCCATTGGATGCGATTTTGCACTTTTGTTTTGTTTACCAACGGTCTTTTACAGATAAAAGAGTTAATTTGCGACGAATCTGTTAATTTTAATCATAATGCACCACAAGAATGTCTATAAATCTCAAAAGAATCATTAAAAAGCGTTAATACATGTCGATCAACAAAAGCAGGGAAAGATTACATCGTTTCAAACTTAGCGGAACTGTAATCTTTGCTGTGGAGCAAAACACAACAACGGCCTCAGAATGTAAACAAATGTGCAAAATCGCATCCAATGGCGGCGCCCATGATTTCTCTTGTCTTAACTCTCTACATATAGGGACTCTAATCATAATAAGCCCTGGCAAGGAAGAGTGATTCAAGCCTGGAGAAATAAACATTTAATTAATTAATTATTTTATTTATAAGCATTCAAAATATACAAACAAAAACACTTACATAAATAATAAAATCACAGTAAAATAAATACAATTCTCCACCCTTGAATCTTAATTGCCAAGGATTTGATTACTATAAAGTTTATTGAACACTTGAATTGCTGATTCATTGACCTTTGCTTTTGTTATTTCAAGCCTAATTTTCACCGGATATTAATCAGTGTCTGCTACTGTAGCAACGGGCAGGCTCAAGGGCAGATGGACGGATAATTTAATTTAAAATTGCATATTTTATTATCTCATAGATGCAAAGAGTGAAAGACCAGTGAGTGTATGCAAGTTGTTATTTTTGAACAGGTCTTTACACGAAAAGTGCGTTCTTTATTTAAAATGATTTTAAGAATTTTCTTTTGGGATAAAAAGACATTTCATTCCTTCAGTTGGATATTACGTTGCAGAGTAAGGATGGAAAGGCAAGAGGACGCCGCACAGTGCACTATGGTCTGAGATCGTCAAAAAGTGGCCAAAAATGAGGAAGTAAATTTCTCATCAACTTATCATTTTTAAACTTTCAAAACCAAATTTAATGACAAAATACCCTTATAACAAATAATCCGAACCTAGAAATATATCCTAGGAAAGTTTTGTTATGATTTTACAAGGTCGAATGCGATGATATTTGATGAATTTTTTCCACTGATTTTTGGCCACTTTTTTTGGATCTCAGACTATCGTGCAGTGGAGCGAGTTAAGGAGAGGTATCGGATATGAACCATATGGCTAAAAATGCAAATTTGTGGTGTTTTGACGGTCACAAAATGCATTATAAGGGGTGTTTCTTGTAAACAATTTTACAAGAAAATCATTGAAATTACTTCAAAACTTCCAAATTGCGTAATAAAGAAGATAAAAGCATCTAAAGTTCAAATACAATGTCCGACCCCTATACCATTGACTCGCTCCACTGTGCGCCGCCGCTCCGTGTCAACCGCAAAAGACAGCTACGCTTGCTTGTCGGAGTTGGACACGCACCGGTTTGACCGTGTAAACACGCCTGCTATGGCCGAGCATGCAAGAAAAATAAAAACTTGGACGTCAAACGCGTCGACAATCTCGACGGGATGAGTATAAAGTCGACTCTCACAGAGACGAAACTTTTGATTTTATGGACAAAAATGAGACTAACCTCGAAAAAAAAACCGATGTCAACCAAACGAGTTATACAAATAGAGAGGATTTATGGGCATTGGCGGATACACGCTATGGGTCTGTTGCAAACTTCGGCTACAGCATTTTAAAGTATCATTTCATACGTAAAAAGCCGAGAAAATAACAATGGCAGCATCAGAAAACACTAAAATTCAGTATTAAACTCACAAATTGCGAAAAACACTAGACACTATTCACCCCTGTATCTTTCCACCACGTGCAAGATATTTCGCGAAATTAGCGCGGCACATTCAAATAATCACGGCCGACTGTCATCACAGCTGACTTCATAAACAAATAAACAGTAAACACTGACGGCATCTGTTCGAATTCTTACGTCTCAATATCCTCAATTCCTCACAAGCGGTTGTGAATGGTACGGAGGCCGATATTTGTGACGAAAACTTATCAAAATGAAACAATAACACACTGGAGTTCCAAGCATGATGATCGAAGTTGGAATCATCCTTGGAACTCCAGTGTGTTATTGTTTCATTTTGATAAGTTTTCGACACAAATATCGGCCTCCGTACCATTCACAACCGCTTGTGAGGAATTGAGGATATTGAGACGCAAGAATTTGAACAGATGCCGTCAGTGTTTACTGTTTATTTGTTTATAAAGTCAGCTGTGATGACAGTCGGCCGTGATTATTTGAATGTGCCGCGCTAATTTCGCGAAATATCGTGCACGTGGTGGAAAGATACAGGGGTGAATAGTGTCTAGTATTTTTCGCAATTTGTGAGTTTAATACTGAATTTTAGTGTTTTCTGATGCTGCCATTGTTATTTTCTCGGCTTTTTACGTATGAAATGATACTTTAAAATGCTGTAGCCGAAGTGTGCAACAGACTTATTGTATTTCTTTCTCTCCTTCCATTTGAACTTATGTGTCAGAAAAAGATAGCAGAGGAGGCTATCACGTGACTTTGGCCCCCTCTTCTGTCCTTTTCTAACGCACGTTTTCAAATGGGAGGAGAGAGAGAAAGACAATGGGGATCTTGCAAACTTTTGCTGGGAGCTTATAAAGAATCCAATCTGATGTAAAAACCAGCGAAAATCACGAAAATCACACTGAGAAAGTCTAAAATTCAGTAATAAACTCACATAACTGATTTAACGACAAGATCGTAATGGCGGCTCAACGCAGGTATCATGGGAGATTCCTGTCTATTATGTCACTTTCTCAACGGAAACACAGAGATATGTCTCATTTTAGATAGGAATCTCCCATGATACCTATGCGTCTCACCGCCATTAAGCCCGATTCTGAGAGTGGATTTCGTGATTTTTCACAGTGTACTCATCGTCATTTTTACAGGTTTTTTTGTAAGGATCACTTCTTCAATCCCCTACAGCAAAAGTTTGCAAGAGCCCCATTCCCTGAATCTGCCCATGTTTATTGGACAAGTTTTTGAAACACAAATGAGGAAATCAGGATGAGGAGTCATGCGATGGAAATCTCTTACGGACATTTTTACACGGACTCGGTTTGTTTGCCTCAATTTTTTTACCCTTAAAAATTAAAAAACAAAAAAAAAAGTGAAGAATCCATTTTAAATGGAGCAGTTGCAAGGGTCCGAAATGGTGTGTTTTTAAACAGAAAATGATAGTACCTGTTGAGCTGAGAACAATGGTGCCTTTGGTTTTTTTTTGTAAATGTCCCGGTTTTGGAGATTACTTCCGTGTAAAGTTGCAAAAAAGCGTGTGCGTATCGACGTCACTACGGAGAATTCCCATTTAAAGCAATGTATTTTGGGCCAAAATCTCATCTCCTGAACAATCGGACTTGATTTGAAATCAAAGGCAACTTTGTTCTCAGCTCATCAAGTACTTTCATTTTGTTTATAAAAAAACACAACATTTCAGACCCTAGAAACTGCCAAATTGGTTGTAACCGAAAGAGCAAGTGGTTTAGAGAGGCTATCTTGACATAGAAATCGATAAATGACTGTTTCTCTCCGAAGGATTTGCACGAAAAAGAAACTGTAACAAGCAAAATGCCTCCACTGGATAGTTGTATTTGAAGTCTGTGTCCAGATCAGCGGCGGCTCGTGCGATTTGGCAACAGTGGTTTCCTTCCATTTAAATCTATGTAAAACAATCGTTTGCAGGTGAAGCGGTGCTCCACTGTCGAATCGATTGTTTAACATAGAATCAAATGGATGGAAAACATTGTTGCCAATTCGCACGAGCCGCCGGCCGCGCCGCTGGTCCAGATAACCACTCTGAAAACACTTGCACTTACATTCAAAACCAATTTCCGTTTAACTAATTACCAATTTTTGATTTAAGGTTACAAAAAAGGGGGCAAACAAGCCAGAATCAGATCGTCAACAGAACAAAGCATCATAGTGGTGTACCGCGCAATTTGGCAACGTTGCAATGTGTCCATTTAAACCCATGTAAGAGGTCAAATGCAAAGGTATTCACCGAACGCCCAAGATTTCGATATTTTTCATGGGTTTAAATGGACAAACTGCAACGTTGCCAAATTGCGTTGAACGCAACAGACCCGTTGCACCATTTTGAGGACAAGGCTCCACTTTTTGATTGAGAAAAAGCAGCTTTTAAAGACCGCATTTCTCACATCCCTGCTTTATCGGACGTGTGCCAGGGAGCGAGCGTTAACTTACATAGATCACAGGAAATGATCGCTGATCTTCTTGGCCCGTGGACGCAGTTTTCTTCCCTTCCATTTCATTAACAAGTCTGAAGTCATCAGTCATCATTGGACCTTTAGCTCAGCGTTGCCATCGATTGATAGAAACCGTGTGGGAATAAAAAACGTTCCATAAACGACAAAGGTTTGGAGATTTGGAGGAGCTGTTACAAATTAAAACGCTTACCTCTGTTAAGGTGATTTCAGGCAAAACTTTTACAGATTTCAATCCGATAAAAGCGCCAATAGTCACATTATGGCAAAATCGTGTTTTTGGCACTTTAAATTGAAGAAAAAAGGAAAAAACGCACAAAAATATTGAAATCATTTTGCAATATACGCTTACCGAGTGCGAGAGACATTTATGTATTTCCTTAACCCTCAACTGCACCGTATGACTAACAAGTCACAAACCACTTTTTTGAGTTTTTAAATTTCAAATTGGCGCCATATCTTTGTGGGTCATCGTAACTTATTAGTCACAAATATGGCGGACCTGAAGAAAAATACATAGTGGGGGTGCAGAGGCTGCCAACATGATTTTTTCCACTTCAAAAAGTAGCAAATTCAAGGCGGGAGCAAAGATGACCATAAATGATCTTTGGGCGGGAGGTACTAACATTCAGACTTAGTTTTAGGTGGGTAAAAATATCTTTCTGGCCTTCAAGAAAATGCTTTATGATTCGTTAGATGTTTTACCGTGTACATATCATTGTGAGAAAGAAAAAGTCACACCTTTTCCTTTTTTTTTTTAAAAAAATCATCAAAATATGGTTGCGACTAATTAGTCACAATTCCTTCAAGGATAGAAATTTGGGGTTGAAAAGGTCAAATCCAAAAACGGTCGAAGACGTATCTTTTTGAATGCCAAGATCTGTAATATATATACTTTTTTTACGAATTTGAAAGACCTTCAGAAAATGAGTGCAGTAAAGGATCAATTGTCCGGCTTCATTTTTTAGTGTTTTAGCTTGAAACTTTAAGCGTGTCTTTCTAAAGCATTCTCGCAGGTGCCGACCAAGGTTGTAGATTGAAGAGGTATGCTCATCTGACTTGGCGCCACAAATTCAGCGGCGTGCAGTTCAAAATCACTGCAGGCAAGATGGCCGACAAAAGCAGAAAACGTACACTCTTTGCAGAAAACATTGGGTTGTTTTCTGCTTTCCTGAAGAGGGCATCTTAATGTTTTCTGCAAAGAGTAAACGTTTTCTGCTTTTGTCGGTCATCTTGCCTGCAAAGATTTTGAACTGCGCGCCGCTGAATTTGTGGCGCGAAGTCAGATGAGCTTACCTATTTAATCTATAACCTTGCGTGGAGACATTCCTTAAATGTGTACTTTTTGCAAACATTCATCAACTTTAGCCAAAACTGTTGACTTGATGAGCAGCGTTCGACAACTCAACGCATTTTCTTCCACTGTGCTCCAACTGCTCCACACGCCCGCGAAAGTCTCAATGAGCGGTTAATTATTGGCTACGCGAGCGACCCCACCGAGCGACCGGAGCGGCGCGTACACAACAAGTCCACGTATTTACGTTGGTATTTACGACGACACAAACCCGGAGTATTAATTCTACGGTAATTTGAAGGCTGACGGTTACCCGACTCGGAACAGTAACACAGCCCCACGTGTTTGGGCGGCATGTGTTTCAAAGTTGATTTCTTCAACTGAAAGGGGGGCTGTGAAAAATAAAAATCGTCATCTCTCTGAATGGGGCATTTGCAAACTTTTGCTTGAAGCAAATAAATAGTCCAATCTGATTTAAAGACCAGCGGAAATCTCGAAAAACAGTTCATTAACTGAACTGCTATTTTGGCAAGATCGTAATGGCGGTTTAACGCAGGTATCATGGGAGATTCCTGTCTATTATGTCACTATCTCTACGAAAACACAGAGATATCTCTCAAATTAGATAGGAATCTCCCACAGTGGCGCACCGAAGGAGGTGGTTTTAGGGTCAAAACCCCCCCTAAGCATCAAGATTTTGCCCTAAAAAAGGTCATATTCGGCCAAAATTTCTTACAAATCCCCCCCCTCCCAAGGTCTCAGAAAATGGAAAATTTGCGGTGAAACCCCCACCAAACTAAAGTTCTCGGTGCGCCACTAATCTCCCATAATATCTGCGTATCTCCGCTATTAAGCCAGATTCTGAGAGTAAATTTTGTGATTTTTTAGTGTACTCATCGTCATTTTTACAGGTTTTTAGGCAAGAACCAACTCTTCAATCCCCTGTAGCAAAAGTTTGCAAGAGCCCCATCAAAGAGTAAACAAGAGTCGCAATTGAATGGAAGGCCTGCGTGGTCAACGTAGATAAGGGATCCGAACGCGGGCTGGCCTGGGCTGGCCTCTGATTGGCTGCAACGGGTGGAGCAAAAATGACTCGGGGTATAGGGAAAATAACACGGGATTTTCGTTCCGGGGCGTTTATCTCGAAACCTAAGCAAAATCATATCTAAACAATCTATACAAGTCGATTCAGCAGATTTTTCCGAACAATTTGATAGGTCATAAGTGCCACTTTATTGCAAATTCGAAAAGACTGTTTCAGTTGAAAAGTACGCACAATAGTGTGATTACGTGCTTGGCGTGTGTTCGAGCAGTGTTTGAGTGACTCACTATGGTGCGTACTTTTCAACTGAAACAGTCTTTTCGAATTTGCAATAAAGTGGCACTTATGACCTATCAAATTGTTCGGAAAAATCTGCTGAATCGACTTGTATAAATTGTTTAGATACTATTTTGCTTAGGTTTTGAGATAAACGCCCCGGAACGAAAATCCCGTGTTATTTTCCCTATACCCCGAGTCATTTTTGCTCCACCCGTTGCAGCCAATCAGAGGCCAGCCCAGGCCATCCCGCGTTCGGATCCCTTATCTACGTTGACCACGCAGGCCTTCCATTCAATTGCGACTCTTAGTCCAGGCAATGGGGATCAATAAGCGGCAAATGGCGGAACAAATTCCCAGCAAAGGTTTTTTGGGCTTAATCGCTTCGTCTTGGTGTCAGTAATGACCACCTAAAAGTCCCCATGCCTGGGTGCTGTGCTAAATTCAGGGGAGGGGGGGAAAGGGCCCCAAAATCGATTTTTTCGATATATATCGAAAACGATGCAAGATATCGAAAAAATCGATACATGTTTTTTGTTCCTGAGGTAATTTCCAACAAGAAAGGTCCTTTGTGTTTTTACGCTCAGACGACGTCTAAGCTCTCAAAAACACGATTTAAGTTTTCGGCGATTTTCAGGAAAATTGATACCCCGTGGCAACGCTCATTTAACGCAATGTTATTTTTAATGACTTCGATCGCCTTACCGTAGCATTTAGAGTGCTCCGATTTTTATGAAATTTGGTATCCGGGGGTTTTTTAGGTCGCTGATTTCATTTTTGGAGTCCAAATGTCCTTAAAACGTGATTCAGATAAGCTTTTTGAGCTTTTATCTAAAAAGCTGTATTTTGTGGTAAAAGCTTAAAAAGCTTATCTGAATCACGTTTTAAGGAAATTTGGACACAAAAAATGAAATCAGCGACCTAAAAAACCCCGGATACCAAATTTCATAAAAATCGGAGCACTCTAAATGCTACGGTAAGGCGATCGAAGTCATTAAAAATAACATTGCGTTAAATGAGCGTTGCCACGGGGTATCAATTTTCCTGAAAATCGCCGAAAACTTAAATCGTGTTTTTGAGAGCTTAGACGTCGTCTGAGCGTAAAAACACAAAGGACCTTTCTTGTTGGAAATTACCTCAGGAACAGAAAACATGTATCGATTTTTTCGATATCTTGCATCGTTTTCGATATATATCGAAAAAATCGATTTTGGGGCCCTTTCCCCCCTCCCCTGAATTTAGCACAGCACCCAGGCATGGGGACTTTTAGGTGGTCATTACTGACACCAAGACGAAGCGATTAAGCCCAAAAAACCTTTGCTGGGAATTTGTTCTTCCAATAATCACCCATTGCCTGGACTATCTTGTTTACTCTTTGAGCCCCATTGATAGCGAATTTTTCCTCGGCGATCAGGCTGAGACACCATGCACCGGAAGTGACCGATCAGTGCCGTAACAACTAGAATCGCAGTGAGGGTGGGAATGATGATAAGGGGGAGAGCAACATTGTCGTGCAGATAGTTAAGGAGCCTGTGGCGACACAATTTCATAGATTTTATAAATTTGTAGCAGTAAAAACTAAGCGGTAATTTGTCTATATAGTATCTATATGTAGAGAGTTAACCCTTTACTGCATGATTTTTTTTTTCAATAAAATAATTTTTTTTTTTTTTTTCCAGTACAATTTTGATCCTTGAGACAGGGAAAAATAGTGAAAAAATTCTTTCCATTATATTTCAATGGTAATGAGCCTGAATATTAACTGTTCCAAATATGGCCTTACCCACATTTAGGTATCCATGCAACTGAAAATAAAGTTTTCAGGCTAAAAAAAAAAAAAAAAAAAAAAAAAAAAAAAAAAAATTAAAGTAGTAAAAAATAAGTTAGTAAGTTTCAATAGTTGTTTTTTTTTTGTATATGGTACCCCTGCGTTACTCCCAAACATAACAATGAAAATCGGAAAATCTCTATCAGATTTTCAGTAAGCTATTTTCAACCACTCTGCACGTTCTCTATCCTGTGCTGCGCGCTCTAGGACAAAATCGGCAATTCTTACTCGTTTAGTATCTGTTCCACACGTGACCCACCATGCAGCGACAGTACAACTCAAGTCCCCTACTTTTACATAAGGCTTCAAAGTAATTGTTCCAGATCTGGGCTCATCTGCAGTTAAGGGTTAAGACATGCGAAATTATGGGCGCTGTTATTGCATGCGTTTTTGCACATTTGTTTACATTCTGAGTGCCGTTTTTGCGTTTTTGTCCAATGCGAAGATTAGAGTGCCGTAGAGTTCCTAGGTGTAATCAGTGGCGTAGCGTGCAGTTTGGCAACGTTGCAATTCGTCCATTTAAACTCATGAAAAAGATCGAACTAATGGGTGTTAGGTGGTCATCTTCGCATTCGACCTTTTACAGGGGTTTAAATGGACAGAATACAACGTTGCCAACTTGCACGCCACGCCGCGCCACTGGGTGTAATGTTTCACTGCCTTTGCTGATCGACATCTATTTACGCTTCTAAAGATTCTTTTGGGCACGATGGGCATTCTTGAGGTGCATCATGATTAAAATTAACAAGTTCGTCGACAGTTAATTCTATCATATCCGGAACACACGGTTGGACCTCTGTTGAAAATGTAGTCTGTTAAAAATGTAAACAAACAAGCCGTTTTGGGAGACAAATGTGCAAGAATCATCCAATAGCAGCGTCTATACCTACAGCACAAAACTAGTTGACCAATCAAAGGTTGACGATCCTCATTGTCTTGAATTTCTACGTATAGGGACTCTAGTAACAGCAAAAGTTTTGATACTAAAGAATGCCTACGTCGCGCATATGATTAATTTGATTACAAGAGGATTTACCAGACAAACCTAGTCTGCCAAACCTTTTGGATTTGATAGAATAGTTATTCAGTTTCATTTTTTCTTTTCTTTCAGTTGTTTGACTCACTATCAGAGATAACAGAGACCAAGCACTAGCAAAGCACTTGCTATTTCGCACTACTAAGCACAAGCTATCTCGCTAATGTTAAAATATTGAGGGTTTTTTTGTTTGTTTTTTTTTTTTACTTTCTCACTACTAACAAAGTTAGAAATAGAGAAAGTATAGCAATGGCGCAGATATTTTCAGGGTATCTTGTTTCAATACTTGGCCCACTACGACTAAGTAAATCATATGCTAATTACAAAATAACTCACTCTCAGAATGCCTAATACTACCCTACAGAATATTCATCCATGAAGTTTCAATATTATTTAACCATGAACGTGGCTTGGAGGTGTGAATTCACACACTTCCTAAAGCATCTGTCTGTCAGTCTTTCTGTAGCCATAAAACGTGAAACCCAGCATAACTTTTTAACTATCTATATGCTTCCACATTTTGCAGAGATGTTGCTTTTAACATTCCCCAGCAGGATTTTTTTTTCTTTTTTTTGTTTTTGTTGTTAAATTTTAATTTTTATGTTAATTATAGATGAAAAATGGTTTCCATAAAAACCCCCTTTCCAGGGGTCAAATGAATATTTGGATCTGGATAAAAGTATGGAAGGGGGTCCACGTCCGGGGGTCTCCCCCAAAACGTCAAAGGGGGGTCTACGGGTCTCCCCCAGGATATTGAAGGAGGTCTAGGGGTCTCCCCTACAATATTAAAGGGGGGTCTGGGGGTCTCCCCCAGATTGAATTTGATGTGAGAAAGTGTTCGTCGGGTATTCCCTACAGTTTATTTCAGTATATAGAAATGGAGGAGACATAATGCATTCACGAGCACGAGATGCTCCTGAAAAGCCAGTTCTTACCGCTGGCGGATCCAGGAATCTATCCTTCTCTCTCTTTCTCCATTAGAATGCATGTGTTAGAGAAGGAAAGATTAGGGGCGCAGACACGTGACTTCCATCCCGCTTCCATCCTTTTCTAACACATGCGTTCTAATGGGAAAAGAGAGAGAAGGACAGCTTCTTGGATCCGCTAAGGGTTCTTAGTCAAGAGATCTGGCAAACAGGACTAAGCGTCAAGCGAGTAGCACTGACTACAGGCACACACTCACACTGGCAGGCGGCGACTAAACTTGTGTTGTTGTGAGGAGGGAAGCGCTGTAATAAGGAAATGGCGTGGCGTGGTGTGTTTTGTGCTGAGCCTCGCGTATTAACTTCTCAAATCGGACCTCTCTCTGTTCACTGCTCGTTTAACAACTTCATCAAGCTACTCAAAGCTCAAAGCTTCATGGCACAGATACAGAGATAAAGGATCAACATTCAACATTCCGGAGCTGGGGAGCCGCTCCGCTCACAACCGTCCGTCGCATCAATGACTGGTGACTGGTGAGCTTTCGTCAACATTCACCCACACACGTCGCGCCAAGTCGCGTCGTACATTGAACACAAATGATCGATTTGATGATCACTCATCAGTAGGTTAGCCCTTTGGGTCACCATAAAACATATTTCACACCCAAGGTTGTAGATTAAAGAGGTATGCTCATCTGACTTCGCGTCACACAGTTCAAAATCACTGCAGGCAAGATGGCCGACAACAGCAGAAAACGTATAGTCTTTGCAAAAAACATTAAGCTGTCCTCTGCAGGAAAGCAGAAAACGACCCAATGTTTTCTGCAAAGAGTATACGTTTTCTGCTTTTGTCGGCCATCTTGCCTCCGCAGTGATTTTGAACTGCGCGCCACTGAACTTGTGGCGCGAAGTCAAATGAGCGTACCTCTTTTATCTATAACCTTGTTTCACACCAAGACATACATGAATGAACATTTGGAAACAGGGCACCTGTGAAAAAACCCGATTTTTCAGGAGGGACAAAAAACTATGCCACCTTCACAGGAAGCATTACAGTGCTTTAGTGCAACGAGTTATAGCGATAGAAAGGATTTGTGGGGCGTGATATTGAAACTTCACGAAGGTAGCAATGATGTAAATCTCTTAAGGACGTTTTTCACACAGGCTTGGTTTGTTTGCCTCACTATTTTTAAACTTTAAAAAAAAAAAAAAAAAAAAAATGTGACGGATATACATTTGAAAGTGCAAGTGTTTTAGAGTGGGTATCGATCTGAACACAGAAATCGTTACAACAGTTTCTTCTGGAAGGATTTGCACGATAAAGAAACTGACACATAACAGAAACAAGTCAATTTTTTTTTACCTGGATAGTTGTATTGGAAATCCGTGTCCAGTTAAGTAGTTATTCTAAAACACTTGCACTTTCATTTCAAACCAATTTCCACTGGATTAAGTATAATTTTTGATTTAAGGTTAAAAAAGTGAGGCCAACAAAGCAGATTCAGATCGCCCATGCTGTCACTCTTTGAGATAGGACTTAAAACATGTATGGACACACCTCTATCGCTGTAGCTTGTTGCTTTAATGTGATAAAATTAGTTTTGATGCTCAATAGGATTAGGAAGAAGGCCTGAAAAATAATTGTTGAAATATCTCAATTTCCGTGCCTAAAAAAAAAAGTAGAGAAAAGAGTGTATTCCCAGAATCGAAAAAATGCACTTCTGCTCTTTTTCCAGATGCCCAATCATATTTCAGATGCAGTCTTAAGGAACTTCGAAAAACTTAACAAGCCAGTAGCGCACCGAGAGTTTCTTCATCTTTCTCTCTTCTCCGTTAACAAACGTATGTTAGACGAGGATGGACATTGGACAAGGGGATAAAACCCCCTCTTTCTGTCCTTTCCCTACTTATACATTCAAATGGGAAACGAGAGAGATGGAAGAGATCCTGGTTGCACCGGTGTAACAAGCCCATGAGAAATTAATGCGGCTCTTGAGACTTTTTCTAAAAGCGATTGAATAGTGAATTCTATAGAACAATATCAAGCGAATATACACGCTGAGAGAACATTAAAAAATCACGAAATTCACTCACAGACTCACAAAATGACTTTGAAGTTTAGGGCGTGATGGCGGAGTTACGGAGGTACCATGCGGGAGATCAGTGGCATAGCGAGCAGTTTGGCAACCTTGTAATGTGCCCATTTAAACCCACGTAAAATATCGAATGCGAAGGTGTTCACCGAACACCCAATAGTTCGATATTTTTAATGGGTTTAAATGGATTGCACGCTACGCCGCGCCACTGTGGGAGATCCCTGTCTAATTTGAGGCTTTCCTCTGTGTGTGTCTAAAAAGAGAGCTAGACAAATTCGACAGGGATCCCCGCGACACCTGCGTAAAGATGGCGGAGCTATGCAGGTATCAAAGGAGATCCCTGGTAAAAATGACGACTATACGACTATTCCAAAAACGACTATAAACATAGTTGCCGACTATAATCTATAGTTGGCCAACTATAAATCCATAGTTGGCCAACTATGTTTATAGTCGTTTTTGGAACGGTTATAGTCGTCATTTTTACCAGGGATTCCTTTCTAATTTGTCTAGCTCTCTTGATAGACACGCACAGAGGGTCAAATTAGACAGGAATCTCCCATGGTACCTGCGTAACTCCGCCACAACGCCTTAAACTTCAGCCAGTTAGTGAGTCTGAGAGTGAATTTTGTAATTAATTTAAATGTACTCATTGTTATTTTTGTTGAATTTTACTCAAGGACTATTTAAAACCATTCAATCGCTTTAGGCAAAAGTTCGCAAGAGCATCATTATAAATTCGTATCACCACTTAAAGTCAATATAGCCCATGTACTAGCCGAAGTCCTTAGATAGTTGAATGTAAGGGTTAATAACTTACTGATTTTGAGTCAAACTGCGAAAAGTCTCTTAAAATAACATACCTGGAACAAAAATTATTTCAAAACATTAGCCGCGGTAAAAAGCAGAGACAGAGATAAACTATGTCTATGTCTAAAATGTCTATGTAAGTACTTAATTTTAAAATAAATAAATAAATAAATAAATAAAATAAATAAATAAATAAATAAATAAATAAATAAATAAATAAATAAATGAATAAACAAAATGGTCGATGTTTTTTTTTCTTCTTCTTTTTGGAACAATATGGTAAATCGAATTTACTTGTTATTACGTCATCGCTACATCAGTAAAATTTGTTGGAAAAAACTGGCAAAGCACTTATCTATACATAGAAATGAGCGTCGATACAAAGTGAAACTACTATTTAAGCTTGTTTTGGCCACTCGTCGGGGCCAATGCTGACCACTTTTTCATGATATTTTGGCTAAGTAGCAGAGTGCAGGTGAGTTACTATATAGGCGACGCGACGTGTCGTGAGCTCAGCAATATATCACAATATCGTTCAACACCGGCCAAGGGTGCCAGAGACCAGATCCGGATGGAAGATGCGATAAATAAAAATAAATGAAAAACAACCAAACCGGTGCAGTTCTGCGAAAGCTCTGCAATAACGCCTTCAACTCTTTTTTTCTGCTTTTTTTCCGGGTGACAAAAGTAAGAATTCGCAGGGGATGACGCAATCTATTATGTCATTGCCAACGAGAAAAACGGATGAGTGAATCCTACGACTTTGAAACTCAATGTTGCCGATGTATGCAGAAGCCAGTGGCGTCGCGTGCCATCTGGCAACAATGGAACTGCTCCATTTAAACTCATTAAATATATCGGATTTTTCCTTGTGCACTGCGCACCCCCTGAATTCGATCTTTTACATGAGTTTAAATGGATAGAAAACATTGTTGCCAAATTGCACGCGACGCCACTGGCAGAAGCAATCGTGCCGAAATGGGGCTCTTTGCTAACTTTTACTACGTGCGATAAAATTATTAATTCTTGAGTAAAAAGCAGCAAAAATGACGATGAGTATACTAAAATGTACTCAGACTAGATAAATTATATAATAAAGCCAGTGGCGTCGCGTGCCATCTGGCAACAATGCAACAGCTCCATTTAAACTCGTTAAATAAATCTAATTTTCATTGTGCACTGTGCACCCCCTGAATTCGATCTTTTACATGAGTTTAAATGGATATAATACAATGTTGTCAAACTGCACACGACGCCACTGAATAAAGCCAAAGCTGCTTACAAATGATTATTATATCAGATTATCATTTCGGGTATTCACCCATCTTCAGTGATTAATGAGCAATTAGTATAGGAACATATCAACGCATTATTTCGCGCACTCGTCAAAGTTAACGACTTTGAAGACAAAATTAAGTCATAACGAACCAAAAACAATAAATAAATAAAATATATAAAATGTACTGTAGGGAATAGGCTACGAACACTTTCTCACATCAAATTTAATCTGGGGGAGACCCCTGACCCCCCTTCAATATTATGGGGGAGTCCCCCAGAACCCCCTTTAATTTCCTTAGAGAGACCCCCAACCCCCCTTTGATATTGTTATCCAGATCCAAAGATTCATTATTGAAATATTTAAATTTTTCTTTTTATGACCCATTTTCCCATTGCTTTTAATGGAAACCATTTTTCATCCATAACTAATATAAACATTAAAATTTAAAAAAACAAAAAAAATGCCCTTTGAGGTATGTTAAAAGCATCATCTCTGCAAAATTTGGATGCATATGGATCAATAGTTAAAAAGTTATTCTATAAGTTTTACGTTTTATGCGGCTACAGACAGACAGACGCCACAAAAAGTGTGTGGCATTTACACCTCCAAGCCAAAAGCCTAAAATTTTGGAAAATTCTAGTGTTAATACCAGAATATGGTCATAGAACTAGAATTTCCTAAAAAATATCAAGAACTATGATACAAACACTAGAATAGGTCCGTTGCAAACTTTTGCAACAACAATTGAGGAGCTAGTTGGAAAAACGGCCTTAGCCGGCTAAGGCCGTTTTTCCGGAGAACAACTTTTCTGAGAGAACATAGGCTCAATAATATCTCCACAAAATTTCATGACCGTACGTCAAAAATTGAGTGAGATATGGGAGTTTATATGAGAAGAGGTTGCCACTTCTGCTGGCGACTATAATGACCATAATGGGGAAAATTGAAGATGGTGAAGAGGATTCGGACAACAGTGAAAGCGAGAGTGAATACGAGGACGAATAATTTTATATTCTTTATTTTCTAATAAATTCGCCTCTTTTTTTGCAGATTTTTGGTTTTTTTTTTTTTTTTACATCTATCATGTAGTTCATATGTTCCATACAGAAAGTCGTTCTCTGGAAAAACGGAGTTAATACTCAGCGTTTAGTGAGGACTTGTCTCTGTGCAACAGGTCGTTCTATGGAAAAACGACCTTAGTAGACCTTTCGTATTTATCCAATTTCTTCTTTCCTATACAGCCAAAGCATATTTCAGTTGTACCAACTTCAACCTGAGGATATGGATCAACTTTTTTCATCCAACCCAAGCCTGATTCTTCATCTATGTTAGATTGGCACTAAAATAAAAACTTTAACAGCCGTTTTCTCAGAACGCGATTTTGCTACTTAGGCCGTTTTTCCAGCTACCTCCTCAATTAAGAGTGTATAATCTAATGTAAAATCGCCTGAAAACTCCATTGGTGACATCAGAAAGTCATAAAATTCAATAATAAACTCACAAGAGGCGTTTAATGAAATCCAATAAAGCGGATAAATATCGAGCAATGGAGCTGTTGCAAACTTTTGCTACAGGCTTATTAATAGTTGAATATGGGGTAATACCCTGTAAAAATATCGATTAGCGCACTAAAAAATCACGAAATTCATTCCTAAACTCACAAAATGCTTTTAAATGCGAGACCGTAATGGCGGCCGAGGCCGCGATTTTCTTATGGCAATTGTATGCTTCTTCTTCTTCTTGTGTGGTGTTGCGAGAACACCTCGTGTAGATGGCGCTGATTGAAGATAGGGAACCCCAATGCAAACCGCGGCCCTGGCCGCCATTACGGTCTCGCGTTTAAAAGCATTTTGTGAGTTTAGGAGTGGATTTCGTGATTTTTTAGTGAGCTAATTGTTATTTTTACAGGGTATTACCCCATAATCAACTATTAATAAGTATGTAGCAAAAGTTTGCAACAGCTCCATTGGTATGCATGCACCACGAACATCCAAGGATAGCCAACCTCACAATAACGATCACAACGTAAACAAACACTCTACCTCCAGTGACGTTGTCAAAGTTGGTCATCCTTGGATATTCACGGTGCATGCATACAGATTGCTCGATATTTATCTACCATCTTGGATTTCATTAAACGCCTCTTGTGAGAGTATTATTGCATTATGACTTTCTGATGTCACCAATGGACTCTTCATGCATAGGCGATTTTACATTAGATTAAACACTCTCAATCGCTGTAGCAAAAGTTTGCAACAGACCCATTCTGGTAATTGTACTGTTTCTTACATAGGTTCACATACTGGCATGCTTCTGGTAATATTTTTTTTCAGTGTAGAGAGAGAGAGAGAGAGAGAGAGAGAGAGAGAGAGAGAGAGAGAGAGAGAGAGAGAGAGAGAGAGAGAGAGAGAACAATTGCATAGAAATCTCCTTATTACCTACATAGCTCCGTCATATTTCCTCTTACATGGCAAAGCTACGCAGGGATCATGCACTAAAAAAAAAAAAAAAAAAAAAAAGAGTAATATTTTGCAGCTCTGACTCACAAGCGAGCAAAGACTCAAAAGCACTTGCATTCGCACACCATAGCTTGCGCTTTTACTAGCTCGTTAGGATCGCGCTAGACCCAAGCAACGTTGCCAAATCGTATTGATAAATTACCAAATGCTTAATTTAAAATCAATGTAAAATCTAATTTGGCAACCATGGACCCGACAGAGTCCAAGCTCCCGGGTCCCGCTCAATGCCCGATCCGATGCAATAAACCGCGGTCCCATTCATTGATATTGTGCCAAAACGTGCGGCCGAGCGGGCCTCCCCCCCCTCCCCCCTGGGGGCAACCCTTCCCCCAATCGCCAAACACACAAAAAAAATGTTCGTCAAATTTAATTATACTGAAAATTTGTCCACCGGTGGGCATGAGCAAGGCATACCGACATTATTTGTGCGTATACTGATATACAATATACATTATTACCCGCTCGCAGCAGAAGCGCGGTGGCGGCGCACGATGGTCTAATATTTAAAAAAAAATTGGCCAAAAATTATTAGGAAAAAAAAGTCATGAAAAATTATTGTTTCCGATTTTTTGAGCTTAATTAAAAATTTGTCAAGAGATATTTCTAGGTTTAAATTACTTATTCAAAGTGTTCTCTGTGATTAAAATTGATCTAGAAAAGTTGAAAGTTTAAAAAATGATTAATGATTATTATTAAAAATTTTATTCCTGATTTTTTGCCACTTTTTTGGCTATTTGAGACCACGGTGCGGTGATGGCTTCTATTCTATAGTACGCCCGATTCTTGATTTTTGTTGCTCCGATAACCTTCTCGGTCTTTGGCTTTTGGCCTCTTACCACCCGCATCATCGCACAATGGGTCATGGGTCAGTTGCAAGGATGCAGCGGCGCATCTGGGCACTCGTCCAGAAGTGCAGAATGATCTTCGGTAGAAAACTTTCCCAAAAGCCACTTTATAAAAATGCCCACAATCTTGTAAATGTCTAAACTTCTGCAAAAAGGTATACAAACAACGTGCTTGCTTAAAATTTCGAATTTAAAAGCGTGTTTTTAGGTATTTCCCTATCTGCAAAATGGTCAAAAGCTACGCATTAAGAAATAATTGCGGTCATTTCCGGGAAAAGGGTCAATAAAACAACGGGTGTGCTCTTCCGGGAAAATTAGCGTTGTGATTCAATAGAGACATATGTCTGAAGAGCGCACCTACTGTTGTGAAGGCCCTTTTTCCAGAAACGACTTCAATACAGGCCACTTCCGGAAAAAGAGCCCAAAAAATAGCGGGTATGCTCTTTCTGAGAAATCATCACTGTGTTAGTATGGATACTTTCGTCAAAAGAGCGCACCTTTTATTTCATGGGCACTTTTTCCGGAAATGGCCTCAATTGTAGAAACGAAAGACAAAACACGAAAGAGGCATGAAAGGTACAACTTTCAGGTTTCAGGCAAAAAAATCAAGACGGATAAATACCAAATCAGACCGCCTATACCCCTACTTTGAAATTAGAGTCGTAAAAGGAACTTAAGGGTTGGAGAATATAAGCGCGTTGTTTCATCAGAGTCTTTGGCAATGCGTAACCCCCCCCCCCCCACCACTCAACTCCCAATCTACATTATTTTCCCCCTGTTTCCGAAACACGGAAAACATCTATCGGCGAAAAACGCTAACGATTGGGATGAGATAATAGGAAATGCTCCAAGCTCCGTTTCTTCATTTACTTTGTCTCGGGGGAATTTTTTCATCGGGTTCCTTTCTCATTTGTCCCTCCTATTAGCTGTACCGTGCTTTCAAAAGAACGTACAAAGTTTTTCGGTTCTCTCTCTCTCTCTCTCTCTCTCTCTCTCTCTCTCTCTCTCTCTCTCTCTCTCTCTCTCTCTCTCACTCACTCACTCTCCCCCCCCCCGTTCAAAGCCCCAGATACGGCAGAGCTAGATCATTACAGCCGAAAGCAGCGATCGGAAACTGTGAAGCGAATATCAGGTAACGAGATACTTTTACAAAGGGGTTAGTTCGCAAACGTTTCCGAGACATTGAATAACATGACAAATGTATTAAGAAAACAGGCGAGAATCTTGTCTCGCACTTACACAGCAACTAAGCAACTAAGGATTAAAACCAATAAATGATACTCAAGAGTTCAATCCTCTCGAATCAACAGGTTTTAAAATGTGTCTGCGTGATAATATTAGACAATGTTGACGAATAAAGGTACTCCAAGATTGTCGAATCTTGTTCGCAATAGACTGTTTTAGAACATCGATGGTATTGTATCGTTGGCCGTTCGGAGACTTCTGGTTCCGAATAAACTTTGATTAAATGGAATTTCCTCATAAGCGCATTTTTCAATGGAAAAGTCGGTTATTAATCCAAAGAATCATTGTGACCTTTTTGCAATGGGTCTGTCGCATACACTTCGGCTAGAGCGTTTTAAAGTATCGATTCGTAGTTAAAAAGCCGTAAAAATGACAATGGCAGCATCAAAAAACATCAAAATTCATCGATAAACTCACAAATTGCGAAAAACACTAGACACTATTCACCCCTGCATCTTACGTATGAATTGATACTTTAAAACGCTCTACCCGAAGTGTGTGCAACAAACCCATTATAAATTTTCTTCGACCTCATATAAATGCTTATTTTTATTCCCTGCACAGTAAAAAAATAGTATGTGAAAATTGCAAAACAAAATGCTAAAAACGGGGAATACACTTTACATTGCAAAAATTACAATTCGAAAAATGCCAATTTAGAACAAAAAAAAATGCTAAAATTGAAAAAAATGTTGCTGGTTTATCCAGTGGCGTCGCGTGCCATCTGGCAACAATTCAACTGAGCCATTCAAACTCATTAAACACATCGAATTTTCCTTGTGCACTGTGCACCCCCTGACTTCGATATTTTACACGAGTTTAAATGGATAAAATGTCCAGGGGTGCAAAATGTGCCCGATCTAGCGATCCGCGGATCGCGTGAAAGTGAGGAAATTTCTAGAAAAGTGAGGAAATTTGTCCAAATATTTTTGTTTGTTTTTGTTTTTTTTTGTTTTTAATAATGGCAATAAGGATTTCCCAGGAAAATAGTGTAAAAAATGAGAAAATATAGGTCATTTTGGGTACATAGGGTGTTGAAATGTTAAAATAACCAAAAAAAAGTCATCATTTTCAAATTTTTGTGAGGAAATTTTTTAAAATCCTGTGAGGAAATAAGTCATGGATCGCGTGAAACTTCCGAAGTTTTGGAACATTTTGCACCCCTGTAAAATACATTGTTGCCAAATTGCACGCGACGCCACTGGATTAATCAACAAAATTGCTAGTAAACAAAAAATATTGCATTATCAGCAATATTTGTTGGTAAAGTAGCAACTCATGAACTAAAATGTTTGCAATGATCAAAAAACATCAAAATTCATCGATAAACTCACAAATTGCGAAAAACACTAGACACTATTCACCCCTGCATCTTGTAAAATGTATTCCCAATTTTTAGCAATGTTTTGCTATTTTAACAATCATATTTTTTTTTATGTGTGATTCCACGATCGAAACTGCCAAAATCAAGAAAAATATTACAGTTTAAACGATGTATACGCATAGAGGTCATAATCACAATTCCGCAATAATGAAAATTTACTTTTCAAAATGCGCTTGTGGGGATAATACATAGAATCAGAGATTGTTTGGAGCCAGAGAGCTCCCCGATCGAGAGTCGATCCAATATATCGCTGTACCATGGGCGCCCGCAGAAAAATTTCCAAGGGGGGGCAAAATTGTTGAACCCCAAAGGAAGGTCTAGGTGACCACCCCCCCCCCCCCCGGTGGAAAAGGGAAAGCTTTTTTTTTTTCATTCAAATGGTGTACAATTATAAAGCCATGGTAGGTGTATCAAATAATATGTAGTAATAATTTTGACGTGTTTGATATAATGGATAAAGTGACAACAGACGAAAATGATACTAAGGTAAAAGTTTAATTCTTCCATTTCTTGTAAAAAATGAGTTAAAATTACAAAATAAGCAAATACTGAAGTTTTTTAACTATTACTTCTTTGATTAATGTTGCATTTTCTATTTTCCTTTCATTTTTTATCGTGAAATTTTGACTTTTTTGAATTCCAGGGGGGGCAAGTGCCCCCTCTTGCCCCCCGCTGCGGGCGCCCATGCTCTGTACTAAAACAGTCAATAGATTTATCAAGATTGTTAATAATTTTATAGTTGAGGAGGGTGAATCTTCGGAAAATATTCCTGAAATTGTAGGAGTAAACAATGGACGGAATGACATGTAGGAATAATACGTCTCAAACATAACGTTTTTGCTCAGTCCTTAATAACAAAAACACAATTTGTTTCCTGAAAAACAAAAACAAAAAAAAAAAGATTTTCTCTAAAAAAACCGATCAATGAGCCAAGCGCTTTGCCTTGGCTGCACGCGTCTAAACTCAAGGTCATATTTACACGCGGGACTTAAGTCGGACCAAAACGCAGATTACGTAAGATCGCGCCGAGGAAGCAATCAAAACGAAATTGGTAGCCGAGTTGAGAAGTCTTTAAGGCATGATTTAAGGCATTGCTCAAATTACTCTTCGACTGCAACTTTCCCTAAAAAATCCATTCCATCCATCATCATGGGCGGAATCAGCAATTTGGCAACCATGAATTCATCCCATTTGAACATATGAGAAACAATCGATTCTTGAGGAGGTCATGGTTCTGATGCTAATCGATTGTTTTTCATGCATTCAATTGGGAATAATACACAGTTGCCAGATTGCTGGATCCGCCCTTTCCATCATATTGGTTTGGGTCAACATTAAAAAAGATCTACACATTTTTTACCTCAGCCATCCGAAAATTTTCAAGGTGCAGCAATCTCATTTGGGAAGTATCTATAGACTCGATTGGGTCCTAAATCGACCGAACTATTTGCCGTGTAGGCAACGCCTGAACGTCCGAATCGATAGGTCGATTTAAGATAGAAGATATTCGATTTTTTGTTTGTTTTTAATTGATGATCACCGAATGGATCTGCAGCAACTATGTGCAGGGTGGATTCCGGTACAAAATCTGGTAAAAACCGCATAGAAAGTATCAAAAAGTCTCAAAATCCGCTTCCAGCTCTGAATCCATGTTTTCAAATGATTTTTACAAGTGAATTAACCCTCTCGATAGCTTCCACGAAAATTTGCACCCTTACAAGCATAACTAATACTAACGCAGAAGTATGAAGAACGTAAAAATCTCCTGAGCAACTCGACGACTCGGTGGGTGAACCAGTGCTATCTGGCAACAATGCAACTGCTCCATTTAAACTCATTAAATATGTCGAATTTTCCTTGTGCACTGTGCACCCCCTGAATTCGATCTTTTACATGAGTTTAAATGGATATAATACATTGTTGCCAGATTGCACGCGACGCCACTGGGGTGAACATAACGTTTAAAGCACCGCAGCGCCTCGCGCGACGCGACGTCAGATCTCCTATGCACATCTCCATTCTCCGTATCGCGCTTATTAATCACTTTGATATCTCGCTTGAACTGGTTCAAGAATCAAGGCGTGTTACAGTTGATCCGCTGATCCAAAGACCGACGAGAGAGAGAGGGGGGGAGGAGGAGAGAGAGAGGGATAGAGAGAGGGGGGGGGAGAGTGAGAGAGAAAGGGACACACAAGATCATCATCAAAAGTTCGTTTAAAAAGATGTTTCGTCTGGACGGACGAACGTCTACACACAGTGGTCTAAGATCGTCAAAAAGTGGCCAAAAATATCAGAAAGAGAATTTACCAACAATTCATCAACTATAATCTTTCGAGACCAATTTTCTTTAAATCACCGAAAACCCTTTGAACAAGTAAGAGTTATACCTAAAAAAGTCATTGGAAAGTTTTAAGTAACTCTATAACGTCGAAATCGAAAATTTTTAATTACTTTTTACTTTCTCACAACTGACAAAGTTAGTAAATCAGAGAGTATTGCAATATAACTTTTGAAAAAATAGTCCATATACATCAACATTTTGCAGATAAGTTGCTTTTAACATTTTCTAGAGAGAATTTGTTTGGTTTTTCGTTTTTTTCGCATTTTAAATTGTAAGCAAGTTATGGAGGATAAAAGGTTTCCATTAAAATCAATAGGAAGATGGGTATAATGAGGTGAACAAAGGGCAACATTAGAATATTTCATACATAGCTGTTCGAATTTCGACGAAAATTTGCAAAAACATTCTACAACCAGCCTAAGTACTGAAAAATTAACCCCTTCGGAGGGGGGTCAAGGGGTCTCCCCCAGAATATTAAAGGTGGGTCTAGTGATCTTTCCTAGAATAGTAAAGGGGGTCTGGTCTGGGGGTCTCCCTCAGAATATTAAAGGCGGTGGGGTCTTCCCCAGATTAGTATAAGGGGATCTGAGTGTCTCCCCCAAAATAGTGTGAGGGGGTCTTGGGGTCTCCCCCAGAATAGTATAAGGGGGTCCGGAGGTCTTCCCCAGAATAGTAAAGGGAGTCTGGGGATCTCCCCCAGAGTATTAAAGGTGGGTCTGGGGGTCTCCCCCAGAATAATGAAGGGGGGCTTTGGGGGCCCCCCCAGATTAAGTTTGATGTGAAAAAGTGTTCGTGACGTACTCCCTTCAGTTTATTTTCCCTGAGTTTTGGGCCATTTTAGGCCATTATTTTTCTAATCTTAGGCCATTGTGCTTCGGGCGGATGAATAGCAGCGTGCGGGACAGGACAGTCACTATCAGCAGTCCACACTCATCGCCTCTTTTCAACGGACAGCGGACAGCGCGCGGCCGGCGAAGCGCACTATGACCGAGGCGAGGCATAGAGCTTCACAAGCACAAGTGGCAAGCTCTAGCGTGCCGTGGGGGGGGGGGGGGGGGGGGGGGGGGGGTAGAGGGGCATCCAAAGCGAACTATTCAAATGGACCGCCACCGCCGCGCCGCGCCGCCACGTAGGAGTATTTACCCCAAAAACATGGCAAAAACTAATTGCGAGTTCTAGAATATTTGAAAATTGATTTTGGTTAATTTTACAATTTAAACTCGAAACTCCTATTGCGCGGTTCATGGTTGAGAAATGCGTAAAAAATGAAGAATTTTGGCACAGTTTAAAGGTCGATATCGCATTTTTTTTTCCTAGTTATTGAAGCTTATTTGATATAAAAAAAAAAAAAAAAAAAAAAAAAAAGGGCTAGACTTCAAAATGTTGCTGGATAAAAATGTGCAACATTGTGCAAGTTTTTATTGCAGAAACATTCTCCCTAGAAGGTCTTTTTCAACCTCCTTTTTTTAGTTTTGCCGGGTTTCGCCCGGAATGAATTTGAAATTGCCTTTTTGTACTTAGCAAGCGTCTGAAATTGGATATTTTTTGACGTTAGTTTTTAATGGGTTATAGAGTGGTCTTAAATGCATGAGAAAAAACATTTTTTAGTATGAAAGCGATAAGCAAAAACATTATTCAAAATTGCCGAAATGATTGAATGCACCAACGCTTGTTCGTGAGATAAAATGTTTACCTATTAATAGAGGGTGACTTGACGCGCTCACTTCCATGATGTCCTATTGACAGTGCATCAACTTTGGGATCCTAACGCGTATAGCACGCCTATAGGGCGGTTACTTAGCACTATAAGAAACCGTCAATATTTTTATTTTTTGACGAAATTTTAAATTTTGAGTTTTTGGCCAGGTTTTTGAGGCAAATACTCCTACGTGCGCCACGCGATCCGCGAGTAGCAAGTCGCGACCACACCTTTCGTTAACTTCAAACTTCCGCGCATTCCATTCGTTTTTCGACGCCGCGTATCGCGTGCGCGTGTCTAGATCTCTGGCGAGCGCGGGCGCGGCTCGAAGCTCGCTCGTTCGCGCTCGGCGGCGGGCGCGATGCCGCGCTCTGTGATGCACGCGAGACGCTTCAAAACATCAACAACCGCACGATCGACCCGCTAGGGTCTGCGATCCTTAAAAAGCGGCCAAAAATCAGAAAGAGAATTTTTCATGAATGGATCTCTTCAATCTCTCTCATTTCCCATTTGAATGTATAAGTATAGGAAAAGGACAGAAAGAGGGGGTTTTATCCCCTTGTCCATCCTTGTCTAACATACGTTTTTTAATGGAGGAAAGAGAGAGAGAAAAAAACTCTCGTTGCACTGGCGCAACCAGGATCTCTTCCTTCTTTTCCTTTTTCCCATTTGAATGTACAAGTAGGAAAAGGACAGAATGAGGGGGTTTTATCCCCTTGTCCATCCTTGTCCATCATACGTTTTTTAATGGCGAAAAGTGAGAGATGAAGAAACTCTCGGTGCGCTACTGCCTACAGCGGAATATGACACATTGATTCCATCCTTAACGGGGCTCTTACAAACTTTTGCTGTGAGCAAATGAATAGTTCAATCTGTTGTAAAAAAACATCGAAAATCGCGAATAACACAATAAGAAAGTCAAAAATTTCCCGAAAAAAGAAAAAAATTTTGGGGTAAATTTGGTAAATTCAAATGAGGGTTTAATCTAATGTAAAATCGTCTTAAAAGTCCATTGGTGGTATCATAAAGTCATAAAATGCAATAATAAATTCACAAGAGACATTTAATGAAATCCAAGATGGCAGATAAATATCGAGCAATTTGTATGCATGCACCACGAACACGCAAGGATCCAACCTCACAATATCGATCACAACCAATCACAAAGTAAACAAACATATAACCTCTAACTCCAGTGAGGTTGTCAAAGTTGGCCATCCTTGGATGTCCACGGTGCATGCATACGGATTGCTCGATATTTATCCGCCATCTTGGACTTCATTGAACGCCTCTTGTGAGTTTATTATTGCATTTTCTAATTTTCTGATGCCACCAATGGAATTTTCAGGCGATTTTACATTGGATTAACGCTCTTACTCGTTCTAGCTAAAGTTTGCAACAGACCCATTCCGTATTAAAGTGTAAAATTCAGTAATAAACTCACAAAACTGCAATAAAGGCAAGTTCGTAATGGTGGTGCAAAGCAGGTATCATGGGAGATTCCTGTCTAGAATGTCACTTTCTCTACAGAAACACAAAGGTACGTTTCAATTTAGATAGGAATCTCCCATGATACCTGCGTCTCTCCGCCATTAAGCCCGTTATTATGAGAGTGAATTTAGTGACTTTTAATTGTACTCGTCGTCATTTTTACATTTTTTTATGCAAGACACAAATCTTCAATTCACTACAGCGAAAGTTTGCAAGAGGCCCATTCGGTGAAAATAACGATGCGCACATTAAAAACTTTCAAAGTCCGATTATCAACTCAGAAAATCGAAGTCGTATCTGAAACCACAGCTGCATTGTACAGCATAAGCTTGCTTAGTGATCACGGCATACCCGATTCGTGTGTCCAAGTGGTCAACCGCCCAACCGGTCTCACAGTGGTCTGAGATTGAAAATAAAAGGCAAAAATCAGTGAAAGCAAACCATCAAAAATCACCGTTTTCGAGCTTATAAGCTTAATTTAAACCTCTCCAGTAACATGTCTATTATTGTTGTAAATAACTTGTTAAATGTATTCTCAGTGGTTGAAACTAGTCTTGAAAGTTTATAAATGATTAAATTTCCCGAAACAAAGCCTAAACCTTGAAAAACACAGTTCCGTTGTGTGATGCGCTTGTTACTTTCATGATGCTCAATGAAGCTCTAGCAAACTTTTGCTATGAGCAAATGAATAGTCCATTCTGATGAAAAAACCAACGAAAATCACGAATAACACACTGAGAAAGTCTCAAATTCAGTAATAAACCTACATAACTACTTAAATGGCAAGATCGTAATGGCGCTTCGACGCAGGTATCATGGGAAATTCCTATCTAATATGTCACTTTCTCTTTGGAAACACAGAGGTATGTTTCAATTTAGACAGGAATCTCCAATGATACCTGCGTCTCTCCGCTACTAAGCTCGATTCTGAGAGTGAATTTCGTGATTTTTTAGCGTACTCATCGTCATTTTTACAGGTTTTTATGCAAGAATCAACTCCTCAATCCCCTGTAGCAAAAGTTTGCAAGAGCCCCATTAATGCATTATTTTGTCTGTCGTTGCAAGAATTTGTCTTTCTGTCTCTTCCTTCTCCGTTTGAACGCGTGCGATAGAAAGCGACGGATATACTGACAAAAATCACGTGATGGCTCCCTCTAGCATCCTTTTCAATTAATGAATTTTGGTTTTTGGAAGCCAAAGTGCTAGGATTTTCAATTACATGTGTTCCCATAGCCGAAGAGAGAGAGAGAGAGAGGAGAGGAGGGGAGAGAGAAGAGAGAGAGGGGAGAGGAGAAGGGGAAAAGAGAGGGGGGAGAGAGAGAAGGGGAGAGAGAGAGGGGAGGATGGGGGAGAGGAGGGGGAGAGGGAGGGGGAAAGGGGGGAGGGGATAAGGGGGGGAAAAGAGGGGGAAAAGGGGAGAGAAAAAACGTATTCCTGTTTCCGCCCATGCAACCTTAAAAGGCTCAAGAAAATATGATTTAACTTATTGGCAAAAGCATAAATACAAATAGACTCATCATGTCGAACTGTAAAAATGTTCATACGACGAATACCTTTCCCAACAAAGCCTAGACCTTGAAAACACAGTTCCTTTGTGTGATGCGCTTGTTACTTTCGTGATGCCCAATTAATGCATTTGTAAATCGTTGGCGCTATGTCAATTATTATCAATCGACGCCAGCGTTGCCGAATTCGGTTTAAAATTCGATATTTTTACATTGAGTTAAATGAGGAAAATTTGAGGAAACTCCACAAAACGGCAACAATGGACGACGGAGCCGGGCGTCTCGTAAAACTTGCCTGTCATTAGACTGAACGAGATTTCGAGATGACAACGAATTTTGGCAAAGTGCAGATACGATCTTTATGGGGAAGATGTCACAACTAATCGAGAATGTTTTCGATTTCAAACGGCCAAATGAATTCGATTGTTGAATAACGGAACATATGTTCCAAAAAACCGAAAATAATTAAAACCAGACTAAAGTTCTTCCAACTGAGCTTTATTGAGCTACAACTTTAGAGGAGTTACGCCACAGGCGGCGCGTAGAAGGGGCTATTGGGGCTATAGCCCCCCCCCCCCACTTTTTTGGGAACGAGGGGCTAAAACAATTTTTGAACGAGAAAAAAGGAAAAATAGAAAACAGGGAAAAAGGAAAAAGAAAGAAAAAGAGAAAAAGAAGAAGAAAAAACGTTATCAATTTCTCATCGCCATCTGTCTGCTTCATTCAGAAGTTACTAAGGAAACGAGACTGTCACCTTTTGTTTATATTCTTCAAAAAAGTTCCTAACCAAATTGTTTCAAGTGTCTATTTAGTCCAAATTTTCAGTATTTTTAAATTTTAGCCCCTTTCGAGTCAAAATTACAAGTCCAAAAGAAAAAATGGTTATTTATCCTCCCACCCGCCTACTTAAAACTCTCTTTTGAAAAAGGTAAAGAAAGAAAGAAAAAAAAAAGCTGTTGATTTTTAGCCCCCCCCCCCCCACTTTTTGACCCCACGCGCCGCCCATGAGTTACGCCATGATAAAAGTGCTATCCCCAAGTGAGGCAGAAAAGACGATAACCGAGGCTAGCGCTGTGGGTTGGAAAGTAGTTAACTATTCGTACGCGCCTGTAGCGTTTTAGTCTATCCATAAGATTGAAGGCGCATCCATAAAAGTAAGGCGAATCGGTCGAATATCGGAAAGTTTCAGGACGGATAGCGTTATTTGTATAAAAGTTGAAAAGTAGTTAATTATTTATTCGTATGCGCATGTACCGTTTTAGTCTACCTTAAGAAATGAAGGCGCGCACATAAAAGTAAGACAAAATTTCGGTTCCCCGATCGAATTGCGGGATCTCCGAGTAAGAGTATTTAAATCGGATACCTGAAGCTGTGCGTCGACATTATGTGGTCAACGCATATGACCCCTCTCTACCTTTTTACCCTTTTAGATAGGATCACAAGGCCCGAGCTCAAATAAAATTGGTCTGTTCTATGATGTCGTCCATATTTTCTCTCTATTTCTCATTTCTCTCCTCTTTTTCCTGCCTACCTGTCTTTTCCTTGTAATCCTCTCGATGCTATTCATCCATTTAAATACAAGTAAAATATCGATTTGAGGGAGTGCACAGTGCACCCGCCCCCCTCGTTAGTTCGACCTTTTTCATGGGTTTAAATTATTTAAATAAGATGTTGCAAAATTGCACGCGACGCCAATGGTTAACCTGGATTGGAAGAAAACGATAATCATTAGGTGTATCGTGTTATACGATGTATTTCTCTCCATAAAAGCCTATGAAAAAGAATCGATCCTTCGGGAATTCAACTGATAGCAAGCCTTACAATATTCGATACTTATACAAAGACTAAATCAGTCAATCGGGAGCAAAATTATGATTGATTGATCGACCTCGCCACTATACGATCCGCACAGCTCAAATCGATCAAAGGTGACCAATTGAAAATTCGATCAATATGAGCTCTTAAATTGAATCATAAGCGAAGTTGATTGAATTTGTTCCGATTGATCCCCGTGAAAACAATGCACTCTATTTCAATCTGACTGTCATTTCAAATAAGTATATAACGAATATAAATGATAGAACTCTCGCTTAAAGTCTCCATTCTCGTAAGTTCCACGGTCGTCCGCATAGCGAACGCCACTGGCGCAACCAGGATATCTTCCATCTCTCTCATTTCCCATTTGAATGTATGAGTAGGAAAAGGACAGAAGGAGGGGGTTTTATCCGCTTGTCCATCCTTGTCTAACATACGTTTCTTAATGGAGAAAAGAGAGAGATGAAGAAACTCTCGGTACGCTACTGGCGAACGCTGTTACGACTAAATGTCCGAAAGAAAGCTATTTTCGGTAAGATCGACGAGTTAAAACAACCTTTATCAAGAATTTATTAAATGAAAATAATTCCTCCAGGAAATACGATTTCTTTCTCATCAGGAGTCAAGAAAGGGGTTTGAAGATCTTTTGCATTCGAAATAGAAATTACAGTTCATTCGTCGTGTCGGATAAACTATTTCTAAGAAACCACGCGTCACTAGTTTCAAAAACAAGAATCAACGCGGTGAAAACTGAAGCGGCGACAAATGAAGCGACGCACTAAGTGGTATTTGACCAAAAAAGCTGGCATAAACTCAAAAAAAAAAAAAAAAAGTCGCTATTGAGAAAAACTGTTGTGATAATCGGAATCTACATAGATTTCTGCATTAGAAACTTGTATTTAGCGGGTCTAAACTAGATTAATTTAACTAGAATCCACCAGGGGAAAAATCAGTTTTACCACCATTAAATTTAGCCTCAGCACGAGACTATAATCACAGTAAAAAAAAAAGTGTTTCAAATGAAGTCAGAACATAATTTTTGTACATGGATCGTCTTCCTGAAGGTATTTACAATCAGTTTACGCCTATTTTATCCAATTTTAATTTGAATTTGATATTTTTTTGCTATTTCAAAGTTTTTAGCTAAAAACGTAAATTTTCCGATTTTCAAGAGAACTTACGTTCAATTATCCTGCCACATCCCGCGGGTATATATGTGAGAAATGGTAGTCCTTAGTGCGTACTAATAGGCCTTGAAGTCAGAAGTTGCGGAAAAATGCGGCTTTTCCGGGAAAATTAGTTCGAATTTTGCGTTTTTGCACGAAATTCTCGTTTTAACGTGTTGTAGAGGCGACGAGTGTTTGGCAACACCGTCCAAATGACTTGAAACTCAGTATCCAAGGGTACTTTTTAACGCTGAATTCAAATTTCACATCAGTTTTTCAAAATTCGAAAATCCAAGATGGCTGCCGACCGATTAGCCAAAAAATTTGTCGGCGGCCATTTTGGATTTTCAAATTTTGAAAAACTGATGTGAAATTTGAATTCAGCGTTAAAAAGTACCCCCGAATACCAAATTTCAAGTTATTTGGACACTAGAAATAGTTTATGCCAACTTTTTCGGTCAAATACCACATAGTGCGACGCCTTCATTTCATACGGACGCAATTCCATATCCTACAGGTCGGAATAGATATCGCATGACGTTTAAGTAATCCCTGGGATGTTCTTAATTCTTACCCACATCGCTGAAACTGTTCGGTGGAAAGAAAAGCGAGATATCGCATGACGTTCAAGTAATCCCTGGGATGTTCTTAATTCTTACCCACATCGCTGAAACTGTTCGGTGGAAAGAAAAGCGAGATATCGCATGACGTTCAAGTAATCCCTGCGATGTTCTTAATTCTTACCCACATCGCTGAAACTGAATTCGGTGGAAAGAAAAGCGAGTTAAAAACACGCAAGGATTTGATTCTATATCCTGTATTTAAAAGTAATCAGTGTTAGTTTAAAGTTTGAACCGTCAAATTTAAACGATAAATATTTCCATACGCGGTACGGGGAGCGATCCAGTGATGGGGCCACGATCATTTTTTGAATAACCATGAATAATTAACTAAAATTATTCGCATTATTATCGTGTTATTCTTAATAGTATAAATCAAATTTTTGACACTACCTGTCATTCATCTTATGACAGATGAATCTGCTGGTAGTGCCAAAACTTCGATTTACTAATAGACAAGAGAAAAATGCGAATAATTTTAGTTAATTATTAATGGTTATTCAAAAACTGATTTTTGCTCATCACTGAGCTACAGTGGCGGCTCGTGCGATTTGGCAACCATGCAATTTTTACATTTAAACTTAGGTGAAAGAATCGAATCTTGAGGAGGCTGACAGCCTCCGGGAGAATCGATTATTTTGCATTGATTAAATGGGAGGAGTACACTGTTGCCAAATTTCACGAGCCGCCACTGATCAGTACCAGAAATGGACAAATGGGGATGGTAATCGATTACCGTAATATGTAGTCGTTTTTTCGGAGGATGATTTTACTGTAATCAGGGCTGATATTTTACAAGTCACCCATCATTTTATTTGATCAGCAGAATTAGATCTAATCGAAACGACCCTCAAGTTTCTTTTAAAATCTGTGAAGACTTTATTTAGCTATCGTCCAAAGGTTTGAAAATTCTATTTGCCGAACTCTGAGCGATACAAAGACCGAAACGAACTCACGATAAACTATGCATTATGCGCCTTCATTTTGCGAGGACGCAATTCCATGACTGGCAAGTAGGAATAGTTATCGGTATCGCACACCGTCAATTTTCAGCCATGGAGGCATTGCAAGGTACTAGCGGAGACAAAGATACCTAGCCAGGGTATGCAATAAGCAATACACAGCATCCCATTCCACACGTGTATTAGGTGTGTTGCGTGTTGCATATTCTGGCCAGGTATCTTTGTCCCCGCTAGTACATATCTCATTACTTGAGGAACCATGCTTTTGTGATCTTGGCATAAAGTACAGAAATATCAGTGGCGGCTCGCCAGGTGAGGCAAGTGAGGCGACAGGGAGCCGTCTCCTCACATTTTTTGAAAGGGGAGAAAGAAACAAAATTAAAGAAACAACGTATGAAAGTTAAAATGGTTATTATTACATCTTTCTTTGCTTCACGGAAAAAAACTACGGTGAAAATAACCATACGGATACCTGATTTTGGCACCTGCTAGATGTTATGGTAATGTTAACCAGAAGTATACTATGTTTTGACTAGTTACTAACAAGGGGAGGCTCAGAGAAGTCGCCGCCTCCGATTTTGAAAACAATTGCACGAAAATGTAGCTAAAGTAAAACTATTAGACCCGTGTTTCTCACTTTTTGCCAATGGGCCTTCCTAAAGCGTCAGGGATTTTATGAAAGTTGCCGAAATACACGTAAAAACCCGAACGGAGAGCGTTCCGCATATTTATGTGAATTTCCACAACTTTCAAAAAATTCCTGACGCTTTAGGAAGGCCCATTGGCAAAAATTGAGAAACACAGGTCTAATAGTTTTACTTTAGCTACATTTTCGTGCAATTGTTTTCAAAATCGGAGGCGGCGACTTCTGAGCCTCCCCTTGTAAGTGGTGTTACCTGATTGCATATCAAATTTACTCAAAGTATTGATAAATGTACCATAAGTCTGGTCGAGTTTACCATAACATCTAGCAGGTGCCAAAATCAGGTATTCGCATGGTTATTTCCACTAATCTTTTTTTCCGTGTTCAATAGCCCAAAAAGTATGATTGAAACATGGAATTTTCAAAAAAGTTTAGGTGAAAAGCGTTACAAAACAAAAATCCTGTGCACCTCTCATTTTCGTCGCCTCACCTCCACAAGCCGCCGCGCCAATGAGAAAAATAAAGACATGTTGAAAAATAACTTACCAGTGGTGCCAAATAGTTGATTGACCAAATCCCAGTAGAATCCCTCCTGCATGGACTTGTCAGTCGAGTGCTGGTTGCAGAGGCTAGGCCAGAGCTGAGATCTGATCGGACTATTCGTCGGCCAGTAATTCTCTCTGAGCAGCTTCTTCACTTCCGCCTTTCGTCCGGCCTGGATGAGCGAACATATCTCGTTGTACGTTTTCAATGGCGGTTTCTTCGTTTTCTCTGGCGATTCGGCCAAAGTCGGAATCGTACTCGCGTCAACATGAGCCGGGAACGCATCGTTGACACCGATGCCAGCACCAACGGATGCTGCTGATGCATCACCGGCGGCGGCGCTGCCGTTGCCATTGGCGTTCAGGTTAAGGTTTAAATTAAGGTTAAGGTTAAGGTTGGCGTTTGCGGCCTGCTCCTGTTCAAGAGCCGAGAGCATTTCACACACTATTTTTGCGTCGTCGTAATCTTGTGCAGTTGATGTCTTTGTCTCTTCTTTGTCGTCTTCTCTGTAATCTTTGTTATTGTCGTCGTCTCCGTAGTTGTCGTTGTCGTCGGGGCCCGCGAGGTAAGTGCTGCCACCCTCGGCAACGGCAACATTTTCCAACGCGAACTCGTCGTCGCCGTTGAAACGGCAACCGGAAACGGAAATGGACTGGACGGTACCGGAACCGAAACCGAGCTTCGAGTTCGAGCCCGACTTCCGCTTACGTCTCGTCCTCAAACATGAGCTCCATTTCGCCAACTTCTCTTTACGCACGACCAACACTCAACTCTGTCAACAGAAAAAACAAAAGAAACACATATTAGTGATCGCAATTGGAAATTGAAGAGACAAATATTATTCATCGATAATGGGGCTTTTGCTGTGCATGGGCAAATGCATAGTCCAAACTGTTGTGAAAACCAGCGAAAATCACGAAAATCGCACTAAAAAGGTCTGAACTTCAGTAATAAACTCACATAACTGCTGAAACGTCAAGTTCGTAATGGCGGTTCACTGCAGGTATCATGGGATATTCCTGTCTAATTTGTCACTTTCTCCAAGTAAACAGAGATACATCTCAATTTTAGATAGGAATCTCCCATGATACTTGCGTCTTTCCACCATTATGCCCGATTCTGAGAGTAAATTTCGTGATTTTTTAGTGTGCTCATCGTCATTTTTATAAGTTTTTATACAAGAATCAACTAGTTAATCCCCTGTAGCAAAAGTTTGGAAGATCCCTATTATATCGGGAATAGAAATTACAGGCAATAGGGCTGTTTGCTCTCTTTTATTATAGGGTCAATTTTGAGGTAAACCTCAAAAACTAACTACAATAGAATTAGTGACATCCGAAATCCACTCCTAAACTCATAAAATGCATTCAAATGAGCGATCGTAATGGCGGCGTAGGGCCCTAATAATGAAGAGATTTCCAGAGGGGTCACAAGCTGAGTTTTGGCGACATCACCTTTTTGCCCATGTTACATAGCCGTGAGTTGCCAGTGAATTGACTCCAGTTTTAAAAGATATGAAAACCCCTGAGAGCGATCGACTCCAGTTTTCGAGCTGAATCGATAGAGGGGTCATATACTCCGATGAAGTAACAACAGGTTGTTACAAAACTCATATGCCAAACTCCTGGAGCATATACCTGAGGCGAAAATAATATTTTTTTCCCTACAAACATGGGTCCGAAGATGCCCCCCTTTGGAGCCACAGCCCCCCTCCCTAAGTTTTAAAAAACCATCGATTTTTTTTTAAAACTTTGGGCTGTAGCTCAAAAGGGGGATATTTTCGGACCCATGTTTACAGGAAACTAAAGTATTATTTTGGCCTCAAGTATATGCTCCAGAAGTTTGGCCTTTGAGTTTTGTAACACCTAGTAAAAAGCACCATAATCACCAGAGTAGTGATTAACAGCCGATAAATGAATGGTAACGTGACACCTGGTGACACCGGTGACAAGGAAAGATCATGTCTGTAGCGATTTAAAATTTTCCGGAAATCCGCAAGAAAGAAAACAAAAGGGGGCAGCAAGGACATTCGAACATTTTTGAAACCATTTAAAAACAAACGTTTGCATTGAAACACAACACACTGTTGAAAATATTTCGAAAGCATGGTGAGCTATCAGCACTGTTGCCCTCAGATCACCAATCTTACGAACACTTATTGTTAGTCAGAAACAATAGCGTCCATTTGTTATCATGGCCGTCCGTAATAGTACTATATAGGGAACGATTCAAAAATTACGAGGGGCGTTCAACTTATAAGTTTCCCTATTTTTTATCGCTCGTCCTGTTAGTGCTAGAAAAATTTCATTTATACGGTTAAATCCCCCATATCCTCAGCTTTCCGACGGTATTTTTGTTTTTGAAATTCAAGCAATTTTTGTAGGAGAAAAAGCTATATTTCTACACCCGTGTCGAAAAAGTCCCCGCCACTTTCTGAGTTGGGAAGTAAAAACTAACTTTGACACTTGGAATGAAGAACGCAAAACTTTAAAAAAAAAAGATACATTCTATTTTTGAAATATTCCATTTTTACGACTTTTCCACATAATTTCCTTCCAGATTGATACATTCTTTGCAGCGATGAACCAGCTTTTCAATACCTTGGGCGAAAAACTCTCGGTCTATGGACTTGAAAAAATTCATCACGGTATCCTTCAGGTGGTCATCTGATTGGACGATACGATACGTGCGATACTTTTTGCCGACAGTATGTGATTATAATGCATCTCATGATCATCTTATATAAGATTTCACGACAAAAATTGAGCGCAGCAACAGGTATGGAAGGATAACGGCTCATTTTCGTCGCTAATCAGACGAATACTGTTGGTCATAACAGGCGAATACTTTTTTGCTGAAAAAGTTGGCGGGGGACTTTTTCGACACGGGTGTAGAAATATAGCTTTTTCTCCTACAAAAATTGCTTGAATTTCAAAACCAAAAATACCGTTGGAAAGCTGAGGATTTGGCGGATTTAACTGTATAAATGAAATTTTTCTAGCACCAACAGGGCCAGAGATAAAAAATAGGGAAACTTATAAGTTGAACGCCCCTCGTAGTTATCAGTAAATACCTATATGTATACAAGCATATAATGGGGCTCAGACGAAGCTCAGACCGCGAATAGATGCAATAATAACAAGTCGACTTACATTAAATTAAGACACAGATATCGATAAAGAACGGATTATGCAAATCAAGACACTCAAGACTCCTCCCCCCCTCCCCACCACCGTTCTTCTCCTCCTAATCAAGGCTGACATACGAAAGAGGATTCAACGAAATAAAACTTTGACGAGAGAAGAACGCTATTCTAATTGTAAGAGCAAGGAAATCGGTTTTTTTTTTAGTCCACGTTATTATGACGTGTCGTCACAACAGTTCGTAAAAAAAGAAGAAGTAGAGGTAGGAGTAGAAGAACAAGAAGAAGAAGAACAACAACAACAGCAAGAAAAGCAAGAACAAGGAGACGAAGAAGAAGGAAAAGAAGATAAAGAAGGAGAAGAAGGAGAAGAAGGAGGAGAAGAAGAAGAAGAAGAAGAAGAACAACAACAACAACAACAAGGAAGAAGAAGAAGAAGAAGAAGAAGAAGAAGGAGGAGAAGGAGAAGAAGAAGGAGAAGAACAAGGAGAAGAACAAGAACAAGAAGGAAGACAAGATGGAGAAGAAGAAGAAGCGAGAAGAGAAGATGGAGGAGGAGAAGAAGAAGAAGAAGAAGAAGAAGAAGGACAAGGAGAAGGAGAAAGAGAAAGAGAAGGAGAAGAAAAAGAAGAAGGAGAAGAAAAAGAAGAAGAAGAAGGAGAAGAAGAAGAAGGAGAGGAAGATGGAGAAGGAGGAGACGATAGAGAGCAAGAAACTAGGTTTACAGAGGAGTTGGAGCAATACCGTCTCTATACTTACCCGGCTGCTTCTATTGAAAAAGTGGGGTTAGGGTTCGTCTTGGTATATGTAAGCTTATGGAATGCTTATGGCGTTATCGAGGATTTTGGTGGTTTTTTGAAGTTCAACAAAAATTGGAAAAGAACGTCAGCAATGAAAGTTTAGGGCTTATTTAATACTTCCCCAAAGTAGTAAAAGAGTAAAAAATCGTGTTTTGAGAGGATAAATAACGATTTTGCATTTCACCAACATTTCATTCTCCATAAGCGTACGTATACCAAGACGACCCTAACCTCAAAGAAGCAGCTTGGTATGTTTAGAGACGGTACTGGTTGGAGTTGAGTTTAACCGTGACTTCGAGAAATCTGATCACGACTTTTTAAAGGGGTTCATTCAAAATCGGCATTTTTCGCCCACTGCTTGTTTTTGACGAAACTTTGGGGATCGATTAGGGTTACTATTAGTAGTGGATCCTGAAATTTTCGCGACCTAAAACCAATTTTTAGAGGGGGGGCGGGGGGTCAAAGTTGAAACCTTCAAACTCAAATATCTCGCTAACGAATAAAGCTTTTGAAATGTGGTTTGCGTGAAAAAACGCGAAAAAAAATGTCCTTTCTTTTAACTACCCACATGGTTCACAAAATTTTAAAAAAACACTTGCAATTTGCAATTTTTTGATTTTCAGGCTCAAAATTTTTTACAAATTTTGAAATTCTGAAAAAACGCATTCTTCGATTTTGATCTCTATAAGATATGTTATTTTCTAGAAAATTTGCTACAATTTAGTCCAAACCGCATGTTGGGGAAACTTTTCGTTTCTGAGTTATGAATTTTTAAAGTTTCAAAAATCGCAATTTTAGCGTTCTCAGTGACAGCAACGAAACCTAAAAAAATAATTTCTCCGCTTCTAATCAACAAAACTTGATGAAAATTGGGATTTGGGGGTTTTGAAGGTCGTAAAATTCAATTCTGCTATCAGATTTGAAGAATTTTGAAATCCAAGATGGCTGCAAATCCATTTGCTTGGTAGCCATCTTGGATTTCAAAATTCTTCAAATCTGATAGCAGAATTGAATTTTACGACCTTCAAAACCCCCAAATCCCAATTTTCATCAAGTTTTGTTGATTAGAAGCGGAGAAATTATTTTTTTTGGGTTTCGTTGCTGTCACTGAGAACGCTAAAATTTCGATTTTTGAAACTTTAAAAATTCATAACTCAGAAACGAAAAGTTTCCCCAACATGCGGTTTGGACTAAATTGTAGCAAATTTTCTAGAAAATAACATATCTTATAGAGATCAAAATCGAAGAATGCGTTTTTTCAGAATTTCAAAATTTGTAAAAAATTTTGAGCCTGAAAATCAAAAAATTGCAAATTGCAAGTGTTTTTTTAAAATTTTGTGAACCATGTGGGTAGTTAAAAGAAAGGACATTTTTTTTCGCGTTTTTTCACGCAAACCACATTTCAAAAGCTTTATTCGTTAGCGAGATATTTGAGTTTGAAGGTTTCAACTTTGACCCCCCGCCCCCCCTCTAAAAATTGGTTTTAGGTCGCGAAAATTTCAGGATCCACTACTAATAGTAACCCCAATCGATCCCCAAAGTTTCGTCAAAAACAAGCAGTGGGCGAAAAATGCCGATTTTGAATGAACCCCTTTGTTTCAGCGCAATATTTAGCGATAGACGTTTCGGGAAAAAAACCGCGCATGCGCGAAGCGCATCGTATCTCGATCGGGCGGAAGAGTCGCTGTTCAAATTGGGTCATTACGTAAGAGTATCTACTTCAGTCGGTAAGCGGCGCGATGATCACTTGACGCATAAGAGTGCTCTTGACGGTAATTTCAAAAGTCGGGCAGAACTTTAACTTCAATATAACGTAGTATCAAATATCGACCGACAATAGGAGTGGATAAAAGACTGTTTTGGTACATACAGCGATACATTGTATCGATGGGTGTTTTTTTTTTCTTTCTTTCTTTCTTTCTTTTTTTTCTTAAAAATAGTAGTTTATTCATCGTCTAAACATGTAACCTTACAGACAGAAAAACGATACTAAAACTGTCCAAAATTTTAAATAATTGACTGAAAATAATTAGAAAAAAAAAGTGAAAAATAAGAAAAGGACGATGAACAGACTGTTTCACCCTCTAAGACCAGGTCTTGAGGCGGGCGAGACAAATCCGTCAATAATTAAAGAAAACATAAATGCAAAATTTTAATTACGTTTAAAAATTACGTTTTTTCGATCGAAAAAATGCTTCAATGATTAAATAATCCAAATTTTCAAAATAAGCAAAATATTTGTAACCCAAACACACGCTATTTGAATCAACAAGAATTTATATTCAATTATTAAAAAAAAAAAAAAAAAAAAAAAAAAAAAAAAGGATTAAAAATACTCGTGTATTTTTAAAACCAACCCCTCCCCCCCCTCCCCCCCGGTGCATTTATAAAGAAAAAGAACTCAAAATCGCAAGGAGGTCGAAATAATTTCTTGGATTAATAACTAAAATTTAACCCGATAAATATCTTATGATTAATATAACAAAAGCGGCCAGACCGGTGATATAATTATGCGACCAAAAGAATGATAAAAGAATAGAAGATGCTCTCGATGTCCGAAATAAGTTGTTGATATTTACCGATTGCGTAATACAACTGTCGAGCGCGCTTAGCAAGAGAAGCAGATACCCTTTGAGATGATATTTTTTTTTTTAAGTAATACAACTGTCGACTGCTGATCGACTGTTTTCAAAGGTAGGATGATACGATGGATTAAATTTACGAAATTGGGGAGCGACAAGACTACGCAATGTTGCCAGATTTTGCACCGACGGATCCAGGAATTTATTCTTCTCTCTTTCCTCCCGTATAAGAACGCGTGTGTTAAAGAAGGACAGATTAGAGGTAGTCACGTGATTTTCGCTCCCTCTTCTATTCCTCTCTAATACATGCGTTCTAATGGGAAAAGAGAGAGAAGGACAATTTCTAAGGATCCGCTGCACTATGGTCTGAGATCAGAAAAAAGTGGCCAAAACTCGGTGAAAAAAAGGCATCAAAAATAATCTTTTTCTAGTTTTTACGCTTATTCTTAAAACCTGTCTTTGTCATTTTTAAGTTTAAATTACGTGTTCAAAGTGTTCTCTGTGCATAAAATTGAAGCTGAAAGTTTATAAGCGACGAATTTATGAGAAATTTACTTTCTGACTTTTGGCCAATTTTTGATGATTTCAAACCATAGTGCGCTGGTGAGATTTTACATGAAACATGGTTCATGGCAGTTTTTTAAGGACTTTTCAAGGACTTTTCGCAGGATTTCACGGACTTCCGACAAGCAAAGACGTAGTATTTTTTGAACCAATTTTCCAGAGGCAGAGAAAACTGGAGTTGATTCTCACAAAAGGGTGCAATAATCAGAGGGGAACAGAATACGAGAGAGTAAAGAAGAGAAAAAAGTTCCTGCTAAGTCCTGCATTCTTTCTGACGGCTTAGCAACCAAAGGGACACGACATTCCGCCGGCTTACGAACAAAATTATTGTAAAAATGGCGAGCTAAGAAGCTAAAGCTGGTCATATTCAAGGATTTTCAAGTAAATTTGACGAATTCATCAAAATTCAAGGATATTCAAGGATATGAAAAACGAGAAATTCCAGGATATTCAAGGACTTTTCAAGGCGCCATAAACCGTGTGTAAGATACACATTTTTCATATAATGTAATGGTGAAGTGTGCGTATCTTTCTCGCCAAATCTGACAGCAATGAGACTATGACACTTATTCGGATGAAAACAAGGGTATTTTGATCTGACTGAGACGCGCAGCGCCATCGCGGAGAGATGTGAAAGGAGCCCACCTTAAATTGACAACACGTTCGTCACAGGCGCAAGCGGTAAAAGGCGATTGCGACATGGACAATGTTTGCGCGATGTATTGCTCAAAAGGAGGTTGTCAAATTTCGCACGTTATAAAAAGAATACACAATTACACATGCCTGAGGGGTTGTTCCAACGAGCAGTGGCGTAGCGTGAAATTTGGCAACGTTGCAGTTCGTCCATTTAAACCCATGAAATAGATCAAAGCATTGGGTGTTCGGTGAACACCTTCACATTCGACCTTTTTTATTGGTTTAAATGGCCACATTACGACGTTGCCAAATTGCACGCTACGCCACTGCCAACGAGTTATACCGATAGAAAGGATTATGTTGGTTGAGGAATAAATGTATAATTTGGGAAACGGATTTCAGCTATATCTCAGGTGTGTCGTGCAGTTTGACACGAGATATTTTATTAATTTGAATCCATTAAAAATATCGAACGATTAATTTGTTATTCGAATTCGACTTTTTACATGGGTTTTTTTAAGTTTTAGTGACCTTTTTTTAGGCCCAACAGACGAAATAGAAGAGAGAAGAAAAAGAAAAAGAAATAGGAAAGAAAGAAGAGTTACATCCATGTCCTTCTGAGAGGCCCAGATCTTAGATTTTCAAATCTTGTCACCTCAGCAGGGATTCGAACACGGAACCTACAGTTTGCGACAGCAACGAACCCGTAATACCACCACTCGATAAAGTTCCATCGAGCGAACGAATAAAAAAATTCAAGATGAATAACCTGAAGACGAAGACGAGACGGCTCAAAATAATAAAAACAGCGACTTAACAACTCATTTAAGAGGTCACCGAAATGCCCAATTCTCGACCTCACCGGTCACCGGTCAGCGCACAATCGCACCTCTCACCAATGAAACATCTTTCGGAATACACCACACTCACCAGTCTTATACAGCACAGTATAGTATTACTTTCTAGTCGGCACCAATTTACAACTGAACGGTTTTATGCAGAAATAACCCAACTGCTATGGATTTTCAATGCATCAGTTGGTTCCTTTCTGCAACGAAGCGTTCAATTTTATCTACTATCTGATTATCAGTGAACGGCAGCGGGTGGCTGCGAGAACTTTCTTTCCCATGCTCCTGCAGTTAAAACCATGGGCGGATACAGGAATGTGTCTTGTCTCGCTCTCCTTCGGTTTGATTGTGAGCGTTAGAAAAGGACGGAGATAGGGGCTAAATCACGTGATGGCTCTATCTGCTATCCTTTTCTAACACATGAGTTCAAATGGAAGAGAGAGAGAGAGAGAGAGAGAGAGAGAGAGAGAGAGAGAGAGAGAGAGAGAGAGAGAGAGAAGAGAGAGAGAAGAGAGAGAAAGAGGGAGAGAAGAGAGAGATAGAGGGAGAGTTAAAGAACGAGAGAGAGAGAGAGAGAGAAGAGAGAGAGAAGAAGAGAGGGAGAGAAGGAACTAGAGAGATAGAGGGAGAGAAGGAACTAGAGAGAGAGAGAGAGAGAGAGAGAGAGAGAGAGAGAGGGGAGGGGATAGAAAGAGAGAGAAGAGAGAGATAGAGGGAGAGTTAAAGAACGAGAGAGAGAGAAGAGAGAGAAAGAGGGAGAGAAGGAGAGAGAGAGAAGAAGAGAGATAGAGGGAGAGAAAGAACTAGAGAGATAGAGGGAGAGAAGGAACTAGAGAGAGAGAGAGAGGGGGGATAGAAAGAGAGAGAAGAGAGAGATAGAGGGAGAGAAGGAGAGGAGAGAGAGAGAGAGAGAGAGAAGAGAGAGAAAGAGGGAGAGAAGGAGAGAGAGAAGTTCCAGTATCCGCCCAAAGTTGTAACCATACTATTAGACGATACGATCATAGAATCAAAAGATTATACATACACATAGGTCATAAACCCACGAAAAAGACGCGAACTCTAAAAATGTGTGATCAGCGCGACTCTCTCTAGGTTTCCTCACTCGATAAACAGTGGTGTGAATCAAGTGGGGAGTTTTACGACTTGTATGTTACGTACACCTGCTAATAGTGTAAGAGGAAGAGAGCCACGATCTCCCGAAATGAATTAAAACTGAAATCTTTAAACGCGCGATTTTAAGAGTCCTGTTCACACGCGGTTGCGGACTCGCTATTACCGCACCGTGATTCGAGCTGGATAAAAGCTTTGAGCTTTTATTGGTCCCATTTTTGTTTTTTTCTTTTCGTTTCTAAATTGCAATTTTTAACTAAAAATTTTACTCAATTTTTATCCATCTATTTATTTAATTACTTATTTACTTATTTTTTGTAACTTACAAAACTGAAAAAAAAAAGATTACCGGAAGCATAACGTTGTATGTGAACCGAGGTAAGGGATGGTGCTCAGTAGCGAGGCGTGAAATTTGGCAACGATATACTTTCTCCATTTAAACTCACTCAAAAAATCGAAGGCTTCGCGTCATCGGCGATGACGAGACGTTTCGACCTTTCTAATGTGTTTAAAGGGGGAAAAAAGAAACGTTGCCAAATTACACGCCTCGCTACTGATGGTGCTGTTACCAGAATTCTAGAGTTTGTAAGTACCATAGTTCTTGAAAATGTTGAAGAAAGTCTGGTACTAAGGCCATATTCTGATAATAACTAAACCAGAATTTCTGGTAAAAGTACTAAACTCAGCGGTTTACATACCATTGCACTCTCCAGGGACCAATAAATGTACGGTACAAACGGGCTTTAGGTCGTACCTAAAAATGGCGATTCTAACCTCACATTTCTTTAACGGCACATCGGAATGTTGGGTCCGCTCCCAACTTTACGTTACTTGGGGCGGGTCTAGAGCCTCTCTAACCCACCCTAAGTGCTATTTTGAGGTTAGTTTTGTGGTTGCGCCATTTTAAAACGGTCCGATGCGGTCCGTTGGCTGGTGGCCGATGTTTGTTGAAGTACTTAGGGCGGACTTGGGGCTGACTTGGGGCCGAGGACCGTGTGACCGTACATTTATTGGTCCCTGATACAGAGCCGTAACTACACCTTTTGGGGCCCCGGGGCAAATTAAATAACGTAGTTACGGCCCTGTCCTGGTAATATTAATAGAGTTTAGAAATTATTTTTTTTCAGTGTGCCCTTTGCGCGTGAGTTTTGGACTTATTTGATGGTCTCAAATCTCAATGGACTCAATGTCATGTTCGCAGATTTTTACAAAAGATTCAATGATCAGTGCATTTGCTCACAAAAAGACCTTGCAAGAGATCCAGTCCAATGATCCATTGTGGCATCGATTACTTGAACCAGGACACCCGATCGTGTTCCGATCCAAACGAGAAAGCACGTTGCAGAAGGACGCAAGGAACGCCTTTACTAACAATCGAAACGCTAACTGAAATAAGAGCCCCAAGCTCTTAAAACATGAGCGATGCTCTTCCGAAAGAAATCTTAACGCAAGTGCGAAGCTGATTTCTTCAGAAGAGCACACCTCATGTTTTATGGGCAATTCTCGGGACAACGCCTCGATTAAACGTGCGAAAGAACCATTAGAACTTGCAAATTCTCAGTGGAACCATCGTGGTTGGATCGAGACCATGCAAAACTGCAAATCGCAATTAATCACGTGATTTACGATCTCGGCAGCTATTATGGCACACACTGGCTCGAATCATGTATTACTCAGGACAAGACAAAATATCGATTTTTTTTTCTTCTTTCTTTTTGTTGTTGTTAATTTGTTCTTTGTTTCTTTGTTTTCTTGTTTTTTGCGCTTTAACCCTTTCAGACCTGGTGTACTTGCATTTCAATGTACGTCTGAATAACATAGAATCTTACGGAAAACATAAAAACACAATATGCGGATCAATTATAAGTTGAGGAAACAGCGCTGAGATCAACCACACGGGGGGGGGGGGGGGGGGGGACTGGTAGAATCTGTCATCTGCGCTGATTTTGGAGTCAGATATCAAGAAGATGGTAAATGCAACGTACACTATGGTAAACTAAGTTAACTTGTTGGTACATTTTACCATCATTTAGTGAAATTTACCATACTTGATAGCTCACTCCAAAATCAACTATGCAGATGGTAAAGTACATTTTACCATCTTTTAGCTAAATTTACCATACTTGATAGAAGACTCCAAAATCAACTAATCAACTATGCAGATGATAAAGTACATTATACAATCATTTAGCGAAATTTACCATACTGATAGAAGACTCCAAAATCAACTATGCAGATGGTAAATTCTATCAGTTATTTTTTCCGTGCATGCAAGTCAAAAATCCGTTTCTGAACAAGAGTAATTTCAGATATGAAAGGGTTAAAACATTTCAGCGTTGATATATTTTCTTGCGAAAAGCATATTGTTTGACTCCTTTTAAGCTGTAGCATGGATGGTTTTACAAATTATTAGATCATATCTTGCTACATCTTGTTCATAGAATCCGAATTTTTATTCGTAAAATTTTGTCCGGGAAATTCAATTTTTTGATCCACTGTGCATCGGCCGCAGCACCTTGACGATCATACCAGACATTATGCAGTTGCTTGTTCACGCACGCACATTCATGCACAGGGTGATGAAGTCTCGTCGCACTATGATCTGAGATCGTCAAAAAGTGGCAAAAAATGAGAAAATAAATTTCTCATCCATTTATTATCATTTATAAACTTTCAATATACCCAATTTAATCATGGAGAACACTATAAAAAAGAAATTTAAACCTGAAAATGTCACTAGAAAGTTTTAACCCTTTTATGCACGAATTGTGGGATTTTACTTTATTTGAGTTTTTTTTTTTAGACCATTCAAAAGAGGGCAATTGTTCAGTCGCCTCATTCTCAAAATCTTTAAATTGGAATTGACCATCGTCCGATGCTGCATCGGGGATGAGCATCATCCCCTAATTAATGCGTAACACATGTGTTTACCATTCAAGCGCTCGGCTTGTCCTCCAAGCCGATCCCTTTTGTTTTGAGAATAGCTTTCTCTTTTTTCTCGCCCTCTTTCAGAATCGAAAACGTTACAAATCAGTCGCTAACATCTCGAGACTCGACAAACACGCGCCCTCGTTGAGTGGTCTTTATTTCGTCATTTTTTACAATTTGAATTTCTATGTGTTTTGTCTATTATAATCGCATTACCTACAAATCTAAAATCTTTCCAATTATTTACATATTTCAACTTCCTAGTTCCCGTTAAGTCGCCGAATTAGGCGTCGCTTCCTCGCGGAACGCGACAACAATTTTCTAAGAACGAGGCTCTTGCGAACTTTTGCAGTGAGCAAATTAACAGTCCAATCTGATGTAAAGACCAGCGAAAATCACGAAAGTCACAATAAGAAAGTCTAAAATTCAGTAATAAACTCACATAAATGCTTCAACGACAAGCTCGTAATGGCGGTTCAATGCAGGTATCATGGTAGATTCCTGTCTAATTTGTCACTTTCTCTACGGAAACAGAAATATGTCTCAATTTCGATAGGAATTACCTGCGTCTCTCCGCCATTACGCCCAATTTGGAGAGAGAATTTTGTGATTTTTTGGTGTTCTCATCGTCATTTCTACAAGTTTTAAAGCAATAATCAACTCTTCAATCTCCTGCAGCAAAAGTTTGCAAGAGCCCCATTTTGATGGGTCACACAATTGTTAGCAAATGTCCATTTAAATTCCATTGAAGCCCATGTTACATAAAATGGTACACATGTGTGTACCGCTTCCCGTAAAAGGGTTAAATGAAGATTTAAAGGTAAAAAAAGACGATTTTTTATTCCTTACTTTTTCACCGATTTTGCCAAATTTTTTTTCGAATCTCAGACCATTGCGCGTCACTTGATCCTCGCCTTCTCAAAATTCAAAACTGAACGAGCTTAAATATAGAAGGGAACGAAGGATCGCATGCGCTTGGGGTGAAATCATTGGTGTGATGGTGTGAACACTGAAGGGGGGAAAAGGGAGGGGGAGGGGAAGGGGGAGGGGAGGGGAGGGGAGGGGAGGGGAAGAAAGGCTTAAGCTCCTGATGCCCGATCCGAAAACGGGCTTCGCGCGACTGACCACTTGATCAGTCATCAGTGACCGGGCCAGCCGGAAGCTTAAAGTCAAGTGTGAAGTGATGATTAACCAATACATCAAGCATCGCACAAATCAAAGGTTTAAATCATGGAGCAGTGTATTTCAGTTAAGTATTATTTATAAGAAGCTCACAAAATTTGCGTTCAGCCGCCGCCTACCCCACCTCGATGAAATTTCGGAGGAGGAGTTGGCCGGGGTGGGAGAATATTAGCGGTTTTAGGGCAAGGATTACTGAAGACTGCAGTATTTGGCATTATATAACTCACCAATCAGCTAAATACAAAACAACAAACTTTCAAAAGACACAATAATGGAGCTGTTGCAAACTTTGGCTACAAGCTTATTAATAGTTGATAATGGGGTATAATACCCTGTAAAAATAACGATTAGCGCACTAAAAAATCACGAAATCCACTCCTAAACTCACAAAATGCTTTTAAACGCGAGACATTAATGGCGGCCGAGGCCGCGGTTTTCTTATGGCAATTGTATGCTTCTTCTTCTTCTTGTGTGGTGTTGCGAGAACACCTCGTGGAGATGGCGCTGATTGAAGATAGAGGGAACCCCAATGAAAACCGCGGCCCCAGCCGCCATTACGGTCTCGCGTTTAATAGCATTTTGTGAGTTTAGGAGTGGATTTCGTGATTTTTTAGTGCGCTATTTGTCATTTTTACAGGGTTATACACCATAATCATCTCTTGATAAGCCTGTAGCAAAAGTTTGCAACAGCTCCATTGCGGTTGCATTCGCTTTATAAATACTTGTCCTAGATCGAGGAGAAACGTTTGAACTTTTTCGAAAAACCAAACCGTTTTTCCAGTAAGATGTTATGCAAACGTATACACAGAAAAAACAGCAAAAACGCTTCAGTATATGGCTGACACAAGCATCGATCTATTGAGCGCGGGAGTGCCGGAAGTATAACTTTTAGAGCACCCTGTATGAAGGTGTTGAAAAAATGCATTTCACACACGCGTGTGAGGGACATAAAACCGTGATGGATCACGAGATTTGAAAGGAGGCTCCTCCCATAGGCGCTGCCGCTCAGTGAATAACACAGTGGCGGCTCGTGCGATTTGGCAACCGTGCAATTTTCCATTTAAACTTATGTAAAAGAATCGATTCTTGAGGAGGCTGACAGCCTCCGGAAGTATCGATTGTTTTACATTGGTTAAATGAGAGGAGGACACTGTTGCCAAATTTCACGAGCCGCCACTGGAATAACATAGCACAGGACTTTTTGCATAGGAGCAGCCGAGTCAAAATCAATATCTTGGACTCGGTTCCGGTTCGAATGGGGCTCTAGCTATAACTTTTGCTACAAGCGATTGAATACAGTTAATTCGAGAGTAAAATCCAGCGAAAATTACGATGAGCTCATTGAAAAATTACGAAACTCACTCGCCGACTCACAAACCAACTTTAACGTTTAAGGCAAGATGGCGGAGCAATGCAGGTAACCTGGGGAATGGGCCTGTTGCATACTTTTGCTACAACAATATAGAACCTTAATTCTTATGTAAAATTTGGCGAAAATAACGATGCGCACATTAAAAACGTTCAAAATCCACTCATTAACTAAGGAAATCACTTCAATTTCAAACATCCCGAGCTACACTAGACACTATTTGCACCGGTATACTACTACATATAGACGGAACCACCGTGCATAAGTAAACAACATCGTAACTACAAAATGATGGAATTTCTTTTTTAATACGTGAAATATAAGCTGCATTTGCTGTCTGGTCTTTTCCGTTTATCAAAGATTACAAAATAATATAAGAAATGTACGCATCTAAACGAAACATTCCAATGTTTGTAAGTTCTGTTCATGTTTACATAAACGAGATGGTTCCATCTATGTAGTTATAAGTCGGTGATATAGTGTCTAGTGTAGCGCGGGTTGTTTGAATTGGAAGGTATTTTCTGAGTTAATGAGTGGATTTTGAAAGTTTTTAATATGCACATCGTTATTTTCGCAGAATTTTACGTTAGAAACAATGAGTTATATTGATGTAGCAAAAGTACCCAACAGACCCATTACTATCTAATTCGAGACTTTTCCCTGTGTGTTTCGATAGAGAGAGTGACAAGTTAGACAGGAATCCCCTTTGATACCTGCTCCGCCAATCAAGAGCAAAGATGGCGAAGCTACGAAGGTACAGCTCGTTTCAGAAGTGGAGGCGCACCTAGACCATAATCTTTGGCGAATTTTCAAAAACCATTCCTTCAAATCAAAACAAAACTTGCCTACAACTTTCAAGTTTCGATTTTAAGAAGTTTCTCAAACAGAAGCCAACGCTAAATTTTTTTCAATGATTTTCATTTTGCAACCTGAGAAATAATGTAGAAAAATTCCAAATATTATCGATCTAGGTACGCCTATACTCCTCTGAATCAACCTCTATCATAGGAGATTCTTTTTAACTTGTCTTTCTCTCTATAGAAATGCACAGAAGAAAGTATCTTAGATAGGAACCTCTCATGGTTATTGCGAAGCTCAGCCATTACACCTTAACCCATATGTCCCTAGAATTATTTGAAATTTTTAAGTTTTTTTCCAAGAAACAAAACCTGAAAACTAAAAACACGAAGAAATGAAACAAACGAAAATAAATTGGCGCTGCTAAATTTTTCGAGCTAATAACTCCCAAAATTGTTTTTTGAGTAATCTTGGTCCAAATTGACTGAAAATTGATCCTAAAGTAACATAACAAGTGGCATATATGGGTAAAACTTTAGAATCATTTTGTGAGTCTGTGAGTGAATTTCATAATTTTTTAATGTGACCATCGAAATGTTCGATGGATTTTACTCAAGAAACAACTACTCATTCGATAATAGCAAAAGTTAGCAAGACCCCAATTATTCATGAAAAATTTTGCCCATATTAAAAACTCTGATGTCATAGCTGAAACTGTCTACGGAAGTGACCAAACACCAATTAAACTTAAGCTTGAATTTCCTGTGGCAAACGCTATTGATTTCATGAGAAAACTCAAGCGCTTGTCCACTTGAAAAAAAAAACACGACGATTTTGCATATTGTTATCTACCTTGTGATAAAATTAAAATATGAATAAAAAATACGAACATTTATCCATGACTAACAGAATGGCTTCAACGACGTCACACTAAAACCGTCATTACTCCCCATTTATTTCACGTTCGGCCTCTAGAGCACGACAAACAATTGGATTTGATCAAATAGGCATCGTTGGACCACGATGCTCACCAACTCATCGTCAAAAAACTCCATTATTTGACGGCCCATCAAATGACTGCGCTGTTTGATGGACATCAATCATCAGATTTTTCTCAGAAGAGTTCATCGGTGACAAATTCTGTCAAGTATTTTTCAATTTTTCTTCAAACTTTCCTGCTATTGACTCCTACGCACCAACGATGTCCCATGGCATACATTTCCCATTCAGATATTATTCCCACGCCATATTATTCCGGTCAAAAATTCCAGAATTTCAGACTAAAATGGTCAGAATTCTGCACTGAAAATTCCATAATGGGGCTATTGCACACTTTTGCTATAAGCGATTTAATAGTCGATTGTGGCGAAAAAACCTCAAAAAATAACGATGGCGGCACTAAAAACTTCCAAAATCCACTCCTAAACTCAATAAACGCAGTTATTTGCGGGAGCGTAATGGTGGCCGAAGGCACTAACAATGGGAGATTCCTATCTTAATTTCGTCACTCTTTCTATGCTGACAAGGATGATTCACAGAGTAATTAGTCATCAGAGTGATGATCCACATCCGATGAATGGTGCCACAACACCTAGTGACACCGGTGTCAAATGAAAGTAGTATCTTATTGGTCACTTCTTGATGGAGTTTCAGAATTGTTAGATGGGAATCTCCCATTGTTAGTGCCTTCGGCCACCATTACGCTCCCGCAAATAACTGCGTTTATTGAGTTTAGGAGTGGATTTTGGAAGTTTTTAGTGCCGCCATCGTTATTTTTTGAGGTTTTTACGCCATAATCGACTATTAAATCGCTTATAGCAAAAGTGTGCAATAGCCCCATTCTCCTGAAAGCAGCTAGAGTTCCTTCAAGAGAACTTCTTACTAGAATCCATGGACATTATCATAAGAACATTTTTCTCCGTGTAGAAATCGATCAAGGGCGAATCCAGCAATATGGCAACCGTGTATTCTTCCCATTTGACTGTATGAAGAAGAATCGATTCTCGAGGGGGCCATGGCCCCTTTGACTAATCGATTGTTTCTCACGCATTCAAATGGGAAAAGAATACACAGTCGCCAGATCGCTGGATCCGCCCATGAAATCGATACTTTGGCATGAGTTCAAACGAGGGAGAGAAAGGATGATCGATTGTTTATGAGCCACTACTAGGAATCACACTATCTACATCCTCGAAAATGCTTATAATGATGCCTATAATTCCTTGACTAAAACTGCCAAAATCAATAAGTTATTACAGATTAAACGTTGCATTTGTAGTTTAGAATCGTCCAAAATCCCGCCAATTCTACAATAACAACAATAACATTTGGGTGATTCCAATACCTCCAAATATGCATCGTTTAATCTGCAATAACTTATTTATTTCGGAAGTTTTAGTCGAGGAACCAGGCATAATTACGCATTTTCGAAGACGTAGAAGTATCATAATCGCAAAAGGGTCGCATAAATTATTTCATTTATTAGCCTAAATTTCCGTTCAAAAATGCTCTTATGGGAAAAATACATTGAATCAGAGTTTGTTTGGAACCAGAGGGCTTCGGATAGCAATCGATACGATGTTGTACCGCTTCGAGTCCCTATATACTATGAGAGTTGCGCCATGTTGAATCCATTTCTGATTGGCTCTCAGATTTAGGCTGTAAAGAAAGGCAAATGCAAATGGCGGAGGGTTTGTTTACTTTTCGCGAACTCGCTTTCATTACACATTTGAAGTAACAGTGACCGCGGTAATTTTTGTTAAGTTTTCCTCTGCTTGAATGTTATTATGGAGAACATTATCTCTTTCAATAACGACAGTTATTGTCGAGAATCAAAACCTAACCTGTAAGAGATAGTGAAATAGCGGCAACAGCGCAGAGGCAAACGGTCATCCGCCATATGCATTTTGCCTCTTGGGGGCTCCATTGATCCGCTTCTTCTTCTTCATTTTGAAGGCATTGGCGCAACTCTCATAAAATATAGGAACTCTAGTATCGCTCTTATACTAAATTAATCTATTCCTGAGAAATCGATACTTTTGCATAGATTCAAACGGCGATAAAAACATGTATGCCAAATAGCACGAGCTGTCTATAACTATCCCTGTCTTAAAATTGTCTATATGTCCAGAGAAATCTACGATCTGACCCACGGTGCGTCGGAAAAGCACGGCGATGACATCATGGCAGCGCAGCGTGGCCAGGCCTGGCCGTGGATGCTCAAAGCTCACCAATTTTGGCGGATCATCAAAATTTCGAGACGGACGCCAAGGGGGCGGGTGAGGATGAGAGGGGTGGGGCGCATGGTGTGAGGAAAGTGGTGGGAGGGAGGGAGGGAGGGAGGGAGGGAGGGAGGGAGGGAGGGAGGGAGGGAGGGAGGGAGGGAGGGAGGGAGGGAGGGAGGGAGGGAGGGAGGGAGGGTCGACTGTCAAGTGGATAGCTTCAATCCCATCGTTTGGCTTCAACGATCGCTATTGTTTACAAGGAGGCGACTCCGCACGTAAACAAAGAATGAAAGGATATAGAAGAGAAAGAGAAAAAAGTAAAAAGCTCAAAGTGTCTTCTTCTTGTTCTTGTTCTTTTCCCCCACCTCGCGCTCGTTTCGAAGAATGACAGTTTAATCTACCCGAGATCATCGCTTCAAAGTTCAAAGCTTCGGGTTTCGATCATTTGATCCGGGCTCGTTGAAAATTCGAGCCTCGACCAATGAATGAATCGAAAAGCGCATTTTAAAACACAGACTAAGTATATTATATGTATATATATGACATGGATCCGCACTTAAATTTCATATGAGCCCTGCTTAGTGCTTATGAATATCGAGAAGCAATTAAACGGGCGTTGACTGTTTCTGACACAGTTCGATATCTTAGACGGTGTTGCCATACTTCGGATAATGGGTCTGTTGCAAACTTTTGCTACAGCGCTATAGAGTGTTAAATCTCATGTAAAATTGCGTAAAAAAACCATTGGTGGCATCAGAAAGTCATAAAATGCAGTATAAAACTCAGGAGATACGTTTAATGGAATCCAAGATGACGGTAAAATATCGAGCAACATGTATGCATGCACCACGAACATCCAAAGATAGCCAACCTCACAATATCGATCACACCCAATCACAACGTAAATAAACACATAACCTCTGAAGCTGTGAGATTGTCAACGTTGGCAATCTTTGGATGTTAAAGGTGCATGCATACAGATTGGTCGATATTTTATTGCCATCTTGGATTTCATTAAACGTCTCTTGTGAGTTTATTATCGCATTTCATGACTTTCTGATGCCACAAATAGATTTTTCGGGTGATTTTACATGCGATGATACACTCTTTATCGCTGTAGCAAAAGTTTGCAACGGACCCATTATCCGATTTTTCCCACTTAACTTAATGTAAAGCATGGTAATTATCAGGGGCGTAACATGAAATTTGGCAACGTCGTAATGTGTACATTGAAACCGAAATGGTCGAATGCGAATGTGTTCACTGAACACCCAATGGTTCGATATTTTTTATAAGTTCAAAAGGACACATTACAAGGTTGCCAAATTGTACGCCACGCCACACTATGGTCCAGAAGTCCGATTTAGGAAGACATTAGTTTGCATTAAAATCGCCCATTATCTTGTGAAAACGGCTCATCTGACATCAAAAATGGTTATTACAAAAAAGTTAAAACAGTTTACGTTCTATCTTTTTTGTAATTACCAGTTTTGGTGTCAGATGAGCCGTTTTCAAGATATTGGGCGATTTTAATGCAAACTAATGTCTTCCTAAACCGGACTTCTGGACCATAGTGGCGCTGGTAATTGTAAGTAAATCTGGCAACATTGGCCTTCAACGATGCGACGTTCGGTTCATTCCACGGGCTCTGCATCTTATTCACTTGGAATTTTTAACACAATTCACTTTTCAATATTTGCCCGTCTCCGTGGTAAGTATAAAGCATCAAAAACGACATAATGTGTCCGCGACAGTCACCATCCATCATAGTGTTAATTTTACTAATTTTTAGTGATTTTGAATAATTATACACCTACAATTTCACTTCATCATCGTTATCTTACGTATTTTGAAACGCTGATTTCAAAAATGCTATCAGTTTTCATTGGACTGGCCTAGAATTTACGTAAATTCAAAATTGCGTCTTCTTAGCAAAAAATTCGGGATTCTGGAAAAAGTATGAGTTTTGAGTAAAAACTAAGGCCGAATTTGAAATCAGCGGGTCACAATACTTGGAAAACTTTGCGAGAGGGGTGGAAAAGAGGTATCATATGATGAGAAAACCTGGTTTTACGTTCATAACTGCCGGACACACTATGTCTTTAAGGTGTAAAAATCCTCCGTGGTCAGGTGGTTTGGTTAGGTTAACTGCAACGAGCTATAGCGATAGAGAGGCTTATACATGTTATAATAAGTCAGCGATAGAGAGGCTCATACATGGTATAAGTCCTATCTCAAAGTGTGACAGCATGGGTGATCTGAATCTGGTTTGTTTACCTCACTTTTTTTTTTATTCTTAAATCAAAAATTGTAATTAATCCAGTGAAACTTGGTTTGAAACAAAAGTGCAAGTGTTAAGGAGTGGCTATCTGGACACAGAATTCTAATACAACTATCCAGGTGAGAAAATTTTGTTTTTTTCTGTCATGTGCCAGTTTCTTTATCATGCAAATCCTTCCAGAAGAAACAGTTTTATCGATTTCTGTGTCCAGATAGCCACTCTTAAACACTTGCACTTTCGTTTATAACCAATAGGTCTGTTGCACACTTCGGCTACAGCGTTTTAAAGTATCATTTCCTATGTAAAAAGCCGAGAAAATAACAATGGCAGCATTAGAAAACACTAAAATTCAGTAATAAACTCACAAATTGCGAAAAACACTAGATACTATTCACCCCTGTATCTTTCCACCACGTGCACGATATTTCGCGAAATTAGCGCGGCACATTCAAATAATCACGGCCGACTGTCATCACAGCTGACTTCGTAAACAAATAAACAGTAAACACTCACGGCGTCTGCTCGAATTCTTACGTTTCAATATCCTCAATTCCTCACAAAAGTTTGTGAAAGGTACGGAAACCGATATTTGTGTCAAAAACTTATCAAAATGAAACATTAACACACAGGAGTTCCAAGCATGATGATCGAAGTTGGAATCATTCTTGGAACTCCTGTGTGTTAATGTTTCATTTTGATAAGTTTTTGACACAAATATCGGTTTCCGTACCTTTCACAAACTTTTGTGAGGAATTGAGGATATTGAAACGTAAGAATTCGAGCAGACGCCGTGAGTGTTTACTGTTTATTTGTTTACGAAGTCAGCTGTGATGACAGTCGGCCGTGATTATTTGAATGTGCCGCGCTAATTTCGCGAAATATCGTGCACGTGGTGGAAAGATACAGGGGTGAATAGTGTCTAGTGTTTTTCGCAATTTGTGAGTTTATTACTGAATTTTAGTGTTTTCTAATGCTGCCATTGTTATTTTCTCGGCTTTTTACATAGGAAATGATACTTTAAAACGCTGTAGCCGAAGCGTGCAACAGATCCATTTCAAACATATCTGTCACCATTTTCTTCTTTTTTTTTTTTAAAGTTTGAAGATTAAAAAAAGTGATGCAAACAAACCAAGCCTGTGTGAAAATGTCCATAAGAGATTTCTATCATTACTAACTCCTTGAAGTTTCAATATCACGTCCCACAGATCTTCTACATCGCTATAGCTCAATGCTTAACTGACCTCTAACAGGCTTTAACTCGGAGGTCCTGTGCAGGTTCGAATCCCGGCCGAGGTGACAAGATTTGATGGTAACAACATAAGATTCTGATTGATTGATTGAGGATACTAGAAAAAACTGCTACAAAATAGTTAAATGACCATCTACATGCGCTTGCTCTTAAAATACTCATTTATCCGTTGTATAGGCTAAGCTCAGAACTGCAGGTGATGACACCCATTAAGCACTGAAACTTTCCTTAATAAATCTGTAAGTTTAGGAGCTTGAGAGGATAAAGTTCACGAACAGATGTTCGTGGGTTCGTCCCTCGACTTTTAATTTTCTCGATATGCTCTGTCTAGGTAGAAAAATAAAACTTGAAGAAGTAACGGGTGTCACCGATTACCTTGCGGATTTGTCCTAAAGAAAAATAACTTGCATCGCATATTGCTGACAAAGTTCGGGATCATAAAGGCACCGAGTGAGGTTTTTTATTAAACAGTACTTATTATACCGCTAATAAAATCAATTGAAAACAAAATCAATCCCCCCCCACACTACTTCCAATTTTCATGAAAGTTAGTGAATCGTTGCTGGATTAGGCAAACTAAAGTACAACTTGATTTCAGAATTTTTACATAATCAGTGCTAATTTTAAAGCTCTTCGGAAGCTCTTTATCCCTTATTGATCAAGGGCATTCATAAGTGCTGTCCCGGAAGAGCAGAGGGGACGTTTCGAGAGCTCTGCACCTTGTAAGCTATTAAAAACCCACAAAAAAGACAGGCCTGCTCGTTCGTCTGTTTCCCCATTTGCAGGAACATTGGCTTAACCCGGACAAGCACAGCAAACGTTTTGAGAGCCCTTCGCCCAGTCAGCGATTAAAATTCCACCCAAAAGACAGATCTGCTCGTCAGTCTGTTTTCCCATTCAAAATTACATTAGCAGTGCACCGGAAGAGCAGAGGGGACGTTTTAGGAGCCCTGCGCCTTGTCAGCGAATAAGAGCCCACCCGAAAGACGGATCTGCTCGTAAGTCTGTATTCCCATTTAAAATTACATTGGCGGTGCCCCGGAAGAGCAAACGGAACGTTTTGAGAGCCCTGCGCCTTATCAGCGATGAAAAGCCCACCCAAAAGACGGGTCTGCTCGTAAGTCTGTATTCACATTTAAAATTACATTGGCGGTGCCCCGGAAGAGAAAACGGGACGTTTTGAGAGCCCTGCGCCTAATCAGAGATTAAAAGCCCACCCAAAAGACGGGTCTGCTCGTAAGTCTGTTTTCCCTTTCAAAATTACATTAGCAGTGCACCGGAAGAGCAGAGGGGACGTTTTAGGAGCCCTGCACCTTGTCAGCGAATAAGAGCCCACCCAAAAGACGGGTCTGCTCGTAAGTCTGTTTTCCCATCTAAAATTACATTGGCGGTGCTCCGGAAGAGCAAACGGGACGTTTTGAGAGCCCTGCGCCTTATCAGCGATTAAAAGCCCACCCAAAAGACAAGTCTGCTCGTAAGTCTGTTTTCCCATTCAAAATTATATTGGCGGTGCCCCGGAAGAGCAAACGGGACGTTTTGAGAGCCCTTCGCCTTATCAGCGATTAAAAGTTCACCCAAAAGACAGATCTGCTCGTAAGTATGTTTTCCCATTTAAAATTACATTGGCGGTGCCCCGGAAGAGCAAACGGGACGTTTTGAGAGCCCTGCGCCTTATCAGCGATTAAAAGCCCACCCAAAAGACGGGTCTGCTCGTAAGTCTGTTTTCCCATTTAAAATTACATTGGCGGTGCCCCGGAAGAGCAAACGGGACGTTTTGAGAGCCCTGCGCCTAATCAGAGATTAAAAGGCCACCCAAAAGACGGGTCTGCTCGTAAGTCTGTTTTCCCATTCAAAATTACATTAGCAGTGCACCGGAAGAGCAGAGGGGACGTTTTAGGAGCCCTGCGCCTTGTCAGCGAATAAGAGCCCACCCAAAAGACGGGTCTGCTCGTAAGTCTGTTTTCCCATTTAAAATTACATTGGCGTTGCCCCGGAAGAGCAAACGGGACGTTTTGAGAGCCCTCCGCCCAGTCACCGATTAAAAGCCCTCGAAAACGACGGATCAGCTCGTAAGTCTGTTTTCCCATTTAAAATTACATTAGCAGTGCACCGGAAGAGCAGAGGGGACGTTTTAGGAGCCCTGCGCCTTGTTAGCGAATAAGATCCCACCCAAAAGACGGGTCTGCTCATAAGTCTGTTTTCCCATTTAAAATTACATTAGCAGTGCACCGGAAGAGCAGAGGGGACGTTTTAGGAGCCCTGCGCCTTGTTAGCGAATAAGATCCCACCCAAAAGACGGGTCTGCTCGTAAGTCTGTTTTCCCTTTTAAAATTACATTGGCGGTGCCCCGGAAGAGCAAACGGGACGTTTTGAGAGCCCTGCGCCTAATCAGAGATTAAAAGCCCACCCAAAAGACGGGTCTGCTCGTAAGTCTGTTTTCCCTTTCAAAATTACATTAGCAGTGCACCGGAAGAGCAGAGGGGACGTTTTAGGAGCCCTGCACCTTGTCAGCGAATAAGAGCCCACCCAAAAGACGGGTCTGCTCGTAAGTCTGTTTTCACATTTAAAATTACATTGGCGGTGCCCCGGAGGAGCAGAGGGGACGTTTTGTTAGCCCTGCGCCTTATTAGCGAATAAAAGTCCACCCGAAAGGCGGGTCTGCTCGTAAGTCTGTTTTCCCATTTAAAATTACATTGGTGGTGCCCCGGAAGAGCAAATGGGACGTTTTGAGAGCCCTCCGCCCAATTACCGATTAAAAGCCCACCAAAACGACGGTTCAGCTCGTAGGTATGTTTTCCCATTTAAAATTACATTAGCGGTGCTCCGGAAGAGCAAACGGGACGTTTTGAGAGCCCTCCGCCTTATCAGCGATTAAAAGTTCACCCAAAAGACAGATCTGCTCGTAAGTATGTTTTCCCATTTTCTAATTACATTGGCGGTGCCCCGGAAGAGCAAACGGGACGTTTTGAGAGCCCTGCGCCTTATCAGCGATTAAAAGCCCACCCAAAAGACGGGTCTGCTCGTAAGTCTGTTTTCCCATTTAAAATTACATTGGCGGTGCCCCGGAAGAGCAAACGGGACGTTTTGAGAGCCCTCCGCCCAATCACCGATTAAAAGCCACCAAAACGACGGTTCAGCTGGTAGGTATGTTTTCCCATTTAAAATTACATTAGCGGTGCTCCGGAAAAGCAAATGGGACGTTTTGAGAGCCCTGCGCCTTGTCAGCGAATAAAAGTCCACCCGAAAGGCGGATCTGCTCGTAAGTCTGTTTTCCCGTTTAACCTTGTGTAAAATATCGAATCGAGGGAGTGTACTTACTGTGCACCTCCAATCGTTCGACCTTTTTCACACGTTTAAAAGGACTAAATTTGACGTTGCCAGAGTACACAAGAAGCCATTGAGCGAGCGGAGCCACGCACTTGGAAGCATAGCTGCATGCCGTTTCGCGCATAATCAATCTCATTTTTCAAGTCACCGATGATTTCACCAGTTGAGAAAAGATTACAGAGCTCAGTTCAGTGTATGACTGTATGGTAACCGAAAAGCAGGGTAGCTTGCAACAGAAGATTTAATGGCATCAAAAAACGCAGAAAATGTACTGCATGAAAGCACTCTGATCTGTAATCTTTTCTGAATCGGTGGAAACTCCGTTACTTAATTAAAATATCCCCAAGTTTTTTGAAGTCATCGACGACTCCACCGGTTGAGACAAGATTACAGATGAGAGTATTTTCGAGCATTACAGTCATACAGAGAACCGAACGGTGTAATCTTTTCGCAGCCGGTGAAATCATCATTGAATTGAAAAAATGTCATTAATAATACGCAAAACGGCAGGTCTGCTTGGAAGAATATCCTAACGAATAAAGAGACAGCGATTGCCTCGCATTTCAATTAATGTTTCAATCATGATCACAGATCTTGGAATTGTTACGTTGAATGATCGTAAAATAGTAAATAAATATTGAGCGAATATAGTTTCGACACGGGGCAACACTGTTTTAACGGCGCAAAGGTGCGTAACCGACGCGCGGCGCGGTACAAAGCGCGGGCATGGAAGGTAGTAAAACTCACATTATAAAAAGAAAGAAACTCCCCCCCCCCCAACACACACAAACACAAACACACACACACAAACCCCGGGGAGGACGGCCGATTCAAAACTGAAAGCAATTGCGAGCATACCATACAGCTTTGGCGCAATCGCGACCTTGAATCTTGATAGCATTGTCGGCATGGTTGCCACTTGCCATATAATGTGGACATTAATCGCGGTGTTCTTGCAGGAATACTCCATGTGTGGGAAATAGCAGTGTTGCCAGATCGAGGGTAAAAAGCCGTAAATCAATGTAAAATGAACGGCTATTTCAACCCAATCTGGCAACACTGGGAAATAGAGAACCAAATGCGATTCGCGAGAGCCCTATTCCTTATTAGTCGGGGAAAATGAAGCCAAAAAATGGGGTAACCCGGAACAAATTGCAATAAAAGGGAGAATTTCAGTAAATATCCTATCGCAATCTCCTGATTTTTCTGCGTTTTTTGATGCCAATAAACCTTTTGTCGCAATATTTTCAAAATTGAGTCATAATTTGATCCGAACTTCGGAATTCGGGGCGGTTCGGCAACTATGCTTCCGGTTATTTTGAAAAATCGTTTAAATGATCCTACGTAAAATTGAACGCTCTACAATTTTGGTCCTCACCAAAATTGTCCACAAATTAGCTTTTTTTGAGTTTCGTCGGGTTTTTTTTTGCGTTTTTAGGGGTCAACTTTTGAGTGAATTTTGTTGAATTATATCGTGTTCTATCGTATTTTATCGTAATCTCCTGATTTTTCTGCGTTTTTTAATGTCAATAAACCTTTAGTCGCAATATTTTCAAAATTGAGTCATAATTTGATCCGAACTTCGGAATTCGGGGCGGTTCGGCAACTATGCTTCCGGTTATTTTGAAAAATCGTTCAAATGATCCTATGTAAAATTGAACGCTCTACAATTTTGATCCTCACCAAAATTGTCCACAAATTGGCTTTTTTTTAGTTTCGTCGGGGTTTTTCTGCGTTTTTAGGGGTCAACTTTTGAGTGAATTTTGGTGAATTATATCGTGTTCTATCGTATTTTATCGTATTCTCCTGATTTTTCTGCGTTTTATGATGCCATAAAACCTTTTGTTGCAATTTGTTCCGGGTCAAACCCTAATTTCCCCCGACTTTATCCTAACCAATGAGCTATAACAATATATTCAATAGAGAGGCGTCTTGATTCTGGGACGTAATTTTGAAGACAACATGAACGCAACTATTTTACACAGGCTCGGTTTGATTTGCCTCCTATTTTTTAACCTTGAATCAAAATTTGGGACAAACCAACGAGCTGTAGCGATAGAAAGCAAATTTTAGCGATCGAATATCATTCACTTCAAGAATTGATGATTGCTATCTGATGCCACTGATCGGTGAAAAATCCAGCCAATGAGAGTCGAGAATGAACTTCTGAATGATATTCTCGTGAAAATGAAAACTGCGCTGATAATATTCCATAACATAACCTCTAAATCAGCTCTGAATGACAAGGCCATATTTAACAACAAAAAACTAGCGTTTTCGAAGCTAAAATTATGTTTGTCTCATAGGAAAATGACTTCTATTCGCATGTTCTGTAGTGTCTGTACAATAAACTTGATTCGAAAAGTTCATCGTTTCCGAAATTATCGTGGCGAAAGGAGTCAAAAAGGATAGAAGATGAGATTTCTGACACCGGTTGCGACAGTTCGAAATCGAATCTACCTCCGGAGGTGAATTCGAAATTGCCAATTGTTGGAATTCAACGGTCTCCGGTGAGACCAACAAAACAATCGAATATCATCAAAATAAAATGCAAATTCATCGAATATCATACGACGGTGAATGATATTCGATCCCGAAAATTCGCTTAGAGAGGCTGATACGTGTTATGAGTCCTATCTCAAAGTGCGACAACGCACAGTGCAGTGAAAAAAAACTCAAAAATCGCTTTAGGCAGCTTTACTCAGCAAATTATCGAGTTATTTAAAAAGTGAAAAAAACACCTCTTTCTTTTGTGGATAGGAAGGGATTGTTTTTTTAAGTTCTTACGTATCTCAATTTTTGACCGAGAAATGCTGCCCTTGTGGAAAATTATTCAGGGCAGGATTTCTCGGTCATTTAAGTTACGAAAGAATTTGAAAAGGATGCTTCCTTTCCACGAAAGAAAATGGTGTTTTTTTCAGTTTTTAAATAACTGGATAATTTGCTGAGTAAAGCTGCCTTAAGCGATTTTGGAGCGTTTTTCTTTTTGCACTGAGCAACGTGGGCGATGTCTGTATCTGGTTAAGTTTGTTTGCATCACTTTTTTTTTAACATTAATTCAAAAGTTGTAATTAATCCAGTGGAAATTGGCACTGAAAAAACAAAGTTTATGTACAGCCGAAGCAGCTTTCTAAAATAGCTTCGCAGAGCAAAAGTTCAAGCTGTACCGGACAAAACTGCAGGTGTACCAAAGCACTACTTCTTTAGAGTAACAACCTCTTTCCTTGCTTTGGCTCTACCGAAGTAGTGCTTCAGGACAGCTGCCACTTGCTCAGGTTGAACTAGGACTTTTGCTTCGCGAAGCTATTTTAAAAAGCTGCTTTGAGTCTACTTAAACTTCGTTTTTTCAGTGGGTTATAAACGAAAATGCAAGTGTTAAAGAGTGGCTATCTGGACATAAAACTTTAATACAACCAATACAACCATTCAGGTGAGAAAATTTAGCTTATTTTCAAAATGCGTCAGTTTCTTTATCGCGAAAATCCTTCCCAAAGAAACGTTTAAATCGATTTCAGTGTCCAAACAGCCACTCTAAAAACACTTGCACTTTGATTGGGAACTCAATTAATTCCAGTCCAAATTCCACAAACTATCCATAATTTCTTATGTTTTCTTTTATCTTTTCCCCCTTCTCCAGAGTAGCAAAGCAACCTTTTTTTTCATTTTTGTATCCGAGACAGAAACAGTTGATTTACGTTTCAAAAAACGTTACCTGTTCGGTTTAGAAAAAGAGAGAAGGTGCCAAAGTCACAATGACAGTTAATGGATTCATACCTGCAACAAATAAGGAAAAAAACACTTTTTAGTAAATCAATAAATTGTAGAATTCTGAGAAATGTGTAGAGCAAGGTTTTATAGGAGGTCCTGGACGAATGAGATTATCTTCGGAAGAATTAAAATTGGGGGGGGGGGGGGTATCGGTGTTCTGTCTGATGCCCTCCACCAACAAAAGCTGTTTGATGGATCTCTTTGACGGACACTGACAAATTAAATCCTTCAAAAAAGGTCACCGATCATCAGAACCATCACCAACAGCCATCAAATACCGACTTTGCCAAGTTCGTGTTGGTACGTCGGAAGAGCGTCGAGCTGGCAGCTCTGCAATGGGGCTGCTGCAGTAGCGCACCGAGAGTTTCTTCAACTCTCTCTTTTCTCCATTAAAAAACGTATGTTAAACAAGGATGGACATCGGGATAAAACCCCCTCTTTCTGTCCTTTCCCTAATTATACATTCAAATGGGAATTGAGAGAGATGCAAGAGATCCTGGTTGCGCCAGTGGGCTGCTGCACGCAATTTTGCTGCTTAAAAGATTTAAGGGTCGATTCAAATGTAAATACCTGAAAATGTAATGATTGTGGCACTATAAAAATTCACGAAATCCACTCCTAAACTCATGAGATGCTTTTAAATGCGCGAGCCTAATGACGGCGTGGGGCAGTGAATAGTGATAATAAGAGATTCCTATCTTAATTTCGTCACTCTGTTTATGTTTACATTTAAGATTCACAGAGTATCTAGACATCAGAGTAGAGATCCACATCCGATTAATTGTTCCGTGACCCCAGGTGACAACGCCACAACGGTGTCAAAGAAAATTCGTCCCTTGTAGGTCACTTCTCGATGGAGTTACAATATTATTTGGGTCGAAAAGAAGTTCCAAGGATGATTCCAACTTCGATCATCATGCTTGAAACTCCTGTGTGTTATTGTTTCATTTTGATAAGTTTTCGACACAAGTATCGGCTTCCGTACCTTTCACAACCTTTTGAGAGGAATTGAGGATATTGAGATGTAGGAATTCGAACAGACACCGTCAGTATTTACTGTTTATTTGTTTATGAAGTCAGCTGTGATTATTTGAATGTTCCGCGCTAATTTCGCGAAATATCGTGCACGTGGTGGAAAGATACAGGGGTGAATAATGTCTAGTGTTTTGCGAAATTTGTGAGTTTATTACTGCATTTTAGTGTTTTCTGATGCTGCCATTGTTATTTTCTCGGCTTTTTACATATAGGAACTGATACTTTAAAACGCTGTAGCCGAAGTGTGCAACAGACCCATTCATTTGGCCACAGCGAAAGTTTGCAAGAGCCCCATTTACCGATTCTAAACTCAAAAGAATTCCAGAACTCCAGGAGTTGGCAACTCTGTTTGATTCAATATAATAGTCAACACCGCGAGCAGTGCCGCGATCGTGCCGGCCGGCTGAGTTATACTTCATTCATGGATGGATCAATTGATGCCCCCCTCCCCCTCCCTCTCCTCCCCCTCCCTCCACCCCTTTACATTTACCCCTTCCACCGGCCGCCTACAACGCTGAGATGGTTGCGGTCGACTCCAAGTCTCTGTCAGCGATATTAGATGTAAGTACAAGTCCCTCGAGTAGTGCCTTCAAGATCGAAATCAGCGCGCGGGAACGGTTGTCGGATACAGAGGCAAGACAAATCCCTTTGGGGGTTTATTACTGAAATTTGCTGAATCCGGAACACGAAAAAAACGAGGAGCACACTTAACCCTTTATGGACCAAGCCCGAGTATACTCGTTTTTCTCCGCTACTCTATTAGGCCGCCTTCAATTCATCATATAGGCAATTCCAACTCCCTCGAGTACGAACAGTTAACTACCGTCCCTATTTAAACGGAGACATGATATTCTTAGGAGCTAACCTAGCCTTTAGAGGGTTAAAAACACCGACATTTACTTTTAAACGAGAACAATCGACATTCGAAATACTGCGTGTTTGGCGCCTGAAACTTCAACAAGCAACACATGACCGGTTTCTTACGAATGATGTGGGTCCAAATTTTGTTTGGTCCCGACTGCCGACAGTGCTCGGATCAGAGTTGGGCACATACTATTTTACCCTATCTGATGAGTTTGGCAACGCAGTAAAATTAGATTATTCGAAAGATTATCTGGTAATTTAACAATACCTCACTGACAATTCTGTCATGTCTCTCGCATTAACTGTGTTGTCAGACTGAGTTCATTATTTCTGATTATTCGGTTGTCCAGCTATTCTGCCTCGGACTAACATAACTTGTGGCGTGCACAAACTCAGCACCAATTGTGGGTCGCCAGTCAAAAACTTACTAAAAAAAAAAAAAAAAAAAAAAAAAAAAAAAAAAAAAAAAAAAAAAAACCCACAGAATGGGTCTGTTGCATGCTTTTGCTACATCAATATAACTCATTGATTCTAACGTAAAATTCGGCGAAAATAACGATGCGCACATTAAAAACTTTCAAAATCCACTCATTAACTCAGAAAATACCTTCCATTTCAAACAACCTGCGCTACACTAGACACTATATCACCGACTTATAACTACATAGATGGAACCATCTCGTTTATGTAAACATGAACAGGACTTACAGACATTGGAATGTTTCGTTTAGATGCCTACATTTCTTATATTATTTTGTAATCTTTGATTGTGACGGGACCCAACGCACACTTCACAGTTCGATATTTTCCATAGGTTCAAATGGATGAAATGCATCGTTGTCAGATTTAATACAACGCCACTGCTGATTGTGAGATCCGGCAACTCTCAACCAGGGCTGCCATTTTGCGTATAATCAATGCTATTTTTCAATTCACCGATGATTCCACCGGTTGAGAAAAGATTACACAGTTCAGTTCAGGACTGTAATAAACTAAAATACTCGCATCTATAATCATTTCTCAACCGGTGGAGTCGTCGATGACTTTAAAAAACTTGCGGATATTTTAATTAATCAACGGAGTTTCCACCGATTAAGGAAAGATTACAGATCAGAGTATTTTTGTGCATTACAGTCATACTCTGATCTGAACTGTGTAAGCTTTTCTCAACTGGTGGAATCATCGATAAATAGAAAAATAGCATTGATTATACGCAAAACGGCAGCCCTGCTCTCAACCAGCATCTCCGATACGCGAAGCTTTTGAACGAGCGACTGAACTTGCAACTCCAAGCTCAAAGTGCAATTTCGTTATGACCGCGACCAAGAGCTCCGAGCTCAGTTGTATATTGCATTCATTGATCAATATATCGAGCAACGCCCCTCAATGAACTGATCATTATCGACTGTTGTGCCATCCGATCTGTTGACTCATGCCCTACGAATAGAAATTCTCATACACAGAATTGAATGGAGCACAGAATGAGTATAACAAAAGAGGGAGAATCGTGAAATCAGGCAACGTTGCACTTTGTTCATTTAAACCCACGTAAAAGGTCTAATTTGACGACACATAAATCGATCTTTCATAGGAATCTAAATGAACATAAAGCAGCGTTTCAAAAGTTGATTCCCGCCGGTATGAAATCAATACTTCCAATTTTTTGAGTAACATAAGCGGCGAAGGGTGCAATTTGGCAGCGTTGCACTTTTTTCTTTAAAGCCACTTAAGAGGTCTAATTTGAAGGATTTTACGGCACGACTCATAAATCGATCTTCCATGGGAATTTAAATAGACACAACGCAACGTTGCCAAAGATTATTACTGAATTTTAGACTTTCGTATATTGTGATTTTCGTAATTTTCGCTGGTTATCACATCAAATTGTACTATTCATTTGTTTATTTTATAGAGTTAACTTCTTTTTATTTTCATATTTATAACTATCCAATTGTATTTTATTTTCATTTTTATTTATTTTTGTTTTTGTTTTTATTTTTATTTTTATTTATTTATCATTGATAAAAGTGGATGTTACTATGTACCACCGATACGATAATATCAAAATTGTATAGACTAGTAAGTAAGTCTGAAATTTGTATGTACGAATCTGTTAATTGCGAAATTGTACAATAAAAAAAAAAAAAAAAACTATTCATTTGCTCACAGCAAAAGTTTGCAAGAGCCCCTTGCACGCAAATTAAAGGTTAACCAGAGCTACAATGTGGTTTAATGAGGGAATTTTAAGACTTTTCGATGCTTTCATTGTGATTTTCACGCAATTCTATAAATATATATAGAATATACATATATAATATAGAAACATCGACCCTTACTGACGATGACGCAACAGTTTGCAACATACCCACGACACATAGCACCGTGCACCGTAAGAGAAGTCTGCATAGTGCATAGTCTGCAAACACCAAGGTCAAGTTCATGTCTGGAGGGGGGAAAAACAAATCAATTTAATTTGGCAACGTTGCTTTTTGGCGCGTGCATCGTCAGATTGTGCGCGTGCGTGGAAGCGAAATCCCGAGTCATGCCATTCGGAGTCTTTGACTGACAATCAATAAGTCGAAGCCATCGCGTCCGTCAATGTCAATCGTCAATCAATCAGTAGACCAGAGTCCAGACCTGACCGCAGCTGCTCGGATAACCCGGTGCACGCATAATATACGTTGCATACACCGCGGTGACCGCGTGGGCTTGTCGCCGGGTAGCCGCCTGCCGGTAGACTGGAGGCTGGAGTCCATGCCTTAAAGACCGCTATGTGGTCCCCGGTCTGCCGGTATGTGTATGCGTAAGGTGCATAAAGTGCCATACCGCTAAACTGCACAGGCACCAAAGCCGAATAATTTATTTATTTATTTATTTAATTTTGTACATAAGAGCCATTAGCTTGAAATACACGTCATGGAAAAAAAAAAAAAAAAAAAAAAACTAAACAGATAAGTAAATAATAATAATAGTTCTTAAAATTTAATTAAGTTTTAAGTATTAGCCCACAGCTCCTCCACACTGTAAAGGGCTTTGTTAATAAGAAATAGTCTCAACTGTCCAAAAAAATTAATTTGGTCTAAAATTATTAAAATAATAAAATTGGTCTTGAAAGATTATATAAATGAGAAATTGATGATAACTTTATATTCTGATTTTTCGCCAGTAGCGTAACTAGAAATCATTCTATCTCTCTTTTTACTGCTCATTCGAATGTACAGGTAGAAAAAGGATAGGAAGAGGGGATTGATCCCCCTTTCCTATCCTTTTCTAACTTACACATTTTAATGGACAAAGTGAGAGAAAGGTAATTTCTCGTTACGCCACTGTTTTTTGCCACTTTTTGAGAAGCTCATTATCAGACCATAGTGCAGTGATTCGACTTTTTTCATAACATCTTGAATGGGCCTGTTGCAAACTTTTGCTACAACGATTAAGAGTGTTTGATCTACTGTAAAATCGCCTGAAAAGTCCATTGGTGGTATCAGAAAGTCATAAAATGCAATAATAAACTCACGAGAGGCGTTTAATGAAATCCAAGATGGCGGAGAAATATCGAGAAATTTGTATGCATGCACCACGAACATCCAAGGATGACCAACTTTGACAACGAGGTAGAGGTTATACATAGGCTGTTCAAAAAATAATGCACATTCGGGTTTTTTGGGAGAACGAAAGCAGTTATCAAAAAGCGGTTTGTGTGAGCTTAAAGTCCTTGTAATTTCCAAAAAACAAGAACAAGTAGAGCTCTGTAGCTTAAAAATTGACTGATATACAGGGTCTTGAAAATGGCATGTTGAAACTACCCCTCCAGGATTTTCAGCCATTTTTTCCAAGAAAAAACAAAAAACAAAACAAAATTAAAATTGAAAAAATTGATGTTTTTCTTGAAAAACTTACAAGATCTTACTAAAAATTGACTGAAGTTAGTTGTCTTCATCGGATGACTCGCATCTTTCTTAATTTTTTCGAAGTACTGTCCATCATGTTTCACGCAAAGCCTCAGCCTTTCTGTCCACTTCTGAAGAATCGTTTTTTCAAACCGGATTTCTGAAGAAGTTTCACTGATTCCTGACCCTCAGAAAAGGATTTAAACCAACAACTTATGGTCGTTGTCTTAATATTGATCTAAACAGCTGTCTACATACACTTCTTTCTTTTCTTTAAAAGCGTTTCTCACCGATAAACTACGCAAAAAACAAGACTGAATAACGTGCCGTTGCTCTTCTTTCTCCTCGGCATTCGTCGCGAAAAAAATTTGGATGTTCGCACTACGCACACGCGTCAAACAGAACAGAAAAGTCAAACAGGAAAGTCGCAAGTACTGAGTACTGTGCATGTTTCATCCTAGAAGCTGTGCCTACTGACCGGTCACACAATCAGTAAGATCTTGTAATTTTTGTCAAGAAAAACATCATTTTTTTCAATTTTAATTTTGTTTTGTGTTTTGTTTTTTCTTGGAAAAAATAGCTGAAAATCCTGGAGGGGTAGTTTCAACATGCCATTTTCAAGACCCTGTATATCAGTCAATTTTTAAGTGACAGAGCTCTACTTAGTCTTGTTTCATTGGAAATTATAAGGACTTTAAGCTCACACAACCCGCTTTTTGATAACTGCTTTCGTTCTCCCAAAAAACCCGAATGTGCATTATTTTTTGAACAGCCTATGTATGTGTTTGTTTACGTTGTGATTGGTTGTGATCGATATTGTGAGGTTGGCTATCCTTGGATGTTCGTGGTGCATGCATACAAATTGCTCGATATTTCTCCGCCATCTTGGATTTCATTGAACGCCTCTTGTGAGTTTATTATTGCATTTTATGACTTCATGATACCACCAATGGACTTTTCAGACGATTTTACATTAGATTAAACCCTCTTAATTGAATGACCAAATTGACCCCAATTTTTTTACTTTATTACTGAATTTTAGACTTTCTTATTGTGATATTCGCGATTTTCGATGTTTTTTTACAACAGATTGAACTATTCATTTGCTCACAGCAAAAGTTTGTAAGAGCCCCATTTAGGTTGGAATCAATGTGTCATTGTGTCATTGTGTCATATTCCGCTGTAGTCAGTAGCGCACCGAGAGTTTCTTCATCTCTCACTTTTCGCCATTAAAAAACGTATGATGGACAAGGATGGACAACGGGATAAAACCCCCTCTTTCTGTCCTTTTCCTACTTATACATTCAAATGGGAAATGAGAGAGATGGAAGAGATCTTGAAGATCTGGAAGAGAGCCTCTTGTGAGTTTATTGTCGCATTTTAAGACTTTCTGATGCCACCAATGGACTTTTCAGGCAATTTTACATGAGAATAAGCACTCTTAATCGTTGTAGCAAAAGTTTGCAACAGACCCATTGAAATCGAAGGGAACAACGGAACAAGACTGATACGCATGTCGTAGCCAGGAATTTGTTTTTCTCTCTCTCTTCGCCCATTTGAACGCATGTGTTAGAAAAGGATGAAATTGAAGGGCTGTCACGTGACTTCAGCCCACATTTCTGTCCTTTACTAACACACGTGAAGAAATGGGCAAAGAAGGAGCAAGACAAATTCTTGGCTATGACTTTAATGCATTGATCATACATCTGTTCAGTGTTGCGAGCGTTCCTTCTCGATGTGCGTCGTTCCCTAATCGAAAGTCATAAATCCTCAAGATAATTAAAAATAATTCATCGGTGATGATATCGATAGAGTGACGCTTCCTATTCTACTGAAAATTCGAGGTTTCACGGCAACGCACAGCACGCGCTAAACGCCATCGACACATCGCACAGTGGACGACGAACGCGGATTTTGGAAAACCAATGTCAAAGCATGCAATCTTTGCAACGTTGCAGTTTATCCATATAAACGTGTGGAAAATATCGGAATATTTGGCGTGTAGTGAACACCTTGTCATTCGACCTTTTCCGTAAGTTTAAATAGAAAATGCAGTGTTGCCAGATTGTCCGCTTAACTAATGTCGGAATAAAAGAAACGGAGTGATAAGGCGAGCTCACAGGTAAACACTTCCCGGTGAAATCTCAGTTCCCGCCACGCACTATGGTCTGAGATTGTCAAAAATTGGCCAAAAATCAAAAAGTTAATTTCTCATAAATTTATCATTTATAAACTTTTAAGACCGATTTCAATTACAGAGAACACTTTTTACAAGTAATTTCAACTTGTCTTTCTCTCTCTCCTTCCATTTGAGCTTATGTGTTAGAAAAGGATAGCAGGGGGGGGGGGGGGCATCACGTGACTTTGGCCCCCTCTTCTGTCCTTTTCTATAACGCACGTTTTTAAGTGGGAGGAGAGAGAGAGAAAGACAATTCCCTGTATCCGCCCATGGAGAGAGTGAGAAAGACAAATCCGTGAATCAATCTACACTTGACGTACGGAACGCTCCTCACCGGTTTAGCTTTTTAGCCACCGCTGCATGTTGAACGATTCTGGCTGGTTCCGATTACTACGTGAAAGTTATCGCCTCGTCCGCTGAGGCTCTTGTGGCATGGGGCATCGACATTAGCACACGAGGAGTCAACAAAAAGGGGGGGGAAATGAAAATAAATATGAAAGGAAAGGTCAAATGCCGGATCGCGGATACCGGATTTGAGCGGTTTTGATTGACTCTCGATAAATTTTTAAACCGGCCATCAGGAGTTTGGATATTAATTTTAGACGACGCGCTAATGGGATGCGCCCACCATACTTATATAGATAGGTTGCATTTAGCTTTGGCTGGAAGTAGCTTCCGTGAATAGACCAGAGAGGAGCCGCTACTGACCGCTCACATTTGGAGATGCACAGTGCACTTCCTTCAAACGATATTTTACATGGATTTAAATCTCATGCAATTGATTGCACGAGATGTCATTGCACATTCATACAAAGCAGCTTTTCAAATGCTGTATCATTTCGCGCGCAATAAAATGAGTCTGTTGCACACTTCGGCTAGAGCGTTGTATAGTATCGATTCTTATATAAGAAGCCGTAAAAATGACAATGACAACAACAGAAAACACCAAAATCCATTGAGAAACTTACAAATTGCGACAAACAGTAGACACTATTCACCCCTGTATCTTCCCACCGCGTGCACGATATTTCATGGGGTAAGCGCGGCGCATTTAACTAATCATGGCTGACTGTCATCACAGCTGACTTCATAAACAAATAAACAGTAAACACTGACGGCGCGGCGTCTGTTCGAATTATTACGTCTCAATATCCTCAATTCCTCACTATAGGTTGTGAAAGGTATGCAAACCGATATTTGTGTCGAAAACGTATCAAAATGAAACAATAACATATAGGAGTTCCAAGGATAATGACTGAAGTTAGAATCATACTTGGAACTCCTACGTGTTAATGTTTCATTTTGATACGTTTTCGACACAAATATCGGTTTGCATACCTTTCACAACCTATAGTGAGGAATTGAGGATATTGAGACGTAAGAATTCGAACAGACGCCGTCAGTGTTTACTGTTTACTTGTTTATGAAGTCAGCTGTGATGACGGTCGGCCATGATTATCTGAAAGTGCCGCGCTTACCCCCACGAAATATCGTGCACGCGGTGGAAAGATACAGGGGTGAATAGTGTCTAGGGTTTGTCGCAATGGGGCAGTTGCAAGGATCTGAAATGTTATGTTTTTTATAAAGAAAATGAAAGTACTTGATGAGCTGAGAACAAAGATGCCTTTGGTTTCTAATTAAGTCCCATTATTCTGAAGATGAGATTTTAGTCCAAAATACATTGTTTTAAATGAGAATTTCCCGTAGTGACGTCACTACACACACGATTTTTTACAAGTTTACACGTGTGTATCTCCAGAACCAGGACACGTAGGAAAAAACCAAAGGCACCATTGTTCTCAACTCATCAAGTTTTATCATTTTCTTAATGAAAAACACGCAATTTTAGACCCTTGCAACTGCCCCATTTGTGAGTTTCTTAATTGATTTTGGTGTTTTTTTATGTTGTCGTGGGGCAGTTGCAAGGGTCTGAAATGTTGTGTTTTTTACAAAGAAAATGAAAGTACTTGATGAGCTGAGAATAATGGTGACTTTGGTTTTTTCCTTAGTGTCCCGGTCTTGGAGATACACAAGTGTAAAGTTGTAAAAAATCGTGTGCGTAGTGACGTCACTACGCGGAATTCCCATTTAAAACAATGTATTTTTGGCCAAAATCTCAACTCTCGAGCATTGGAACTTAATTAGAAACCAAACGCATCTTTGTTCTCAGCTCATCAAGTAATTTCATTTTCTTTATAAAAAACACAAAATTTCAGACCCTTGCAACTGCCCCATTGTCATTTTTACAGCTTTTTACAAAAGAATCGATACCATAAAACGCTCTAGCCGAAGTGTGCAACAGACCCAATGAACGAGAGTTGTTTGAAAGTCACTCATTTGCATTTTGGTCAGCTTTGAAATAAAAAAAAGTAAAAGTTCCGAGCGAAGTTTTGTTTTTGTTTCAACGAAATGGAAAACCGAAGTTTTCCATGAATAATTTCAGCTCGACTCCGGCTTCAATTCTGAAACAAGCTCCAGCACAAATCGAATTGTTTGCTCTATTTGCATCCGGTATTACTTCATTTTCATAGCGGAAAATATTGATACTACCCCCTCCCCATCCACCTTCTATCGGCCCTATACCCCTTTGCTACATAATATGCTGTTCAAGTGTTTATAATCTTCTTCGGATCCGGGGCATTTTTAATTAAACCACATTGTCAGTGCAATGGGTTGGATGGTAGCGTATAGCTCCGCCCATTTTATAATCCACGGAGCACAGTGGGTCGAAAAAGTTAATTTTGCCGGACAAGAAAAATTATGGTTTCTTTCTTTCAGAACATTTTAGATGCGATGCAGGAGCGTGGTCTGCGATTCGGCAAAGTTGTATAGTGTCCATTTAAACCCATGTAAAAGGTCGAATGCGAAGGTGTTCACCGAAACACACAATAATTCGATCTTTTTCATGAGTTTAAATGGCCGAACTGCAACGGTGCCAAATTGCACGCTAGGCCACTGATTCGATGTGATATATTTTTTTTTATTGAAAGAATCATGTTGTTTGACTCATTTTAAGCTTTGAAATGAATGATTTTACCGCTATATCAAAAGAGAGGCTGATACAAGTTCAGTGGCGTCGCGTGCCATCTGGCAACAATGCAACTGCTCCATTCAAACTCATTAAATATATCGAATTTTCTTTGTGCACTGTGAACCCCCTGAATTCGATCTTTTACATGAGTTTAAATGGATAGAATACATTGTTGCCAAATTGCACGCGAGGCCACTGTACAAGTTATAAGTCCCATCTCAAAGTGAGGCAGCATGAGCGATCTGATTCTGGTTTGTTTGCCTCATATATTTTAACCTTGAATTGAAAATAGTAACTATTCCAGTGGAAAGTGGTTTTAAAAGGGAGAACAGGTGTTAAAGAAAGAGTGGCCATCTGGACACACAATTCTAATACAACTATCCAGGTGAGAAAATTTTGCATATTTCTGTTATGGGTCAGTTTCTTTATCATGCAAATCCTTCCAGAAGAAACAGTTATGTCGATTTCTGTCACCAGATAGCCCCTCTCAAACACTGGCACTTACGTTTTAGACGAATTTCAAATTTATCTGTCACAATTTTTTTTAAAACAGTTTAAAGGTTAAAACAAATAGCGGCAAACAAACTGAGCCTGTGTGAAAAACGTCCATAAGAAATTTCGATCATACACTGAAAAAAAAATCAGCTAAATTTAACTAATTTCAACTTAAAAGTATGGACACCACTTAAAACTGTTAGTTTGACTATTTGAATTAGTAAAATTAAGTCCGTGCCGTCTTAATTAACACGGCACGGTGTTAATTTTACTAATTCAAATATTCAAACTAACAGTTTTAAGTGGTGTCAATACTTTTAAGTTGAAATTAGTTAAATTTAGCTGATTTTTTTTTCAGTGTAGCTACATCCGTGCTGCCTAACATAACGTCCCAGAAATCCTCTCTATCTCTATAGCTCGTTGGATTTCTCACCATATTAAGGTAATACCAGGCAAAGCTTGTCTAGATTTCAATCCGATGGATAGCGCCACCAGCGCTGCTCAAAAAGTCAAAATTTTTTGACTGAAATTAATGAAAGTACGCCAAAAGTACTAACTTGAGGAACGTCAGCACCTGCAATCATACCTCAGGAAGATATGCTGAAAGTTTCAAGCGAAATACTCAAAAACAAAGCCGGATTTTATGAAATACGAAAATTCCCATAAGCCTCAATGAGTGCGAGTGAGGCAGATAGACACACTGTCACTCGCACTCACTAAGCTTATGGCAAAACGAATTTCATAATGGGGCTCTTGCAAACTTTTGCTAATAGCAAATAAATAGTCAAATCTTATAAGTAAAGACCAGCAAAAATCACGAAAATCACACTACGAAAGTCTAAAACTCAGTAATAAACTCACATAACTGCTATAACGGCAAGATGGTAATGGCGGTTCAACGCAGGTATCATGGGAGATTCCTGTCTATTATGTCCCTTTCTCTACGGAAACACAGAGATATGTCTTAATTTAGATAGGAATATTCCATGATACCTGCGTTGAGCCGCCATTAAGCCCGATTCTGAGAGTGAATTTCGTGATTTTTTAGTGTAGTCATCGTCATTTTTACACGTTTTTAGGCAAGAATCAACTCTTCAATTCCCTATGTATAGCAAAAGTTTGCAATAGCCCCATTAACGGCTTGAACTTTTAACCATTTTAGCTCTTTTTTGGCTCAAAATATCCATAAAAAAATTCGCAGGTGCTAACGTCCTTGGATTTCTAGTTTTTCCTTTGTTTTCAATTTATAATGCCAAAAACACGATTTTTTCCATACGTGACTCGTGGCGCCATCCATCGGATTGAAACCTGGAAAAATTTCGCCTGGAATCACTTTAACCTTTTAATGACCAGGTTAGTTCAAAAGAACGCCACTCTTCCCTTCATATACAGAAGGTAGTTAACTGTTCGTACTCAGGGGAGTTGGAATTGCCTATACGACGAATTGAAGGCGCCCGACGAGACATTATCTTCTATGTGTTTTCATCTATACATATTTGCGTTTATCCAAAATGAAGACTGAATCAATGTAAAATAGACTAGAGGAGAAAAACGAGTATACTCGGGCTTGGCCCGTAAGGAGTTAAGTTATCTTGCTTTTTAATGTTCATAATCTTTGATTTTTATTCGTAGAACGATGTGCAATAAATTCCCTGTTTCGGACCACTATGTGCATTGTGCGGTGTGTTGAGCAATTTCATTTTTAATCAAGAAGTAACCTTTAGATGGGATGAGATGCTGACGGGAGGAGTGGGGGTGGGGAGGGAGGAGGGAGGAGGGAGAGATCAAGACATTGGGATAGGTTAGGAGATCGGCTTTCGGAGTAGTTATTGCCATGGGTGTTATTTAGTTTTTTTACTGCTTGGATCACAGCCGGTTTGGATCGTTTCTTTTTCCTTCTCAGATCGACGAAAAAAGAGCTTTGCAGTGCATAGTGATTAGTGAGTGCAAATCAGTGCTGCCTGATTTGATGGAAAATATACAAATTTCTCATATGACTCAATGTATTGTGCGTATTTTTTTTTATTTTTTTTTTTTGCTAAATCTGGCAGCACTGGAGAAAGAACCTATTTTTTTTTTTTTATCCACGAAAACGCCGTTTATTACTGACCTCCTCTTAGAGCTGCCATTTTATGCAGTATATATTGTATGATGACATTTTTCAATTCACCGATAACTCCACCAGTCGATTAAATTATTACAAAAGTTCAGTCCAGTGTATGACTGTAATGCACGAAAATAACCACATCAGTTGTCTTTTCTCAATCTGAAATCATCAGTGGCGGCTCGTGAAATTTGGCAACCGTGTACTCCTCCCATTTAATCAATGCAAAATAATCGATTCTCCCGGAGGCTGTCAGCCTCCTCAAGAATCGATTCTTTTACCGAAGTTTAAATGTAAAAATTGCATGGTTGCCAAATCGCACGAGCCGCCACTGGAAATCATCAAAATATTAGCTCTAATTTTTTAAGTTAGAAATGGAGACTCCGCCGGTTGAGAAAAGATTACTGAGCAGAGTTGTTTTGTGCATTCAAGTTATACATTGAACTGAACTGTGTAATCTGTTGGTCGACTGGTTCGAACGAAAATCAGCTGCAGGTAAAGTTAAAATCATCGAGGAGAAAACCTTGAAAGCTTTTATAACTAAATGACACACTAATGACTAAATAAAGGCTGACTTTTCAACAAAATGTATTTCTCCCCAGAAAAGTAATGGGGGCTCTTGCAAACTCTTGCTATGGGGGATTGAAGAAAAGTTGAAGAAAAGTTGATTCTTGCATGAAAACCTGTAAAAATGACGATGAGAACACTAAAAAATCACAAAATTCACTCTCAGAATCGGGATCAATGGCGGAGAGACGCAAGCATCATGGGAGATTCCTATCTAAATTGAGACATATCTCTATGTTTCCTTAGAGAAAGTGATATATTAGACAGGAATCTCCCATGATACCTGCGTTGAGCCGTCATTCCAAACTTGCCGTTACTAGCAGTTATGTGAGTTTAAAACTGAATGGAGCTGTTGCAAACTTTTGCTACAGGCTTATTAATAGTTGATTATGGGGTAATATACCCTGTAAAAATAACGATTAGCGCACTAAAAAATCACGAAATCCACTTCTAAACTCACAAAATGCTTTTAAATGCGAGACCTTAATGGCGGCCGAGGCAGCGGTTTTCTTATGGCAATTGTATGCTTCTTCTTCTTCTTGTGTGGTGTTGCGAGAACACCTCGTGTAGATGGCGCTGATTGAAGATAGGGAACCCCAATGAAAACCACGGCCCCGGCCGCCATTACGGTCTCGCGTTTAAAAGCATTTTGTGAGTTTAGGAGTGGATTTCGTGATTTTTTATTGCGCTAATCGTTATTTTTACTGGGTATTACCCCGTAAGCAACTATTAATAAGCCTGTAGCAAAAGTTTGCAACAGCTCCATTTTAGACTTTCTCAGTGTAATTTTCGTGATTTTCGCTAGTTTTTACATCACATTGGACTATTAATTTGCTCACAGCAAAAGTTTGCAAGAGTCCCATTAAAAGAAATGAAAGATTCTGCAGCTAGTCTTGCAAGTTTTGAAACGATACTTTGAAGGGATTTTCAGCTGCTAAGTTTTAGCCGTCAAAACTGTCATGTATGCCTGATGTCCGACTGCTCGGCCATTTCCTCTGAGGACACGGACTCAATTTATTTATTTATTTTACGATACGCGATTTACGGGTCAAATTTATTTGCCCTCGCACGTTTTCTTTCAAACTGAAAGCACTGGCGGATCCAGGAATCTATCCTTCTCTCTCTTCTCCCATTAGAACGCGTAAGATAGAAAAGGACAGATTAGGTGCAGTCACGTGACTTTCGCCCCCTCTTCTATCCTTTTCTAACACATGCATTCTAATGAGAAAAGAGAGAGAGAAGGACAATTTCTTGGATCCGCTAGTGACTAAAAGAATCTGGCGGTGACTTTTCCATGTAGGCGCGACGCGACAGTCCAATAAAATTTGTGATGAGAAATTGCTTTTACGATCGAATAAAAAACTTTCTTCGGAGCAAAGAGAAATGGTGACTGAATTTGAGCGGACTCCTAACCTACCCTTAAATGGTTTACGCGAGCAAATTCGAGGACATTTCCAAGGACGTCGCACTACCCTTGAGCACTTTTCGTGAAAAAAAAAACTTTTCTTGGGAACTTATTGTTCTTATTTAACGAATTTCATACGCGGATGGCGCCTGAGTATCGGTCATTTTTGAGCAAAAAAGAAATGAGGTCACAGTCTAACTTTTCTCCGATAATCTTATCCCTTGACAATTACGGACTGGCAATTTCACATCGTTCGCATTTTCCGAAAGTCCTTAGAATTTCACAGAGTTTCCTTTTTTTTGTCTCCTTACATTGGAGCAGTTACAAGGGTCTGAAATGTTGTGTTTTTTATAAAACAAATGAAAGTACTTGATGAGCTGAGGACAAAGACGCCTTTGTTGGTTTCTAATTAAGTCCCATTGTTCCGGAGATGAAATGTTGACCCAAAATACATTGTTTTAAATGAGAATTCCGCGTGGTGACATCACTACTCACTACGCGGAGTTAAAATTCTATTAAGCGCTAATTGGGGGGATGGGGGGGGGGGTTAAAATTTCATTGAGCACGCTGATTTTTAGGCAAAATTTCATCGCTGATTTTGAGGCAAAATTTCTTCGACCGCGTAAGTTAACATTTTTGCAAAAAGTGTGGCAAAACAGAGTTCGTGCGGCAAAAAAAAAAAAAAAATTGGGATTGCACAAGAATACAGAGGTTGTGGAAGATTCTGCAGGCGTGGTGGGCAACAGCCCCATTCAAATTTCACGCCCCCGATTGAGACACTAATTCCGTTTGGGCGAGTGCGTACTACAGAAAATCCACCACTACACGCAGTGACCGAAGCTCTAGAAACTCGCTCCGTACTTGTCAATCAAAACCGTTATACGAAAGTCGAAAGCTCCCTTTATTAATTTTTTACGAGCACTGACAAAGGACCTCACGGAATAGATAAATCAAAACGCGAGAGCAGCAGACGGACAATACGGTGGAGGGGGGAGGGGGGGGGGGGGAGGGGGGGCTAAAATGAAAAATGAATTAGGTGCTCAGAACAGGACATCGCTATACAGAGCAGCGTTAGCGCCAGCTTAGTCTGCATACGAGTTTTGTATGGTGATCTACGGATACGCGGAGCTGAATGGACCGACTTTAGGTCTTACGGGAGGGATTTAATGGTCATAAAAAAGAACCGAGAAACAGCTTCAGCGGCTGGCTCCCCGGTCCCAAGCTGAGAGTGATGATCAACAATAAATCTTAATCATGTCAACTTGTCAGTAACAATTTAAATATACTTTCGGAATAAAGTTCACAGCTCACTGGCACAACCAGGATTTCTTCCATCTCTCTCTTTTCCCATTTGAATGTATAAGTAGGAAAAGGACAGAAAGAGGGGGTTTTAATCCCCTTGTCCATCCTTGTCTAACATACGTTTTTTAATGGAGACAAGAGGGAGATGAAGAAACTCTCGTTGCGCTACTGTCACAACTGGCAACCAGCTATGCGGAGCAAACAGCGCTACTGCACCATCAGGCATTGGCATACACGCAGGCACAATAATATAATGGCATTTTTCAATTCACCGATGATTCCACCGGTTGAGAAATGATTACACATTTTAGTTCAGTGTATGACTGTAATGCACGAAAATACTCGCATCTGTAATCTTCTCTCAGCCGATGGAGTCGTGGATGACTTTAAAAAACTTGCAGATATTTTAATAATTAAACGGCTATTGCATTGATTGGGAAAAGATTACAAATGCGAGAATTTTTGTACATTACAGTCATACGCAGAACTGAACTGATTGTGAGTAGTTTTTCTCAACCGGTGGAATCATCGATCGGTGAATTGAAAAATGCCAATAATTATATATCATGCTTAATAAACCCAGCATAACTTTTTAGCCATTGATCCATGTGCATCCAAATTTTGCACAGATGTTGCTTTTAACATTCCCCAGAGGAACTTTTTTTGTATTTTTGAAATTTCAATTTTTAGGTTAGTTAGGGATGAAAAATGGTTTCCAATAAAACCAATGGGAAAATGGGTCCAAAAAAAGGAAAAATTGGAATATTGCAAATTAAATCTTTGGATTTAGATAAAAATATCAAAGGGGGGGGGGTCCAGGGGTCTCCCCTAGAATGTCAAAAGGGGGTATGGGGGTCTCCCCCGGATTAGATCAGATGTGAGAAAGTGTCCGTAGGGTATTTCTTACAGTTTCTTTTTTAATTATTATTTTTTTTTTTTTTTTATCAGAAGCCTTACATTAAGTATGTATTGATATTGTTGTAATCAAAAACGAGCTTCAACTACTAATGGATTTTCTGGGACGTAATCTGTAAGTCGTATCTTTCAAGTGAAATAACTCTTCAAATATGATTGTTATATTTTGGTTGTTTTAGCCAAAGTGCTAGGAGTGTTATAAAAAAAATGTGGTGATTAGTTTACTTACATATTTATTGATATACCTAGTCGAAGCTTTTCGGCAATGACGCCATCGTCAGGACTAACAAAGTATCCAATAACTAAACATAATAGACATTACGAAAATAAAACAAAACATTTGAGCAAATCTGACACAAAATAACAGGTGGAGGACACAACAATTTCCACCTGTTATTTTGTGTCAGATTTGCTCAAATGTTTTGTTTTATTTTCGTTACGTATATTATGTTTACTTATTGGATACATTGTTAGTCCTGACGATGGCGTCATTGCCGAAAAGCTTCGACTAAATATATCAATAAATATATGTGAGTAAACTAATCACCACATTTTTTTATAACACTCCTAGCACTTTGGCTAAACCAACCAAAATATTCATTAACAACAAGTGCTACTACCTGATACAATGCTCAACTTTAATAATGATTGTTATAGTGTGTATGTAGACTCACTCCTACATTAGCTTTTAAACGATTATTATTTGTGATTTTAACAATTCTGTCTATTTTTGGCCGTTAAATCGATCATTATTGCCTAGTGTACGTCAATGCACCCGCGCCACACGAATCAACCTCGCAGACACATTGTCGCTTGTCGCTTCTCGCTCGCCTCTGCAACTCTTTGAGCGCTGTGCGCTGAATTTCCATCTCGCGCTGTTGGGTGTTTCTCCGTGGACGGTCGATTCTCTGTTCGGTATGGATGGTTTTAGAGGTTATATCGATGGATTTAAGGTAATGGACTGTTTTAGTACAGCGATATATCAGTGGCGGCTCGTGAAATACGATTTATCGATGTCCACTCTGCATTTAATACTATAGAAAAGTATCGATTTCTCGGAGGTGCAATCGCACCCCCTGACGATCGATACTTTTCTATAGTTTTAAATGGAGAGTAGACATCGATAAATCGCATTTCACGAGCCGCCACTGGATATATCCTATCGATTGCCGCCAGGCAGGGACCTCTCACTTCTGGTTTCAAACAAACTCTAGAGTCAGCTGAAATGCTATGATTTTATGAAGCAAATGAATATACTTGATCAACTGATTCAAATGTAATTTTCCCATAAGCACATTTTCGAACGAGAAATGTGTCTACTAAACCAAGAAATCAATGCGACCTTTTGTGATTATGAACTGTACGCACCAACTCAAAAATGCTTATTTATGCCTGTTTACTCGACTAAAACTACCGTAACCAACAAAATATGACAGATTGGACGATTCATTTGGTGTTGAGGTTAGAATCGACTGAATTTCAGCCCTTTCCACAACAACAACCATAACATTTAGATGATTCCAACCTCTAAATGCAGTTAGTCAATGGACTGTTTTAGTACAGTGATGTATTGTATCGATTCCCTACCGTCCGAGGACCTCTGGTTCCAAACAAACTCAAACGAAAATACTCTGGTCTGTAATCTTTTCTCAACCGGCGGAGTCGTCGATGACTTTAAAAAAAAAAAAAAAAAAAAAAAAAAAAAAAAAACTTGCGGATACTTTAATTAATTAACAGAGTTTCCACCGATTGAGAAAAGATTACAGATCAGAGTATTTTTCGTGCAGTACAGTCATACACTGAACTAATCTGTGTGATCTTTTCTCAACCGGTGGAATCATCGGTGAATGGGGCTATTGCACACTTTTGCTATAAGCGATTTAACAGTCGATTATGGCGTAAAAACCTCAAAAAATAACGATGGCGGCACTAAAAACTTCCAAAATCAACTCCTAAACTCAATAAACGCAGTTATTTGCGGGAGCGTAATGGTGGCCGAAGGCACTAACAATGGGAGATTCCCATCTAACAATTCTGAAACTCCATCAAGAAGTGACCAATAAGAGACGACTTTCATTTGACACCGGTGTCACTTGGTGTTGCGGTACCATTCATCGGATGTGGATCATCACTCTGATGACTAAATACTCTGTGAATCATCCTTGTCAGCATAGAAAGAGTGACGAAATTAAGATAGGAATCTCCCATTGTTAGTGCCTTCGGCCACCATTACGCTCGCGCAAATAACTGCGTTTATTGAGTTTAGGAGTGGATTTTGGAAGTGTTTAGTGCCGCCATCGTTATTTTTTGAGGTTTTTACGCCATAATCAACTATTAAATCGCTTATAGCAAAAGTGTGCAATAGCCCCATTGAAAAATAGTGTTGATTATACGCAAAAAGGCAGCTCTGCTTTCATGTCCGGAAAAATGTTTTTTTCATCACCACTGTGCGGTGTCAGAGCAGGCGCGGGTGCGACCGTCCGCGGCCTAGAGCCAGCGGCGGAGGAATGGGAGTAACACATACATTGGGGCGGAGGAGGTAAAGAAAGGGAGAAAGAGGGAAGATAGGGGGAGAAGAGAGAGAGAGAGAGAGAGAGAGAGAGAGAGAGAGAGAGAGAGAGAGAGAGAGAGAGAGAGAGAGAGAGAGAGAGAGAGAGAGAGAGAGAGAGAGAGTGGGGGAAGGGGGTATAAAAAAGCACAGCCGGTGGCGGAATAGCGCGGCGCGACTCCGACTCACGAGATGATGAAATATCGAACAGCGGAGAGAACCTAGAACCGAACCCACCATCACCGGGGATCACCATCCAACCATCGCACCACATCCATTCGACCAACCTCCCGCAAGCTCCAAGTTCGTAAAAAGCTGGTGACTCGCCGAACACGCTATTCGCTAAGTGCTCTGCCCATTAAAGAACGGTGCGTACTTACTTGGGCCAACTTGCGCCCCGCCAATGAGCTTTGAGCAACGCGAGCTATAGCGATATAGAGGATTTGTGGGACGTTATGTTGAGGGCAGCGCGAACGCAGCCATGATCGAAATCTCTTATGGACGTTCTTCACACAGGTTCGGTTTGTTTGCCTCATATATTTTTTTAACTTTTTTATATATAAAAAAAAAAAAAAAAAATTGTGACAAATATATTTAACCCTTAACTGGAGATGAGCCCATATCTGGAACAATTTTACTTTGAAGCCTTATCTAAAAGTATAGGGGACTTGAGTTGTACTGTCGCTGCATGGTGGATCACATGTGGAACAGATACTAAACGAGTAAGAATTGTCGATTTTGTCCTAGAGCGCACAGCACAGGATAGAGAACGTGCAGAGTGGTGGAAAATAGCTTACTGAAAATCTGATAGAGATTTTCCGATTTTCATTGTTATGTTTGGGAGTAACGCAGGGGTACCATATACAAAAAAAAACAACTATTGAAACTCACTAACTTATTTTTTACTACTTTAATTTTTTCTTTTTTTAGCCTGAAAACTTTATTTTCAGTTGCATGGATACCTAAATTCGGGTAAGGCCATATTTGGAACAATTGATATTCAGGCTCTTTACCATTGAAATATAATGGAAAGAATTTTTTCACTATTTTTCCCTGTCTCAAGGATCAAAATTGTACTGACAAAAAATTATTTTATTGAAAAAAAAAAATCATGCAGTAAAGGGTTAAAATGGGGCTGTTACACACTTTTGGTATGGGCGATTTATCATATTTATCAGGAGAAGAAGAGAAGGATAGATTCCTGGATCCGCCAAAGCGATCCTTTTATTTTATAGCTTACCGCGGCACTTTTTCCGTTTTCCGAGGAAAGGGAGCTGTGAGCTCAAGCTCGACGGATCGCGGAAGCATTGCGCGGGCAGGTCGGATTACCTACAGCAGTAGCGCACCGAGAGTTTCTTCATCTCTCTCTTTTCTCCATTAAGAAACGTATGTTAGACAAGGATGGACAAGGGGATAAAACCCCCTCCTTCTGTTCTTTTCCTACTCATACATTCAAATGGGAAGTGAGAGAGATGGAAGATATCCTGGTTGCGCCAGTGACCTACACTATACACATAAATAGGCGCCGCTGCTGACACCTTTATCTTCGTTGACTGTTTTTCACGCTATTGTCCTTTAGTTTCCTCGCACTGGCGGATCCACTGGATTGTCTTTCTCTCTCTATGGCCATTTGATCGCGTGTATTAGAAAAGGATAGAAGAGGGGGCGAAAGTCACGTGACTGCCCCTTATCTGTCCTTTTCTAACACACTCGATCAAATGGCCCTAGAGAGAGAGAAAGAAAAATTGCTGGATCCGCTAGTGTTTTCTCGTTTGTTTTGTTTTCGCATCGTGTGATTGTGTTAATTGAGGCACTGGGCATGCAAGGGAGGCACTTCTCTTTTCCAGTGTTTCATCGTCTCCCAGTATAGCACTGCGAGATATTCTCTAACTCTATCTTTTCTCCATTGAAACACGTGTGTTAGACAAAGATAGACATCGGGATAAAACCAGCGGCGGCTCGTGCAATGTGGCAACAATGGATTTCCTCCATTTAAAACAGTGTAAAATAATCGATTACTTGGTGAGGCGCATCGCCTCACCTAGTATCGATCTTTTTGTATACATTTAAATGGCAAAAGTGCACGGTTGCCAGATTGCACGAGCCGCCACTGGATAAAACCCCCTATTTCTATCCTTTTTCTACCGATACATTCAAAGGGAAGATGAGAGAGAGGTGGAAGATATTCTGGCAGCGCTACTGCATCTTCACTCGTATTTTATACATTCCAAAGAATTAATTACTATTATTATTTTGCTGTTTACCTAATCACCTGCATGGACACTGGACAGGGTGAAATGGGTCTGCTGCAAACTTTTGCTACAGCGATATAGAGTGTTAAATCTTAAGTAAAATCGTCTATCAGGAGAAATCACCCAAACAATGGGTCTGTTGCATACTTTTGCTACAACAATATAGAACCTTGATTTTTATGTAAAATTCGGCGAAAATAACGATGAGCACATTAAAAACGTTGAAAATCCACAAATTAACTCAGGGAATCACGTCAATTTCAAACAGCCCGCGCTACACTAGACACTATTTGCACCGGTATACTAGTACATAGACGGAACCACCGAGTATACGTACACAACATCGTAACTACAAAATGATAGAATTCCCTTCTAAATACATGAATCGAATTATTGACTGCATTTGGTGTCTGGTCTTTTCGGTTTATCAAAGATTACAAAATAATATAAGAAATGTACGCATCTAAACGAAACATTCCAATGTTTGTAAGTTCTATTGATGTTTACATAAACGAGATGGTTCCATCTATGTAGTCATAAGTCGGTGATATAGTGTCTAGTGTAGCGCGGGTTGTTTGAAATGGAAGGTATTTTCTGAGTTAATGAGTGGATTTTGAAAGTTTTTAATGTGCGCATCGTTATTTTCGCCGAATTTTACGTTAGAAAGAATGAGTTATATTGATGTAGCAAAAGTACGCAACAGACCCATTCAAAATATTAGGGGGGCCATACCCAAAATACCCCCCCTTCAACTTGTATGGATACAAGTTTACATGGAAGATGATATCGATACATCACACTTCAAGAAACGTCCCTGAATCAGAGCCATGCGCTCTATATCTTTCACCAACTTTTCTATTTCGGTCATAATGTGCAATGGAGCTGAAATTCGGCCTAATAGACACTCTCGTTTGAAATCTTTGAATTATCTCTTATTTATAACGAATTAAGTGCTTCCTATTGAGAGGCATGGGAAACGATGAATCCTAACTCGATTAACGTCACGTCAGAATGATCTATTTCGATTCTATCGAACTATCGATTCCCATCGGACACATATGAATTCAGCGCGAACCTGCGGGGGGAGGCATCACAGGCAGTAGGCACAGCACGGTACCATCGGCCACCTGATGAGACCGGATGTAAACAACGAACAAGATTGAAACCAACCTCGGAGCCTCGAATCTAATCAAACCATTATCTAAATTTATTGACCGGACTAACACTAACACATACCCGAGGCGCAATTGCCAGATCTCGGAACAATACTGCTTCACAAATTCCAATCAAATGAGTGCAGAGACAAAATAGGAGTGAATTATGCAAAATTTGGCAACTATGGAGTCATTGACAAAACAGCGTTGCCTGATTTTTGGAGAGATGTCGCCGAATCTAGAGAAAATAGCATCACGGTTGCCAGTATCAATGTTACATTGTTGTCGGCTATACACTATACAGCAGAGCTGCCGATTTGCGTAGATTTAATGGCATTTTTAAATTCACCGATGTTTCCACCGGTTGAGAAAAGATTACAAAGCTCAGTTCAGTGTATGACTGTAATGCACGAAAATACTCTGATCTGTAATATTTTCTCAATCGGTGGAAACGCCGTTAATTAATTAAATTACACCGGTTGAGAAAAGATAAAAGACGCTAGTATTTTCGTGCGTTACAGTCATACACTGAACTAAACTCTGTAATCTTTTCTTAAACGGTGGAATCTTCGGTGAATTTCAAAATGTCATGCATTAAATCTACGCAAATCGGCAGCTCTGCTATACAGTCGACGGATTAAATAAAGCCAATCGACTTCTTAACTGTTGGTTTAGGTAGGCAATCTGCAATACTTATCTACATGAATTTAAGCATTGCAGCTTAGTTTACGTTTGAATGTTTGTATTTATGTTGGCTATGGGGCTGTTTCACACTTTTGCTATAAGCGATTTAATAGTCGATTCAGGTGTAAAAACCTCCAAAAATAACGATGGCAGCACTAAAACTTCCATAATTCACTCCTAAACTCGATAAACGCTTTCATTAGCGCGGGCGTAATGGTGGCTGAGGGTAGTAACAATGGGAGATTCCCATCTAACAATACTGTAACTCCGTCAAGAAGTGACCAATAAGAGACGACTTTCATTTGACACCGGTGTCACTAGGTGTTGCGGTACCATTCATCGGATGTGGATCATCACTCTGTGTGAATCATCCTTGTCAGCATAGAAAGAGTGACGAAATTAAGAAATAGGAATTTCCCATTGTTACTGCCCTCGGCCACCATTACGCCCTCGTAAATAAAATCGTTTATTGAGTTTAAGAGTGGATTTCGGAAGTTTTTAATGCTGCCATTAGGCGAATTTTCGCGACGAATATATTCGACAACAACATTGCCAACCTACGCATGACAACGGTGGATGACACGAAACTGGATCGTGTTTTTCGAACTTTTTCGGTGTTTTCAGTCATCGATGGCATCAATTCGATTTTGAATGCAAGTCCGGAGGTGAATTCGAAATCGAATTGATGCCATCGATGCCCCGAAAACACAACTAAAAACACAATTGAGTTTCCTCGAATAAGTAGTTGGGTTGGTATGGTATTGTTTATGATATTCGATCGCGAAAATTCGCTTATTGTTATTTTTCGAGGTTTTTACACCGGAATCGACTGTTAATCACTTATAGCAAAAGTGTACAACAGCCCCATTTATAGTTAAAGTCTAGGCAGGGTCGGACTGGCCAGGGCCGCTAGGCCGCGATCGCGGCCTAAAGTTTCGCTTCTTGAGGCCCAAGGGGGCCCCGCAGGGGCCTTCGATGGGGCCCCCGAATGGATAAAATGGAAAAATTTAGGAATGAAAAAAAGATTAATGTATCAAAGAAGACAGTAAATAGATTACTCTAAAGGAAAACCATTGTAAGCTAATTAAGATTGCTTAATATAAGGATTGAAAATGCATCGAGACTGCAGGCCAAGTCCACTCTAGTCCAAGATGCGGACCGACATTTGGAAAATCTGGGGCCCCCGAACGTTTAAAAAAGGAGCTTTCGAATGGATTAAAACGGGGCCCCAATCGGGTGAAAAACGGGGCCCCCAAACGGTTTAAAAACGGGGCCCCTTAGTCCCCCAAAAAGTATCGAAAGAATAAACTTGGAAGAAAATAATAAATACTGGCAAGAAAAACGAAAAAATGCCAATTCGTGTCATTGCAAGCCAGGGGCGAGTCTTAGGAGTCTACCATTATGTCTTATATTTTTTTAAAAACAAGTTTTCCTCTTTTCCTTCTTTTCAAAATCAAAACTTGCTAAAATGTTATCTCTATCTCATAAATAATTACTCGGTTCTCTCACAAATGAAACCCTAAAAAACTCATTAAAATTGGGTTTTAGGACGTCAAATTTTCAAAATTTTCCGGGGGAGGGCCCCCGAACCCCCCATCAGCACCTGGGAGGTATTCCATACCCCCCAGACCCCCCGGTAAGTGAGACACGTGAAAACAGTTGGCGTCACTTTACCCCCCCCCCCAAGAATGAATATCCAACTCCACCACCGAAGATAATAAGTTACTTTATCCTGGACTAGAAGCCGCAGCCGAGCATAAGCTCTAGCTGATATTTGGATGGGTTTAAAAAGGACCAAGAGAAGCCCACTGCGATCTGGATCCTTTAATAAGTCTACGTAATAACTAAAAAATAAGAAACAGAGAACTTTAATTATCAGTTGAAAAATAGCGTAAAAAATGCTTCGTTTTAAGTTAATTTTTAAAAAACGGTCTGAGGGGGGCCCCAAAATGGAGAGAGGGGCCCCCAAATTGACCGAGCGGCCCGACATTTAGAGAGCCAGTCCGACCCTGAGTCTAGGCACTTTACCATCTTCCAGCGGCTTGTATAAATTGCATGGATTCTACGTCAGGCAATTTACCATCATATCAATGACTATAATTATTCCTCCCGGCTTGTAAATTGCCTGAAAGCGAGTCAGGCAAGATGGTCAGATAGCAAAATGCCTGCGCTGTAACTTTGGTTTCCTTCTTCCCTTATAGTGGGGCTCAGTAAATTTAACTGCTAAAGGTGATTGAAGATTTGATTCTTGCATAAAAATCTACAAAAATGACGATGATTACACAAAAAATCAGAAAATCCACTCTCAAAATCAAGCTTAATGGCGAAGCTACGTAGGTACCATGGGTGATTCCTATCTAATTTGAGACATATCTCTGTCTTTCCGTAGAGAAAGTAACAAATTAGACAGGAATCTTCCACGATACCTGCGTTGAACCGACATTACGAAATTGCCGTTATAGCAGTTACGTGAGTTTATTAGTGAATTTCAGACTCTCTTGGACATTTTCGTGATTTTCGCTGGTTTTTACATCAGATTGGACTATTCATTTGCTCACAGCTAAAGTTTGCAAGCCCTATTGGAAATACTGGCGCAGACCAATACTATTGCGCAATCGGTAGTTTCGCGATCTTGACGTTACAACTGTTTTCTGATTTTAATACTGCATTTCACACTTTTTTAGCGTGATTTTCGTAATTTTCGCTTGTTTTTCACACCAGATTTGATTACAGCAAAAGTGTAGTAGTGTGATTATCGTGATTTTTGCTGGTTTTTACGCCAGATCTTACGATTCATTTGCTTAAAACAAAAGTTTGCGAGAGCCCCATTACAGCAAAGTATTGAATTCACTTTAGCGTCAACACATTCCGACTTCTGATCGCTATCAAAAGGGGCAAGAGCGAAAATCGTTTCGGACGAAAGCACTTTTTCTTTTCCATTTTAGACTTTATTAGTGATTTTCGCTGGTTTTTACACCAGATATTCCGATTCATTTGCGTACAACAAAAATTTTGCGAGAGCCCCATTACAGCAAAGTATTGAAATCCACTTTAGCGTCACACATTCCGACTTCTGATCGCTATAAAAAGGGGCAAGAGCGAAAAATCGTTTCGGACGAAAGCAATTTTTCTTTTATCACCTTTCAATAATTATGATGCACCAGCCAGTCGTCACATCACGGCTCTATCAATTTTTACTACTTTTAAATATCTATGACCCTTCGTGAACTCTCTTATCGTGGCCACCGGCCACTACTCAAATCATCTTTCTCATACAATAAACGAGTATTTACATTTTTTCATTCCACGCTCGTTCGCTGATGATGCCGGATCCAACGCAAATCACAACTTTAATTGGATCGAAGTAACAAACCGGGATTTATTTCTTCGCTTCGTTTGGCAACGCTTTTTGGAGCAGCGTTGTCAAGTTTTTCCGAAAACTATAAGTCCCGCGATCAAAACGCGAAACGGACACGTGAGACGAGATTCGGATCGTCATAGACTGTTTTAGAAGAGCGATATATCGTATCGATCTCCGTTCGAGGAACTCAGAGGGTCGATCATTTACTTCATCGTTAAACCGATCGATAAGACTGTCTATGAGTGATGCTATTGGTCGAAAATTGTAAAACTTGGCTGTTGCTATGATAACCATCGTTAAGAGTCTCGTTTTATAAAGGCTACTCATGAGTAACCTTTAAAAAACGGACACTATAACGATGGTTACCATAGCAACAGCCAAGTTTTACAATTTTCAACCAATAGCATCACTCATAGACAGTCTTATCGATCGGTTTAATTATGAAGTAAATGATCGGCCCTCTGGTTCCGAACAAATTCTGGTTCAATGCATCCCCATACACGGGCGGATCCAGGTGATTGTCTTTCTCTCTCTGCGGCCATTTGAACGTGTGTGTTAGGAAAGGACGAAGATAGGGGCTAAAGTCACGTGATGGCCCCCTGTACTATCCTTTTCTAACACATGCGTTCAAACGGGAGGAGAGAGAGAAAGACAATCACCTGGATCCACCCATGTCCCCATCAGCTTTTGAACGGAAATTTAGGCTATTTAATCAAACAAAGGGGCTTTTGCAAACTTTTGCTATAAGCAAATAAATAGTCCAATCTCATGTAAAGACCAGCAAAAATCACGAAAATCACACGAAGAAAGTCTAAAATTCAGTAATAAACTCACATAACTGCTATAACGGCAGTATGGTAATGCGGCGGTTCGACGCATCATGGGAGATTCCTGTCTATTATGTTACTTTCTCTATACGAGAACACAGAGATATGTCTCAATTTAGACAGGCATCTCCCATGATACCTGCGTCTCTCCGCCATTGAGCCCGATTCTGAGAGTGAATTTCGTAATTTTTTAGTGTACTCATCGACATTTTTACAGGTTTTTAAGCAAGAATCAACTCTTCAATTCCCTATAGCAAAAGTTTTCAAGAGCCCCATTATTGCAAACTTTTTGCGATTATGCACTCAACGTCCTCGAAAAAGCTTCATTAAAAATTATGCCTGGTGCCTTGACTAGAACTGCCGAAATCAATGAGACAATACATATTAAACGGTGCATTTGTAGGTTAGAATCGCCAGACATCTCGCCAATTCCACAACAACAATAACATTTAGGTGAAAAAAAAAAAAAAAAACATTCCAACCTCCAAACACATCGTTTAATCTGTAATATCTTGTTGATTTCGACAGGATTAGCCGTGGAACCCAGGCCTAATTAACCATTCGAAGGATGGTAAATTCATAATTGCATAAAGGTCGCAATAATTGTTTGATTTGATAGCCTTTTCCGTTCAAAAATGCTCTTATGGGAAAAATACATTGAATCAGAGTTTGTTTATGGAGCCAGAGAGCCTCGGACGGCAATCGATACGATATATCGCTCGCTCTACTAAATCAGTCTCTTACTATGAAAGATGCGGCAGTAAACAGGGCTGTCGTTTTTCGAATAACTACGCGAATTTTCCTATTTGACACAATTAATTTTTTTTTAATTTCCCCCCTAATTTGGCAACACTGAGCGTGCAATAACGCGTGCTCTGGAAAAAGTCGGAGTCTCGCTTTTTCACTCTCTTTATCGCCCACATAATATCTTCCCCGTAATGTCAACTTTAGTGGTTGGGATTTTACATGGGTGTTTATGGGGGTTGCCCGGTTTTTGGACTTTTTGACCAAAGGGCGTAGCGTACGATTTGGCAACGTTGCATGTGTCCATTTAAACCCATGTAAAAGGTCGAATTCGAAGGTGTTCACCGAACACCCAATCGTTCGATACTTTTAATGGGTTTAAATGAACAAAATACAATGTTGCCAAATTGCACGCTACGCCACTGGTTGGCCCGATTCCCGGCGGAAAAGATTTTATTTGCTTAAATAATCTTGTTTCTCTCGATACGCTCAACCATTTAAAAAAAAAAAAAAAAAAAAAAAAAAAAAAAAAAAAAAAAAAAGCATTTGTTTCAATTTTGTCCTCATCTTGTTCAGTAAATCGAGAAAAACATTTGTTGCACCCAAAGAAAAAAAAGGAGACAATTGGTTTTTCGTCGAGAGAAGGGTCAAAATCTCAAAAACCCGAGGAACCCCCAAAAGCGCCCGTATAAAATCTTGACCACTACAACCTACCCTAAAATTCACCCGGATTTCGATCGGGACTAAACACAGCCTGGCGGCCTTTCTGCCCCTCTGATTCGTAAGCAAAGTTCAGATATGGAGTCAGCGACCCAAAATACATATAGGAATCGACTCTCAGATATAATTCTTCAACTTTTGCAAGCTGAAATCCCCGGTTGCCTGGACTAACTGTGATATTAATCCCTTAAGGGGGGTCTAGGGGGGGGGGGGGTCTCCCCCAAAACATTATATGGGGTCAGGGGGTTTCCCTCCAAATATTAGAGGGGGGTCTGGGGGTTTCCCCCAGAATATCAGAGGGGGGTCTGGAGGTTTTCCCCAGAATATTAGCGGGGGGTCTCGGTCTGGAGGTTTCCCCCAGATTAAGTGTGCTGTGAGACGGTGTTCGTCGGGTGGGTATAGCTCGTTTCAGAAGTGTAGGCGGACCTAGACCGATAATCTTTGGAATTTGTCAACATTATTTATAATATTACTCGATGAAAATTAATGAAATTGAGTGTTCACTTTTCAATGATGAAAACTTTCAACACAAAAGAATAAAGTCAGGGCAAATTCGGTATTGATTTGAAGGAATAAAAGTTGAAAATTCGCCAAAGATTATGGTTTTGGTCCGCCTACACTTCTGAAACGAGCTCTACCCTACAGTTTATTTTCGATCTTGACAAGTCTTGGCGTTCTTGTATATAGGAGCGTCTAAAGATAATACCGCGTGCATCACGGACGAGATGACGATGATTATGTCAACAACAGTCAGCAGTCAACGGTCGGATATACTGAATGAGAGTTGAAGTTGAGTTGAGTGAGTATTAGCGTATATCTCTGCTCTGTATGTTGTATGCACTGCTCTGCAGCTCGTTGTCAGCAAATAAGAGACTGTCGTTAGTGTCGTTGATGTTATTTGCTCATTGAGCCATTCACTCATTCAACCTGTCAAGTCTCAGTCATTGAGCATCAGATGACGATCCTCTGCGCGCATGCGCAGAAACTCTCTCAAACGTCTTGATCAACATGATTCCAGTCAAAACTTCAGAGGGAAGTCAATCCAACAGATGTATACTATCATCATAGTGGCGTCTCGTGGAATGCGATTAATCGATGTCCTCTCCATTTGAAACTATAGAAAAGTATCGATTTCTCGGGGGCTCAATTGCACAATTCCCAGATGATAAGTCCAAAACTCTTGTGTCCTTAAGACTATAATGTCCAATTATAGACAAGTCCAAATAGAAAAGTCCAAAACCTATGAATGTGAGCAAAGTAATGTCTAATGTCAAGAAAAATTATTTTCTTTACTCGTATTATCGCTTCTCTTCATTTTTTTCTCCTTTAAATTGATCCAATCCGTATCGACATGTATTCTTACTTGAGGTACAGTAGAGAGATATCATCGTGCAATTAGTTACAGGCTGAAGCTGAAAGTACCACCCGCGGAAGAAAACCCATAGCTTCATATTGTTTGAATTGATGCAGGTAAATATTATAGATATTTTAATTCCTTGGACATTACAAATTTGACGCAACGTGTTTGGATATTTTGTTAATCTAACTTGACGTACGTTTATTTGGACATTAACGATTTTGACATTTCATTTTGGACATTCAAGCTTTGGACGTATAATTTTGGACATTGCCGTTTGGACATTACGGTTTTGGACATAACATCTGTGGATCAATTGCACCCCCTGACGATCGATACTTTTCTATATTTTTAAATGGAGTAGACATCGATATATCGTATTTCACGAGCCGCCACTGGTACTATGGCCAGCAAAAGAAAGTCCTCTCCCTGAAATTGTTCTTGATTTAATTTTCTATTATTTCTGGAAGAGTTTCTGATTGTTTTTTTAGGCACACTTTCAAGTGGCAATCCTGTTAAACTCTGAGATACCCAAATAATGCCAAATCCTCTTAAATTAGCCGAGAGATACGATGAACATTTTTACAATGATACTTTCTTTTGCAGTACACATTACATACAGCACCAGGGTCATTTATGCAAACAGTCACACCCGCAACCAGTGACGGCTAGTGCACTTTGGCAACCATGCGCTCATTTGTTATTTAAACCTATGCAAAAGTAGGTATCGATATCTTGGGGGTCCAACTGCACCTCCTGAGGATCGACTGTTTTACATAGGTTTAAAAACAGATAATATGTTGTTTTGAAATTGCCCGAGCCGCCACTGCTCGCAACAATTCAGAAACTATATTTTTCATTTAAACCTATGCAAAAGTATCGATATCTTGAGGGTGCAACTGCACCTCTTGAGGATCGACTGTTTTACATAGGTTTAAATAGAGAGCATACGCTGCTACCAAATTGCAAGAGCCGCCACTGCCCGCAACAGTTTAGAAACTATATTTTTCATTTAAACCTATGCAAAAGTATCGATATCTTGGGGGTGTAACTGCACCTCCTGAGGATCGACTGTTTTACATAGGTTTAAATAGAGAGCATACGCTGCTACCAAATTGCTAGAGTCGCCACTGCCCGCAACAATTTAGAAACTATATCTTTTTATTCTAATGACCTAATTACGGGATCACAAGGTGCCCCCTCAGAATATGCCTTTTCTCAACAAAGAATAGCCTAAAATGGCTTCCTGTGATGGAGTAAATTTCATAGGCGCCCCCCCCCTCCACCAGAAAAATTGTCTGGACCCGGAACTGAAGAGAGGTCAGCAAACTTGGTTATCAAAAAGTGTAAGCTGATTTCAGAGATGGAGAGGGGGTGAGGGGGCGCGGCAAAACTAGACCACAATCAGTGGCGTAGCGTGCAATTAGGCAACGTTGTAATTGTGTCCATTTAGACCCATTTAAAAGGTCGAATGAGAAGGTGTTCACCGAACACCCACTAGTTCGATATTTTTTATGGGTTTAAATGGAAAAATTGAAACGTTGCCAAAAAATAAGAGGGCAAAAATTCATTATGAGCAAAGGGGTGGTGATTGGGGGGGGGGGGGGGGGGGGGGGGTTAAAAGGGACTTTTGATCCAATCCGTTTCAATTTCTGAGCCTTGAGTTTTAAACAGTGCAAAATCCCAAAACTTCTATTTCCTCTTGTGATCCACACTAATTCCAAAACACTATCCTTCCACTTTCAAAGTCCAAGTTATGACCAAATCGGCTTTAAAAAGAGAAAGAAATCATCGATTTTCCATCCAATGTTCAAAATTTTCCTAACAAATTTACAATTCTGGTATTCAATTGTTCAGCTAGAGTAATTGAAAGTACCAATTTACCTCAAAAAATAATGCACGTTTTACGCCCCTGTCTGACAATGAGGTCAATCCAGATTTGAAAGTACTTCCACAATTGAATGGTTCTTCGGTTAAAGGGCGAATAAAACAGAGAGTGTGCTTCTAGTAAAAATGCCTGATTTTTAAGTGGTTATTAATTAACCAACGATCAGAGTGTAGTCTCATCGTCAAATGATTAGAGAAACTCAAACCAACACTTTTTTAATCTCACACAAAAATATTTTGAACCCAGTTTTTTTTTTTTTTTTTAATTTATTTAGAACAAGCACAGTAGCACACCCTCTATTTAATCTGCCGTTTTGCAGAAGAGTAGTCTTCAATTATAAAAATTCAGTAGAATTAAATTATGTAAGACCTTACAAATAACAGCTCACAGCTCAGCTGAAAGCAAACTCGAGGAGCCAGTCTACAAGGTAAGACATATGATATCATTTCCTCTGATATACATAAAAGCAGCGCTGAACTTTTTAGGGAAAATGTGAAGAACATTTTTATGAACCTCACTGAAAGTCTGTCCGATTTTTGGTTCTTAACAAAAGCCGAACTGACCTAGAGACTAGTCCGTTCTAGCATTTGCATCCTGATTTAAAACAAATTGAGGTGAGTATAATCCAAGTTCAAATCATTAGCAAAAACTATTGACTTACTGTCAAGTGTCAAAGTGCCTGAAGATTTTGTATTGGAGAAAAAGATACCCACCACACGGCTTGAGCTAGGTGCAGAGCTGTAGCCAGGAATTTGTTCTTCTCTCTCTTTGTCCATTTGACTGTGTGTGTTCGACAAGGACAGAAACAGGGGCTGAAGTCACACTCCATCCTTTTCTAACACATGCGTACAAATGGGCGAAGAGAGAGGAAGACGAATTCCTGGCTTGGTGCCCTGTTTTCGAGCTTAAAACCGGCAAAAAACTCACGGGTTAGCTGCCTATTGTTGCATGTCTACTAAAGTACATTACACCTGACGTTTCAATGACCTAAGGGGTCGAACAAAATAATAAGGGGTCAAACAAAATAAATTCCACCCTTTTGACCTCACCCTGTAATCAAAAGCCTGCATTTGTGAGCAAGTTCTCCATTCAACTCTGATTTGGATGGGATTAGAATCAACGAAAGTTTAGTCAAAGTCCACTTAGAGGTGGGATCTGATCAAGAAATCAAAGTGACAAGTTCCACAACAGATGGCTGATGAAAGCTCGCCCTGCTTCCTGCACTGCAAGTTTGTTTGTGACTCTGCGCAGAAACACAAATTCACCTATTGCGCAGTAAACAGGCCGATTTGTAATCTGCCAACTCTCGTGAAACGAATTCCAGCAGTTTTTATGCAGACAGAATTTTTCCTCCTCTCTTACATGAGGAACAAATGAAAGCATGTGTTAGAAAAGGCTAGCAGAAATGGGAGGGGGGGAGACTCTCCTTAATCTGTCCTTCTCTATCACATGCGTTTGAATGGGCGAAGAGAGAAATGGAAAAATTCCTAGATCTACCGGTGAGTTTATGTGAATACCACTCTGCACTCTTGACCAATGCCTTCTTCTAACCTGCTCTCACCTACTATTCAGTATTGTGAGTGCCTTGTACTATGGCTTTCAAAAGAAAGTATCGTGACAGAAGTTTGCATTCTTTGCATTGTATTGCTACTTGTGACATTATGCCTCAAAACATTTAAAACGATGAAGAATGAAAGAAAAATTCATCAAGAACAGTTTCGATGAGAGGACTTGCTTTTGAAAGTCATAGTACAAAATGTTAAATGAATCAGTATAGAGGGAGCTCAGCAACGTCACCAAGAACAGTAAGGTTAAGTATGGCGCCAAATACCGCCACAATGGATAAAAAATAGCTGTCGGAAACATCATCAACATTAAAGAGGACCTGAGCCTGTGAAGACTTGAAAGCAGAAACAAAAATGATGGAGCCTGAGTTCAACTCACTTTGCATCAAACTGTTCGTATCAGTTAAACTTAAGTCTCCTGCAGGCTGATTCTGCTCCATTGGACAAGATGAGACAGCGGAAATCGATTAATCCCATTGGTTAAAATGTCATGTGACACATTTGAGGTCGTTCCACCAAGACTCAAGAGTCATTCGTACAACTCAGGCAACTGCAATTATGTCACTTGATGCCATTTGAACCAGCAGGATTGATTGATTCCCCCTACCTCATCTTGTCCTGTCCGATCAGTGTTCAGTCACAACTTCATGTTGAAAACGTCAACTTAATTTCTTCACTGAGTCTCAGTATAATCAAAGATTGAGTCGAGCTTTGTTCAGATTGAATCCACCTTGAGTTGAAATCAATTGGTAAGATTGAAACTGGATTTGAAAACTTGTACACCATTAGTCATGAAGATCGTTTGAATCTGGGTACAAATATAAAGAGCTGTATTTTACCAATAGCCAGAGAAGCCAATGTATCAGGCAGCTTACGTCACACAATTTTTGCTTCTCTTTATCCATTGCAAAAGCGGCTTGACTCCCAGTAACGATCAATAATAAGTAAGCATTCACAGAATGTCAACAGTTAACCTATTTTCTGGGTGACAAACAAGGATAAAGGACGTCGAACGAAGATGGCAGATGATAGCTTACTCAGTTTCCTGCACCATGGGTTAGTTCACATCTCTGCGCTTTGAACTCACAATCAGTGCGTAGAAACACAAACCTGTCCACAGCGCAGCAAACAAGCCTACCTGTCAACTGCAAACTCTTGTGAAACAACCTCTACCAGTGATTATAATTTTAAAAAAAATCTGAAGTTGTTCCAGAACAGACCCTGTTGAAGAGTAAAAGAATTGGACGAGCAAGGGTGTCAACCTCTGTAGAAATATAGGTAAACAGTTGCTTAGCACCAAGTCTGAACTCTTGGCGAACCAACAGCTCGCCAAACCGCCTTGATGCATTTACAGTACCTAACTCACCACTACTTGCCACATCTCAATTTGCTCAAAATCTGCTCTACCATGTAATTTGCACTCAAACAGGGTTTAGGGCCACTAAACAGGCAGCAGACCTTTCAGAAAGGGCACTAAAATTCCCTCCTTCTTCATTCGCAACTAGTTGCAATTTTACCATAATGATACAACTCCAAAGATACAGTTTGGTTAGGTTATGTTGGGGCAGAGTATACTTCAAGACATGAGTAAGTACTTTCTCCGTTCTTCTTTAACATGGTTGTAGAAATGGCAACAACAGGTGAAGAGGCTAATGAAGGGTAGCGCTCAACTGCTTTCCATCGATTAATTCTTCTATTAGTCAACGATTTGAACAGCGAGCCTAGTGGCAGTATGGCAGTAGCCGCGGCCGTACAAACAGCGAACTTGAGAGGACTCTGGTCTTCCATCATACTCTAGGTTCATCTAGGAACTTCAACTCTTTTTTGCCTCCAGCTTCGCTGAAATGAACTGGTCTTCTCTACAAGCACACCAACTAAAACTCTAAATCAGGATTTGCAAACATGTCCTTTCATTTTTCAAAGAAAGGGGGTCCTTGATCCAACCTACAACTCAATACAGGTCTAGTATAGCCGGGATTATATTGATTTGGATGAGTTGATAAAATGTATTAGAGCTCCAGATTTATTCTTGTCAACCCAAGTCAGTATCCGAAAAAAATTGCTTTTCGCAGTTCAGATATTCACTAGAAAGTAAGAAGGTAAAAATGCTTAGAAATGCTGCTAGAACAGTGAATTCCCAGCAACCTTAGATGTAGCCGGTAAGCTGCGATACTCATTCTTCCATGAAGGGTAATGTGCTTAGCTCAATGTATCCCTGCATAAATTTGAGGAGCGATAGGCATGATAAAATATTTCATAAGGCTCGCCGGATATAAAAGGACATCTGGCTAAAGTTGCTACAGAATGCATTGAATTCAGATTACTTGAATATCTCAAGCGTTCCTTAGCCTTACGCTCAGAGCACAGAAATTCTACGATCAATTTTTCGACTCTTCACTTTGATAGGGTCTAGAAAACATCTTAATGCCACAGCGCACTTGAGAGCTGTATACATGGAGCTATCAAAGTCCATGGAATAGAATTATCAAGCTCTTAGAAACAGTATAGAAGAGTTTGACAGAGGACTGGAAAAAATGGAGCATCTAACCTGAGAGACTTGCATTTGGAAGATAGGCACCGGTGATATAGAAATACAGGACGTTAACTGAGAGTTCCATAGCAATTCCACACTAATCACAGATATTTAACTTCATGGAATAACATCAATAAAAAAAATCACTTTTGGAACAATTAAGATAAAAACTGCGAAACAATGAACAGATTAATATCACTAATATTTAACTTAAAAAACAGAAGAATCGAAGGAGAAAATTAAGCGCGCTAAAATACTTATTGAACAGCGACGACAGAAACTATGAAGCAAGGAAGCGCATCAAAAGAGGAATTCGCTGATCAAAAATAGCCTAAACCGAGCAAGGCACACTCACACTTGAAATAATACTATTAAATGAAATTTGGGAGGGTAATAAAAAGTAGTGGTGGATAGGTAATAAGATTTAGGTTATCTGATAACCTAGCACTTTTCAACCTCTGGCTTTCACAGAGAGCATCAAGTGACTGACAATTCACAAAGACAATTTAACAAATTTAACTCATAGCAAGAGTTTCAGTGCGAAGTACATCCAGAATTCCGGATGATTCAAGGCAGAAAAATTGCTTTGCTAAAATTGCACCACTTGAACTGAATTCTCAGCCGACTTGAGGCCAAACTGAGAGAACATGGGAGGGTTGTGATTAGAAAAACGGATTTTCAATGCAAATCTTCAGCAATTTTACACTCTGAAAATTGTGGTATCAGACATATAACAAGGAAAATTAGCCAGGAAGCTATAAAAATATAAATTTAATTCGGAAAAAACCGAACTTCAAACTACATAACCTACTTGAAATCCGTGATCGATATCAAGCAGGTTATGGCAAGGAATTATGAGGCTAGAAACTTCGAAAACTTCACTTACAATTATTTAAAAATTAAAACAGATAAGTGGATGAAATATTTCTTAAGATCACGTAAAAATTAATTACGTCAAGAACAACGAACATGCATAAACATTTAAGAAAAGACGGGCTAACAAGGGGCGGAAAACAAGATTAATCCGTTGGACAACGATTGAACGATTCCGGAACGTTTGACAATTCTTCGACCGACTGACTGACGAACCCAAGAGGCGAGAGGTTTCTCGAGTAAAGATAATGTCGCTTCGAACATATGACGGTGGAAAGCGTGCGCCATGCGGCTACTTGAGCGCGCTCGAGTTTGGTGAGCTTTGAGAGCTTTGAGCTTCAGAAGCAAACTGCCACCTCTGTTCGCCGTGCGCCAAGCTTTGAGCTTTGAATCTCTATCAACAGCCTCCGCCTTCACCTTCAGCAAATTAATCCGTCTTCCCATTTATTAATTTAGTTTGAAATCCTCGTTGACTCGGATCAAGCATCTCTGAAGTTCTTTCAATCCTTTTTACTTCACTTCTACTAGCGAGGAACTCTACGAGAAACAACCCAACAACAACAACTCAAAAGCTCTGTATAAAAGCAATAAACGTCCCATTCGTCTGACGCAAGATTACTCAGCGTAAAAAGTTCGAAACGCCTCGCACAAAAATGTCGATAACTTTACCTGCTTGCCGGATATGGTTTTGCGTCGTCTGATTTTGAAGGCACTTTGAGCTTTGCGGGTGTATTATCTATTTTAGCTAGCTCACTCACCGGGCGGAGCTGGGAGCAAGGAGATCCGAAAACATTTTCTGCATTTGATTTGATAACTTTGAGATATTTTTAAAAGTAAGAGGCATTCCGACTTCGATCGACTTTAAATTACATTGACTCTCATTTTTTCAAGTGTCGAATTCGGGATCGGAGGATTCGTAGGAGGTGGAACTTGATTATCTAATGTTCCAGTAAAGTTCATCTTATTGTTAGAGAAAAAACAAGGCTACTTTGGGGAGATTGAAGTTTTTTCTGTTCCTTTTTTTCTTTTTTTTCTTTGATGGGTTCATGAGGACACACCTCCCCCCCCCCCCCCCCCAGCAGGTCTATTCTCCCCCGGATGTATATTTTTTGGGCACATCCGGATTCGTCCACTGGTCACTTTTGACACTTCCGGATTCGTCCACACGAAAAATCGAAAACCGGATTCGTCCACAATTTTTTTTTTTAATTTATTAAGTACGTACATTTGGCAACGGCATGGAGTATTTGGGTAGAGTGCTGCAGCTTCAGCTATCAAAGTGAACCCGTATTCTTAAGTGAACTTAAATTCACTGATTATTTAACTGAAACTTATATCTCCGAAAATTCTCTGTTTCCACCGCATGTATGGGCAACTAGCAGTTGTAGCTTACAGCTCACAACTAACGCATGTGAGTCCTTCCATGCACATTTTGGTAAATATTTTTATCATTCTCACCCCAATGTCAACCATTTTGCTAAAACACTACTTGATGTTCAAAAAGTAGTTTACATTAAAATCAATACTGCCGAAGCGGGGGAGGCCGCGCGAATTACAAATACCAAAGTCAAGAAAGCTCAAAAGGAGGCAGAAGATGTGATGTTCGCATACAACGAAGGGTTAATTGACAGGTTCAAATTTGTGAGAAAAATGAGTTATAGATATAAAAAGAATGCACAACCGAAGAAGAAAAAAGGTAAAAATGTAACCTAAAAAGTTCAAGTGATTGTCCGTGAGATTTTCTGACAACCCCTTTCTTTCAGTGGGTAAAATTGTATATTGTGTCACAATTCATGTATTATTGCACGCACTCTACCCAAATACTCCATGCCGTTGCCAAACGTACGAACTTAATTAAAAAAAAAAAAATCGTGGACGAAACCGGTTTCCGATTTTTTGGGTGGACGAATCCGGAAGTGTCAAAAGTGACCAGTGGACGAATCCGGTCTCACCCTATTTTTTTTTTAAATAACTTCAAAATGAGGCAGAATTTCGCTATTTCCAATCGATACATGAGCGTTCTGCGATACTCACTATCTTTCCTTTTTTTAGCTATTTCGTTTGCTTACAAGCTCTAGATCATCGAACAACCCGATTCCAACTAACGTGACTTCAAATTGGCGCCTACCAGTAGCGCACAGAGAGTTTCTTCATCTCTCTCTCTTTTCTCCATTAAAAAACGAATGTTAGACAAGAGTGGAAAACGGGATAAAACCCCCTCTTTCTGTCCTTTTCTTACTGATACATTCAAATGGGAAATGAGAGAGATGGAAGTGATCCTAATTGCGCAAGTGGCGCCTACTGCTCCCCTTGACTTTTTACATTCTCACAACTGACAAAGGAAGGGTTCATCCAAGGTATTTATTCCTTAACAGGCCTTTAGACGACACACCATGTTCATATAATCACATAGCGATACACTTTAGCACCATTCAGTACAGACCTGTCTTTTTGGTGGGCTTTCAACCGCTGAGAAGGCGCAAGGCTCTCAAAACGTCCGCTGTGCTCTTCCGGGACACCGCCAATGTATTTTTAAATGGAAAAACAGACTTACGAGCAGATCTGTCTTTTTGGTGGGCTTTTGATCGCTGACAAGGCGCAGGGCTCTCAAAATTTCCGCTGTGCTCTTCCGGGACACCGCCAATGTATTTTTAATAGGGAAAACAGACTTACGAGCAGATCTGTCTTTTTGGTGGGCTTTTAATCGCTGGCAAGACGCAGGGCTCTCAAAACGTCCGCTGTGCTCTTCCGCGGCACCGTCAATGTATTTTTAGCTTGGAAAACAGACTTACGAGCAGATCTGTCTTTTTGGTGGGCTTTTAATCGCTGACAAGGTGACGGGCTCTCAAAACGTCCGCTGTGCTCTTCCGCGGCACCGCCAATGTATTTTTAAATGGGAAAACAGACTTACGAGCAGATCTGTCTTTTTGGTGGGCTTTTAATCGCTGGCAAGGCGCAGGGCTCTCAAAACGTCCGCTGTGCTCTTCCGCGGCACCGTCAATGTATTTTTAGATTGGAAAACAGACTTACGAGCAGATCTGTCTTTTTGGTGGGCTTTTAATCGCTGACAAGGCGCAGGGCTCTTAAAACGTCCGCTGTGCTCTTCCGCGGCACCGCCAATGTATTTTTAAATTGGAAAACAGACTTACGAGCAGATCTGTCTTTTTGGTGGGCTTTTAATCGCTGACAAGGTGACGGGCTCTCAAAACGTCCGCTGTGCTCTTCCGCGGCACCGTCAATGTATTTTTAAATGGGAAAACAGACTAACGAGCAGATGTGTCTTTTTGGTGGGCTTTTAATCGCTGACAAGGTGACGGGCTCTCAAAACGTCCGCTGTGCTCTTCCGCGGCACCGCCAATGTATTTTTAAATGGGAAAACAGACTAACGAGCAGATGTGTCTTTTTGGTGGGCTTTTAATCGCTGACAAGGCGCAGGGCTCTCAAAACGTCCGCTGTGCTCTTCCGCGGCATCGCCAGTGTATTTTTAAATTGGAAAACAGACTTACGAGCAGATCTGTCTTTTTGGTGGGCTTTTAATCGCTGACAAGGCGCAGGGCTCTTAAAACGTCCGCTGTGCTCTTCCGCGGCACCGCCAATGTATTTTTAAATTGGAAAACAGACTTACGAGCAGATCTGTCTTTCTGGTGGGCTTTTAATCGCTGACAAGGTGACGGGCTCTCAAAACGTCCGCTGTGCTCTTCCGCGGCACCGCCAATGTATTTTTAAATGGGAAAACAGACTAACGAGCAGATGTGTCTTTTTGGTGGGCTTTTAATCGCTGACAAGGTGCAGGTCTCACAAAACGTCCGCTGTGCTCTTTCGCGGCACCACCAATGTATTTTTAAATGGGAAAACAGACTTACGAGCAGCTTTGGCTTTTTGGTGGGCTTTTAATCGCTGACAAGGTGCAGGGCTCTCAAAATCCTTAAGGGGTCACACCTTAAGGGGGGTCTGGGGTCTCCTCCTGAATATTGTAAGGATCTAGGTCCCCCAGCATTTTAAAGAGGGTCTGGGGGTGACCCCAAAATACAAGCTGGGTATATTATCAATATATATTCTCATTGTCCCTGACTGAACTTATTTCACCTATTCGTATACGACACGTATACTCTTCGGTATCTCCACTTATATGCAACCAGTGGCGGATCCAGGGGGCACGGGGCACGTGCCCCCCCTCCCCCCCACGTGCCCCCCCCAGCAGCCTCAAATTTTGCCTTTTTTCTATAGAAAATATCCTGAAATTGCTTCCACCAACGCTTCAAATTTCAACATTTCACAGGCGTGCCCCCCCCCCCCAGAAAAATTTTCTGAATCCGCCACTGTATGCAACTATGTATAGACAAACCATTGAACTGGGGAGAGAGATCTTATTCAAACGCTGAAAAAGTGCTACATGTATAATTATCGTCCATAAGTATACGGGATCGATCCGAAGTTATCTCGAGATAAAGCGGATCTTGACAATTGACTAGCATGTTTCGTATCCTTACTTAAGATGAGCTATCACGAGAGGCATTTTGAAGCGGACTCAAACATGCGGAGGCAGTTAATCCTCAGAATCTAATTTGTCTCCAATTCATTATCTCCAATTTTCAACTTGTAGATTTTTAAACTTATTTTCCTCAAAAACGGCGATATAACTCACCTTCTCGATACTGTCATGATGTGGCAGACATCTCAAGCTATCGTTCGAGACCGAGATATCGATAAAAACTAGGTAGGTTTTCTCACAACAACGCCCAAATGACAACGCCGGAATCAGGCGATCATTTTTCAATTTTCGACTTGTAGATGTTTAAACTTTTTTTTTCCTCAAAAACTGTGATATGACTCACAGACTCACCTTCTCGAAGTGACCATGGTAAATTCGTTTCTAATTTAGAGCGTCATGAGTTGCCATGCCAGGAATGAAACGACCCGAGTTGCAAAAGATATGATAACCCTTGAGGGCGATCGACTCTAATTGCCAAGCTGAATCGACAGAGGGGTCACAAGTGGGGTTTTGGTGACATCACCTTTTTGCCAATGTGATGAGTCATGATTTGCTATGAGTGAAACGGCCCCAATTGCAAAAGATATGAAAACCCTTGAGGGATGCAATGAGTGCGAGAGAGAAACTGTTTAACGCAAGGGGTCTCTCTCTCGCATTCGTAGTTGCTTACGGGAACATTTTGGGAAACGGACCGAACCACCAAAAGACGCAATGAGTGCGAGAGAGAAACTGTGTAACGCAAGCGGTCTCTCTCTCTCGCACTCGTAGCTTCTTACGGGAATTTTAATCCCATTCCTATCTTCGAAGTATCCTCCCCCCTCCCTCCCACGACCCCTGTTGCATAGGTCATTGTTGTTGCCAAAATAATGCTGAGGTTTACGAGCCATTACTTCTATACGTATGTCGTATACGTAGATAGAGTAACTTTAAAAAAAAATCCCTCACTCAAAAGTTAGGGTGGTTGCCACTCAAAAAATAGAAGGAGGTTCTTTTATTTACAGTGCGATTTCAACAGGAGCCTCAAGATTTAAGTTCTTTAGGTATATAACCACCTCACTTGCACGTATCTTTACTTTCAAGTCAACTTCGTGGCAAGTTTGTGTAGAAAATGGTTAAAAAAAAAAAAAAAAAAAAAAAAAAAAAAAAAAAAAAAAAAAAAAAACCTTCAATTTCTCGAGCGGCAATCGTCCCAACTTCTGAGTGGGGACATCTTACTTTCTCACGAAAGATAGAGATTGAGAAAGTATGTATTGTGATTGCGCAGATGTCTGTCTGGCTGCATCCCAGCATGACTTTTGAACCGTTTCAATGGATGGTCCATATGCATCCAAATTTTGCAGAGAAGTTACACTAATAACATTCCGCAGAGGGGCTTTTTTTTTTACATTGTTAAAGACAATGTGTTATTCTCGAAATGCCGCTATTTACTTTGCGTTGATTCGTATGATCTCGTATAGGCCGACTATGTCGGAGCCCGTAATTTTGGATGACAATTATTATGGGGGAATCCAAATACCCCCCCCCCTCCCCAATTGCCCCGTGCATCATCACCGCCTAACTTATGGACGAGTTGAGATAAAAAGTTGCAGTTTCGACCAATATTCATTATTCCGGAGGTTTTGTTTTTATTTTCCTATCCCTCCTCCCCCACCCAAAAACGGGCGTGCCAACCCCCCCCCCCCCCCCGCTCCTAACTTTTGAACGAGTTGAGATGTAAAGTTGCTGTTTGGATTACTCTTCATTACTTTGGATGATATTATTTCGGGGGAGTCCCTCCCTCCCCCCCCCCCCAATTTGCCCGTGCCGCACCACCGTATAACTTTTGACCGAGTTGAGATAAAAAGTTGCAGTTTTGACCAATATTTATTATTCCGGAGGTTTCATTTTATAGTCCTTGCCCCACTCCCCCTCCCAAAAACGGGCGTGCCCCCCCCCCGCGCCGAACTTTTGAACGAGTTGAGATATAAAGTTGCTGTTTGCATTCATCTTCATAATTTTGGATGACAATTATTTTGGGGAATCCAAACATCCCCCCCATTCCCCCGTGCATCATCCCCGTCTATCTTATGACCGAGTTGAGATAAAAAGTTGCAGTTTTGACTTATGTTCATTGTTCCGGAGTTTTTTTTAAAGTCCTTTCCCCCCTCCCCCCAAACAAAAACGGGCGTGCCATCACCCCCCCCCCACCCCCGCCTAACTTTTGAACGAGTTGAGATATAAGATTGCTGTTTGGATTAATCTTCATAATTTTGGATGACAGTTATTTTGGGGGAGTCCAACACCCTCCCCCCCATTCCTCCGTGCATTGATTACTATTGAACGCCTTGAGATAAAAAGTTGCAGTTTTGACCAACATTCTATTTTATAGTTCTATCCCCCGCCCCCTCCCCCACCGTTCCCCGACTCCGTCTAACTGTTGACCGAGTTGAGATAAAAAGTTGCCGTTTGGATTAATAATCTTCATTTATTGGATGACAACTTTTTGAGGGATTTCACCCCCCCCCCCGTGCCTCATATTAGTCTAAATTTTGAACGAGTTGAGATAACAGTTGTAATTTTGGCCAGTATTCATTATTTCGAATCATTTTTCGTATGTTTGTAGTCCTTCTTCCCCCCTACCCAAAAATCGGGGTCCCCCCCCCTCAAGGTAGACGGGAGGCTTTAAAAATGTATTCTAACACGAATGGGTTTGAAATGACCGCTTGTTTTTTTTTTTTTTTTTTTTTCTTCGAATTTTCAAATTGTAAGCAATTCACGAAGGATAAGAGGTTTCCGTTAAAATCAATTTGGGCAAACAAACGGAGAAATTGAAATATTTTAAATACAACTGTTTGAATTTTGATGAAAATTTGCAAAGGCATTCTGCAACTAGCCTAATGTAAAAGTAAAAGTAACTCTTTAACCCCTTGTGGGCCAAGCCCGAATTTTCGACAGTTTTTCTTCCTCAGTCTACTTCACATTGTTTCAGTCTTCATTCCGAATAAACGCGACTATTGATGAAAACATGTACAAGATAAGAAGGCTTCGGGCGCCTTCAATGTATCGTATAGGCAATTTCAACTCCCCCGAGTACGAACAGTTAACTGCCTTCCCTTTATAAACGGAAGAGTGGTGTCTTTCTTGAAATAACCTGGCCCTTAAAGGGTTAAGAGGGGTCTGAGGATCTCCCCCAGAATATTACATATAAAGGGGTCTGGGGATCTTCCCCAGAATATTATACGGGGGTCTGGGGGTCTCCCCCAGATAATATAAGGGGCCTGGAGGCTCCCCTTAGCTTAATTTTGATGTGAGAAAGTGTTCGTGCGGTATTCCCCACAGTTTATTTTAATACACCCTGTATTGAAACTGTCATTAGATTTGCGTTTTACGATATTTCATCCGACGGGGAACGATATATTCTAACTACACACTGAGTAAGAGTAAACAATGTATAAGGACAGGGAGGAAAATGTAAGTGCAGTAAAACGCAAGTAAAGCGCAAATGTGCATTAGGACAAGAGTAATAAACACGGGTGGATAATAATTTACGGGAGCAACGTCTTTAGCAAGGATTATGGTTGTGATGGATGGGGGGAGGGGGGAGGGGGGGATTTTACGAGCCCAGTCAGGGAGTGTTTTACGAAGAGCGGCCGCGCGCGACCACGGCGGAAATTTTCGAGAGCGCCAACCCAACAATAGTTCCACAAAAATCGATACAAATTTTCAACGCGGAGCAACTTGACCCAATTTCTCGCTCCGTTTCCTGCCGCTTCGCGCTCCTTCAATTCCAAGCGACGCAACAAGACTTACACGGTACGTAACTTTACAGTTTACAACATGGGTAGCGCCACCGAGCGAAGCGCGGTCGCGTCCCTGTGATTCGAATATTAATGGCTTGCACTATACAGTATACATATAGCTCTCATCCCCGCGTTCTGCATTTATATACATTATCTCCATCTCACAATCAACGTCACAATGACACTACCTTTAAGACACTCATTGGCTGATTGCGAGCGATCGAGAGACAGAAACGAGGCCGCATGACGTCTTATTGTTAAGGGCTAAGTGTATCTAGACTCGATTGGAGCGCTTTTTCACCTCGTTTCTCATCGCAAGTCGAACAATCGATTTCGGACTATATGTAGACGAGAGTCACAAAAAACTCATTTAAAGTGACGTCATCGCGCACGACGTCATGATGCAATATATAGCTCCGATACATCGTTTTGGGACAAAACAAATCACCCCCCGCTCAGCCTTACTGCAGTGAGTAAAGGGGTGGTTTGTTTGGTCACAAAAAGATTGATCACCTACAATAACATCATCACGAAATGAGTCTTTTGGGGCAGTTGCAAAAGTCTGAATTTTGGTGGATTTTGATTTTGTTTTTAAAGAAAACGAAGGTCCTTGATGAACTAAGAGGGTACATTTCGTTTCTTTTTAAGAGTTCCGATTTCGAAAATACACTCGTGTAAAGCAAATTGAAGTGTATTCTGAAGTTACACATTGGCGGATACATGGGGAGAGGGGTAAAGGAGGCGATCATCCCCCTCCCCAATTCGGCCAAAAGAGGGGCAAAATAGGGGGAAGGGAAAGTAAGGGACAAAAGTCACAAGGCGGGTAAAAATCCTAAGTTGTCCCCCCTCCGTTCGTGAGACCTAAATCCACCAATGACGTCACAAAACTTAATACTAAACATATTGCGTTCATCATAGGGAAAAAGGGAAAAAGCGTACGAACAAAACCATCAGGGGGGAAGCGTTACATGCTGGGAAAAGTTAGGGGGGGGGGGTGAAGGCGCTGGATCAGCCGGTGGATCCACCGATGACTCCTCGTTCATCATACGAAAAACGGGAAACAGAATAAGAACAAAACCATCAGGGGGGAAGCGTTGCATGCTGGGAATAGTGAGGTAAAAAAGTAAGAACAAGTCCAACGGTGGATCTTCAGATAACTCTTCGTTCATCAAAATGAAGGGACGAAGAAGAATCAGAACAAAACCATCAGGATGGAAATGTTGAAACCTGAGAAAAGTTTGGTAAAAAGAAGTATAAAAGATCCACCGGTAAATCCAACGATGACTCCTCATTCATCGTAGGGAAAAAGGGAAAAAGAATAAGAACAAAACCACTAGAGGGAAGCGTTGCATGCTGAGAAGTTTGGTAAAAACAAGAAGAACAGACCCACCGGTGGATCCACCGATGACTCCCCGTTCATCATAGGGAAAAAGAATAAGAACAAAACCATCAGGGGGAAGTGTTGCATGATGGGAAAAGTTTGGTAAAAAGAAGAAGAACAGACCCACCGGTGGATCCACCGATGACTCCTCGTTCATCATAGGGAAAAAGAATAAGAACAAAACCATCAGGGGGAAGTGTTGCATGATGGGAAAAAATTGGTAAAAATAAGAAGAAGAACAGACTCAACGGTGGATCCACCGATGACTCCTCGTTCATCATAGGGAAAAAGAATAAGAACAAAACCATCAGGGGGAAGTGTTGCATGATGGGAAAAATGTGGTCAAAAGAAGAAGAACAGACCAACCGGTGGATCCACCGATGACTCCTCGTTCATCATAGGGAAAAAGAATAAGAACAAAACCATCAGGGGGAAGTGTTGCATGATGGGAAAAATGTGGTCAAAAGAAGAAGAACAGACCAACCGGTGGATCCACCGATGACTCCTCGTTCATCATAGGGAAAAAGAATAAGAACAAAACCATCAGGGGGAAGTGTTGCATGATGGGAAAAGTTTGGTAAAAAGAAGAAGAAAAAAGACCCAACCCGGGGGATCCACCGATGACTCCTCGTTCATCATAGGGAAAAAGAATAAGAACAAAACCATCAGGGGGAAGTGTTGCATGATGGGAAAAATGTGGTCAAAAGAAGAAGAACAGACCAACCGGTGGATCCACCGATGACTCCTCGTTCATCATAGGGAAAAAGAATAAGAACAAAACCATCAGGGGGAAGTGTTGCATGATGGGAAAAATGTGGTCAAAAGAAGAAGAACAGACCAACCGGTGGATCCACCGATGACTCCTCGTTCATCATAGGGAAAAAGAATAAGAACAAAACCATCAGGGGGAAGTGTTGCATGATGGGAAAAGTTTGGTAAAAAGAAGAAGAACAGACCCACCGCATGGGTCCACCGATTTACTCCTCGTTCATCATAGGGAAAAAGAATAAGAACAAAACCATCAGGCGGAAGTGTTGCATGATGGGGAAAAGTTTGGTAAAAAGAAGAAGAACAGACCCACCGCTGGATCCACCGATGACTCCTCGTTCATCATAGGGAAAAAGAATAAGAACAAAACCATCAGGGGGAAGTGTTGCATGATGGGAAAAATGTGGTCAAAAGAAGAAGAACAGACCAACCGGTGGATCCACCGATGACTCCTCCTTCATCATAGGGAAAAAGAATAAGAACAAAACCATCAGGCGGGGAAATGTTGCATGATGGGAAAAGTGTGGTAGAAAGAAGAAGAACAGACCAACCGGTGGATCCACCGTTGACTCATCGTTCATCATAGGGAAAAAGAATAAGAACAAAACCATCAGGCGGAAGTGTTGCATGATGGGAAATGTTTGGTAAAAAGAAGAAGAACAGACCCACCGCTGGATCCACCGATGACTCCTCGTTCATCATAGGGAAAAAAAATAAGAACAAAACCATCAGGGGGAAGTGTTGCATGATGGGAAATGTTTGGTAAAAAGAAGAAGAACAGACCCACCGCTGGATCCACCGATGACTCCTCGTTCATCATAGGGAAAAAGAATAAGAACAAAACCATCAGGGGGAAGTGTTGCATGATGGGAAAAATGTGGTCAAAAGAAGAAGAACAGACCAACCGGTGGATCCACCGATGACTCCTCGTTCATCATAGGGAAAAAGAATCAGAACAAAACCATCAGGGGGAAGTGTTGCATGATGGGAAAAGTTTGGTAAAAAGAAGAAGAACAGACCCACCGCATGATCCACCGTTGACTCCTCGTTCATCATAGGGAAAAAGAATAAGAACAAAACCATCAGGCGGAAGTGTTGCATGATGGGAAATGTTTGGTAAAAAGAAGAAGAACAGACCCACCGCTGGATCCACCGATGACTCCTCGTTCATCATAGGGAAAAAGAATAAGAACAAAACCACCAGGGGGAAGTGTTGCATGATGGGAAAAGTTTGGTAAAAAGAAGAAGAACAGACCCACCGGTGGATCCACCGTTGACTCATCGTTCATCATAGGGAAAAAGAATAAGAACAAAACCATCAGGGGGAAGTGTTGCATGATGGGAAATGTTTGGTAAAAAGAAGAAGAAGAACAGACCCACCGGTGGATCCACCGATGACTCCTCGTTCATCATAGGGAAAAAGAATAAGAACGAAACCATCAGGGGGAAGTGTTGCATGATGGGAAAAAATTGGTAAAAATAAGAAGAAGAACAGACCCACCGGTGGATCCACAGATGACTCCTCGTTCATCATAGGGAGAAAGAATAAGAACAAAACCATCAGGCGGAAGTGTTGCATGATGGGAAAAGTTTGGTAAAAAGAAGAAGAACAGACCCACCGGTGGATCCACCGATGACTCCTCATTCATCAAAGGGAAAAAGAATAAGAACAAAACCATCAGGGGGAAGTGTTGCATGCTGGGAAATGTTTGGTAAAAAGAAGAAGAACAGACCCACCGGTGGATCCACCGTTGACTCATCGTTCATCATAGGGAAAAAGAATAAGAACAAAACCATCAGGCGGAAGTGTTGCATGATGGGAAATGTTTGGTAAAAAGAAGAAGAAGAACAGACCCACCGGTGGATCCACCGATGACTCCTCGTTCATCATAGGGAAAAAGAATAAGAACAAAACCATTAGGGGGAAGTGTTGCATGATGGGAAAAAATTGGTAAAAATAAGAAGAAGAACAGACCCACCGGTGGATCCACCGATGACTCCTCGTTCATCATAGGGAGAAAGAATAAGAACAAAACCATCAGGGGGAAGTGTTGCATGATGGGAAAAGTTTGGTAAAAAGAAGAAGAACAGACCCACCGGTGGATCCACCGATGACTCCTCATTCGTCAAAGGGAAAAAGAATAAGAACAAAACCATCAGGGGAAGCGTTGCATGCTGGGAAATGTTTGGTAAAAAGAAGAAGAACAGACCCACCGGTGGATCCACCGTTGACTCATCGTTCATCATAGGGAAAAAGAATAAAAACAAAACCATCAGGGGGAAGCGTTGCATGCTGGGAAATGTTTGGTAAAAAGAAGAAGAACAGACCCACCGGTGGATCCACCGATGACTCCTCCTTCATCATAGGGAAAAAGAATAAGAACAAAACCATCAGGCAGAAGTGTTGCATGATGGGGAAAGTTTGGTAAAAAGAAGAAGAACAAACCCACCGGTGGATCCACCGATGACTCCTCATTTATCATATGGAAAAAGAATAAGAACAAAACCATCAGGGGGAAGCGTTGCATGCCGGGAAATGTTTGGTAAAAAGAAGAAGAACAGACCAACCGGTGGATCCACCGTTGACTCATCGTTCATCATAGGGGAAAAGAATAAGAAAAAAACCATCAGGCGGAAGTGTTGCATGATGGGAAAAGTTTGGTAAAAAGAAGAAGAACAGACCCACCGCATGATCCACCGTTGACTCCTCGTTCATCATAGGGAAAAAGAATAAGAACAAAACCATCAGGCGGAAGTGTTGCATGATGGGAAACGTTTGGTAAAAAGAAGAAGAACAGACCCACCGCTGGATCCACCGATGACTCCTCGTTCATCATAGGGAAAAAGAATAAGAACAAAACCATCAGGGGGAAGTGTTGCATGATGGGAAAAATGTGGTCAAAAGAAGAAGAACAGACCAACCGGTGGATCCACCGATGACTCCTCCTTCATCATAGGGAAAAAGAATAAGAACAAAACCATCAGGCGGAAGTGTTGCATGATGGGAAAAGTGTGGTAGAAAGAAGAAGAACAGACCAACCGGTGGATCCACCGTTGACTCATCGTTCATCATAGGGAAAAAGAATAAGAACAAAACCATCAGGCGGAAGTGTTGCATGATGGGAAATGTTTGGTAAAAAGAAGAAGAACAGACCCACCACTGGATCCACCGATGACTCCTCGTTCATCATAGGGAAAAAAAATAAGAACAAAACCATCAGGGGGAAGTTTTGCATGATGGGAAAAGTTTGGTAAAAAGAAGAAGAACAGACCCACCGGTGGATCCACCGTTGACTCATCGTTCATCATAGGGAAAAAGAATAAGAACAAAACCATCAGGCGGAAGTGTTGCATGATGGGAAATGTTTGGTAAAAAGAAGAAGAACAGACCCACCGCTGGATCCACCGATGACTCCTCGTTCATCATAGGGAAAAAGAATAAGAACAAAACCATCAGGGGAAGCGTTGCATGATGGGAAAAGTTTGGTAAAAAGAAGAAGAACAGACCCACCGGTGGATCCACCGATGACTCCTCGTTCATCATAGGGAAAAAGAATAAGAACAAAACCATCAGGGGGAAGCGTTGCATGATGGGAAAAGTTTGGTAAAAAGAAGAAGAACAGACCCACCGGTGGATCCACCGATGACTCCTCATTCATCATAGGGAAAAAGAATAAGAACAAAACCATCAGGCGGAAGTGTTGCATGATGGGAAATGTTTGGTAAAAAGAAGAAGAACAGACCCACCGCTGGATCCACCGATGACTCCTCGTTCATCATAGGGAAAAAGAATAAGAACAAAACCATCAGGCGGAAGTGTTGCATGATGGGAAAAAATTGGTAAAAATAAGAAGAAGAACAGACCCACCGGTGGATCCACCGATGACTCCTCGTTCATCATAGGGAAAAAGAATAAGAACAAAACCATCAGGGGGAAGTGTTGCATGATGGGAAAAATGTGGTCAAAAGAAGAAGAACAGACCAACCGGTGGATCCACCGATGACTCCTCCTTCATCATAGGGAAAAAGAATAAGAACAAAACCATCAGGGGGAAGTGTTGCATGATGGGAAAAGTGTGGTAAAAAGAAGAAGAACAGACCAACCGGTGGATCCACCGTTGACTCATCGTTCATCATAGGGAAAAAGAATAAGAACAAAACCATCAGGCGGAAGTGTTGCATGATGGGAAAAGTTTGGTAAAAAGAAGAAGAACAGACCCACCGCATGGATCCACCGATGACTCCTCGTTCATCATAGGGAAAAAGAATAAGAACAAAACCATCAGGGGAAGTGTTGCATGATGGGAAAAGTTTGGTAAAAAGAAGAAGAACAGACCCACCGGTGGATCCACCGATGACTCCTCGTTCATCATAGGGAAAAAGAATAAGAACAAAACCATCAGGGGGAAGTGTTGCATGATGGGAAAAGTTTGGTAAAAAGAAGAAGAACAGACCCACCGGTGGATCCACCGATGACTCCTCGTTCATCATAGGGAAAAAGAATAAGAACAAAACCATCAGGGGAAGTGTTGCATGCTGGGAAATGTTTGGTAAAAAGAAGAAGAACAGACCCACCGGTGGATCCACCGTTGACTCATCGTTCATCATAGGGAAAAAGAATAAGAACAAAACCATCAGGGGGAAGTGTTGCATGCTGGGAAATGTTTGGTAAAAAGAAGAAGAACAGACCCACCGGTGGATCCACCGATGACTCCTCGTTCATCATAGGGAAAAAGAATAAGAACAAAACCATAGGGGAAGTGTTGCATGATGGGAAAGTTTGGTAAAAAGAAGAAGAACAACCCACCGGTGGATCCACCGATGACTCCTCGTTCATCATAGGGAAAAAGAATAAGAACAAAACCATCAGGGGGAAGCGTTGCATGCTGGGAAATGTTTGGTAAAAAGAAGAAGAACAGACCCACCGGTGGATCCACCGTTGACTCATCGTTCATCATAGGGAAAAAGAATAAGAACAAAACCATCAGGGGGAAGTGTTGCATGATGGAAAAGTTTGGTAAAAGAAGAAGAACAGACCCACCGTGGATCCACCGATGACTCCTCGTTCATCATAGGGAAAAAGAATAAGAACAAAACCATCAGGGGGGAAGTGTTGCATGATGGGAAAAAATTTGGTAAAAATAAGAAGAAGAACAGACCCACCGGTGGATCCACCGATGACTCCTCGTTCATCATAGGGAAAAAGAATAAGAACAAAACCATCAGGGGGAAGTGTTGCATGATGGGAAAAATGTGGTCAAAAGAAGAAGAACAGACCAACCGGTGGATCCACCGATGACTCCTCCTTCATCATAGGGAAAAAGAATAAGAACAAAACCATCAGGGGGAAGTGTTGCATGATGGGAAAAGTGTGGTAAAAAGAAGAAGAACAGACCAACCGGTGGATCCACCGTTGACTCATCGTTCATCATAGGGAAAAAGAATAAGAACAAAACCATCAGGCGGAAGTGTTGCATGATGGGAAAAGTTTGGTAAAAAGAAGAAGAACAGACCCACCGCATGATCCACCGATGACTCCTCGTTCATCATTGGGAAAAAGAATAAGAAAAAAACCATCAGGGGGAAGCGTTGCATGCTGGGAAATGTTTGGTAAAAAGAAGAAGAACAGACCCACCGGTGGATCCACCGTTGACTCATCGTTCATCATAGGGAAAAAGAATAAGAACAAAACCATCAGGGGGAAGTGTTGCATGATGGGAAAAGTTTGGTAAAAATAAGAAGAACAGACCCACCGGTGGATCCACCGATGACTCCTCGTTCATCATAGGGAAAAAGAATAAGAACAAAACCATCAGGGGGAAGTGTTGCATGATGGGAAAAGTTTGGTAAAAAGAAGAAGAACAGACCCACCGGTGGATCCACCGTTGACTCATCGTTCATCATAGGGAAAAAGAATAAGAACAAAACCATGAGGGGGAAGTGTTGCATGATGGGAAAAGTTTGGTAAAAAGAAGAAGAACAGACCCACCGCTGGATCCACCGATGACTCCTCGTTCATCATAGGGAAAAAGAATAAGAACAAAACCATAAGGGGAAGCGTTGCATGCTGGGAAATGTTTGGTAAAAAGAAGAAGAACAGACCCACCGGTGGATCCACCGTTGACTCCTCGTTCATCATAGGGAAAAAGAATAAGAACAAAACCATGAGGGGGAAGTGTTGCATGATGTGAAAAGTTTGGTAAAAGGAAGAAGAACAGACCCACCGGTGGATCCACCGTTGATTCATCGTTCATCATAGGGAAAAAGAATAAGAACAAAACCATGAGGGGGAAGTGTTGCATGATGTGAAAAGTTTGGTAAAAAGAAGAAGAACAGACCCACCGGTTGATCCACCGATGACTCCTCGTTCATCATGGGGAAAAAGGGTGAAAGAAAAAGAACAAAACCATCAGAGGGAGTCGTTTTTTTCTTTCTTCTTTTGTTGCCTTACTTGTTACAATAATCGCAACCACCGCAAATGTTTCTTTTTTTTCTCACTATCACTTTATTTTATTGGTTGTGATGAGTTCTTATATTCATCGTAGGGAGAAAGGGAAAATAGGGGTGTCTTCACCTGCGAATTTAAAAGCGCGAATTGACCGCTTGAGCCAATAGGCTCCTTTGTTGTCGATACATCGGACTCGACCTATCGACTTCAAGGCAGCTTATCGGCTCAATCAGTTTATTCGCGCTTTTAAATTCGCAGGTGGAGACACCCCGTAAGAATAAGTACAAAACCATCAGGGGGCAGGGTTGAATGCTGGGAAAAGTGTGGTTATAAATGAAGAAGTACATATCCACCGGTGGATCCACCGATGAATCCTCGCATTAAGGGCCAAAGTTGCATCCTCGGAATGATGAAACCTAGTTAGAAACCAGGATTTGGGAGCCGGAGTTAGATCTGAGTTTTATGTTCTGGTCGACAGAAAACTGTGGAAAGACTAAAATAAGTTAGGTCCCATTTATCATATAAATTTATCATATAAATACTGAATCCAAAGGCTGCACCAACAGAACTTGATTTCACGGATTCGGTTTCAAGTTATTGCGTTTGGAGCTGTTTTGCGAACGGCTTCCAAAAAAATGCTATCTACTTAAAGAGCTCCCAACGCAAAAACTTGAAACCGAATTTTTGAAATCAAGTTCTGTTGGTGCAAGAGCCTTTGGATTCAGTATTTGAATGGTAAATGGTGACTTGTTTTAATATGCCCACAGTTTTCTGCCGAGCAGAAAATAAAATTCAGATCAGACCACGGCCCCGGCGCTCAATCCCTATTAGAAGCCAAAGACATCCTTGTTTACTGCTCATTGACTCATTGAGTAGGTACTTTCCTTTTGATCTTTAAAACAGACCAAAATTCAGACCTTTGCACCTGCCTCATTGATTTAGAACTTTTGTGATGATAACACTGCACTGATTCAACGTTGATTTTGAGTTATGAAGAGGTACGGTCGTAGAAACAGTGTCGGGGCAACTACTCCTGCTTGCCGGATATGGTGTTGCATCTCGAGATTTTGAAGGAGCTCCGGAAACCAATCTTTACTTTGGTGTGTAATAACCGACCTCAGCCTTCTCAGGCAGTTTTTGTTTGCATCAACTTTTCTGAATTCAGGCATTTTTCTGATTTCAAAGTTTATGCTCTCCATACCACTATTACCACTCCCTCCTACACACTCATCCGGAGAGTCCGATTGAGTGATTAAAACACTTCTCGAGCGAAAGACAAAGCACACAAAAAATAATCATCCACTGCAAGCCCCTATCCTCCCACCCCCAAACTTTTAAGGCCCATGCACTCCCAGTGCCGGCTCGGATACAGAGTTATCAAATATCTGGTCTGTTGGTCTGTTGCGCACCTTTTTTTTATTTCATTTTCTTATATTCCCAAATGAAAAGAACTTAAAGTTTTTTTTTTTTTTGTTTTTTTGTTTTTTGTTTTTTTTTTTTTACCACGGGAACTTAAAATAAAACGATTTCATAGTTGCCAAAATGTCGAGCGATTTGAGAAGGTTCGCTTTTTTGTTTCTTGTTTTTTTTTTTTTTTTTTTTACTTCTTGAATTTTCTGAGAGTGCTAAAATTTCGGGATATGCCAAACCACGGGGAAATAACGCTGCTGATTGTAAGAAAACGAATCTCCTTTTTCGAGGAAATATACCTACATTTTTTTGTTTCTTCTTTAAAAAAAAAAAAAAAAAAAAAAAATCTGATAAATTAAGCTGGACTGAACTTAGTTTCCTGAGTGTATTTTTCAGGAGCGTGCCGAGGTTTCCGGAGGGAGGGAGGGGGAGCAAGATTGCAATTTTGCCTCCCATCAAAATTGTGAATTTGATTGTTATTTATTTTTTTTTTAATTTTTAGCTTCTACACACTCATTTTGCAGCATGCGAAGATAAATTTTTAAATTTGATAACCTTCTCTTTATTGCTTGTTCACCCTGATTTCGGTACCCCTCGGAGAGTGCCGCCTGGGACAAAGGCAGGGGCGTCATTTCAAGTTCGGCTTGGGGGGGGGGGGGCAAAAATCTTATGACTTTTATTTTTTTTTTTGCTCATCATTATAATTTTCGGCTTGAGGGGGCAAAAATTGGATGCCTTTTTTTTTTCTCATCAATATAATTCGTGCCAGTTATTTGAGCCTGACTTCAAATCTTGGGGGGGGCAATTGCCCCCCCAGCCCCCCCCCCCCCCCCTAAATGACGCCCATGGACAAAGGTACCCACATCCCACATGCTGCTCGGTATGCCCCTGCTATTTTTTAAGAGTAAAAACCTGCAAATTAGCTGTTATCTATTCTTTCACTATCACTAGAGAGAGAAAAAAAAAATAAAACCACTTGTCCCTGAGATTTGCTTTAGAAAGGATTGACCCACCCTAAAAGTATTTTATTTTCCTCGCTGCCTCCTCAAAAGCTCTGAATTTTAGCTCTTTGCAGACTTAAATACCCAAAGCTCTTTGCAGATAGACCCCATGAAAAAAAAATACGATTTAAAAAAAGCAGGAAGTGCAAACAAACTAACCGCAGTTAACTGATTAGTAAAAGAAAAAGATCGGATACACCAAAGCTAGAATGGGAGGAGATGTATTAAATACTCTGCAAGTTGCCAGATTTAGGAGGAACATTCATTCGATTTCCTATTATTGATTAGGAACATTCATTCGATTTCCTATTATTGATTAGGAACATTCATTCGATTTCCTATTATTGATTAGGAACATTCATTCGATTTCCTTATTATTGATTAGGAACATTCATTCGATTTCCTATTATTGATTTAAATGCAGGATACGGTGACGGTGACTTATCCCCACCAGTGGCGTAGCGTTCAATTTGGCAACGTTGCAGTTCTTCCATTAAACTCATGAAAAATATCGAAGTATTGGATGTTCGGTGAACACCTTCGCATTCGACCTTTTACAGATAGTTGAGATTTGCTGAGAGCTCTGTTGCCAAAATTTAACTAAATCACCCAACCTCTTTCTCCTTAGATTTGCAATTAATCACCGTGTATGCAAAGACATCAGGGTGGGATGAATATTTCATTTATTTTCTTTGTTTTTTTTTTTTTTCTTTGTCTTTTATTTATTTTTTTTATTTTTTATTTATTTTCTTTGTTTTATTTTTTTTTTTATCTTTTTTTATTTTCTTTATTTTTTTTTTTATTTTCTTTATTTTTTATTTATTTATTTATTTATTTTTTTTTAATTTTTTTTTTTTTATTTTATTTTTTTTAAATTTTTTTTAATTTATTTATTTAATTTTTTTTTTTTTTTTATTTATCTCATTATTATCTATTTAGTATTCTTTATTTACCTCTACTTTTAAAAATTTATCTTTTAATTACATTTCACTTGTCTATTCGTGCCGGATGCGCTACTTACTTTTTAACTACCTTAGACTTTTCCCCGAAACCGAATTGAGCCTTAAGCTGATTAGCTGTAACTTTATAATACGCTATTTCGCCTCCTTCACTCGGCAGCAGACGGGCTCACGGTAAGGTGCTCGACTTACATCCGCGAGGACCCGGTTCGAATCCCGAATAATCAGGTACATTTTCGTCTTCATAATTTCGTTTCATACATTTATCTGGGTTTCTCCATGTATTCCAGTTCTAATAACCATCTCTGAGTAGCGAAAGTTGGATAAAATGAGTGAAAAACGCCCAAATAATCGTTTCAGACGAGCGCAAATTTCTTTTAATTTTTTATAGTAAAGCTTAACCGATGGGCTCGGTGACAGTGGCCTAGCAATCTCGGTATGCCTGCTATTTTTTAAGAGTAAAAACCTGCAAATTAGCTGTTATCTATTCTTTCACTATCACTAGAGAGAGAAAAAAAAAATAAAACCACTTGTCCCTGAGATTTGCTTTAGAAAGGATTGACCCACCCTAAAAGTATTTTATTTTCCTCGCTGCCTCCTCAAAAGCTCTGAATTTTAGCTCTTTGCAGACTTAAATACCCAAAGCTCTTTGCAGATAGACCCCATGAAAAAAAAATACGATTTAAAAAAAGCAGGAAGTGCAAACAAACTAACCGCAGTTAACTGATTAGTAAAAGAAAAAAGATCGGATACACCAAAGCTAGAATGGGAGGAGATGTATTAAATACTCTGCGTTGTTGCCAGATTTAGGAGGAACATTCATTCGATTTCCTATTATTGATTAGGAACATTCATTCGATTTCCTATTATTGATTAGGAACATTCATTCGATTTCCTATTATTGATTAGGAACATTCATTCGATTTCCTATTATTGATTAGGAACATTCATTCGATTTCCTATTATTGATTTAAATGCAGGATACGGTGACGGTGACTTATCCCCACCAGTGGCGTAGCGTTCAATTTGGCAACGTTGCAGTTCTTCCATTTAAACTCATGAAAAATATCGAAGTATTGGATGTTCGGTGAACACCTTCGCATTCGACCTTTTACATGGGTTTAAGTGGACAGCGTACAACGTTGCCAAATTGCACGCTACGCCACTGATCCCCACCATCTGGCAACTTTGACACTCCACCAGACAGGAAGAAAGCAAACGGGAAAGAGAAACAACATAATGTAAAAAAAAAAGGGATCAATTTCTAAGAAGGTATGTGCAACTCCACGTGTATTTCTTCTTTCCAGAAATCAACAATACAGGAACTACTTAATTAATTAATCTGCCCTACAGAAGAGGTTAAAATCCTACGCGAATCATAAAAGTTCCATTTCAAACTTAAAATATAAGTAAATGCTATCGACACAGCTATCGACACTTAATAAAAAAATTGAATACTACTTGCATTGTTCAGACAAAAGGAAATATCTGGGTGGAAAGTGAAATCTCACACGTACGAACAATATATTGGTTACCGAAGGACTGTACTGGGAGTGCTGAGGTCATAATTGGGGTCACTGTTCCTTACTTAAAAAGAAATTAATATTTCAATTAAAGCCAAAATATACAGGGTGTTAAGAAAAAAAGTTTCCACTGAGATTTTTTCGAAAACGGCTGCGAATTTTGAAAAACGGCCAAACACGTGTCCAATAATATCGAGGGGGGCCCATTTTGGGGGGTTATTTTTTTCGGCGCCTCCCTGGGAGGGGCGGGGGAGGGGGTAACCCCCTTTTTTCTTATGGGAGCCCTATTTTTTTATTTCAGTATCTGAAAGAACATAAAAAAAGAAACTTTTTGGCGCAAACCGAAGGTCGATATCGTTTTTCGTTTTCGATATATCGACGGTCAAAGTTCGATATGGACCTATTTTCAAAAATTCATTACTCCACTTTGAGATACCGCAATTTAAAAAACTAGGGGTCTAAAATACTCCAAAAAGCAAGCCCTTTTTAGAAAAAAATACGAATTTGACACAAATTTAGCCAAAAATAGGGTTCAGCCCCCCCGAAAATTGTCAACGTTTTTGCCCCCCAGGGGGAACCATCAGACAAATTCCTTGAGACGACCCCTATCGAGTGATACATCGATCAAAAGGGCATACCAAACTGAGCATTTTGGCGCAAACCGGAGGTCAATATCGTTTTTCACATTCGAGATATCGAATTTTGTAAATCTAACTTTGACATTCGATATCGACCTCCGGTTTGCGCCAAAATGCTCAGTTTGGTATGCCCTTTTGATCGATGTATCACTCGATAGGGGTCGTCTCAAGGAATTTGTCTGATGGTTCCCCCTGGGGGGCAAAAACGTTGACAATTTTCGGGGGGGCTGAACCCTATTTTTGGCTAAATTTGTGTCAAATTCGTATTTTTTTCTAAAAAGGGCTTGCTTTTTGGAGTATTTTAGACCCCTAGTTTTTTAAATTGCGGTATCTCAAAGTGGAGTAATGAATTTTTGAAAATAGGTCCATATCGAACTTTGACCTTCGATATATCGAAAACCAAAAACGATATCGACCTTCGGTTTGCGCCAAAAAGTTTCTTTTTTTATGTTCTTTCAGATACTGAAATAAAAAAATAGGGCTCCCATAAGAAAAAAGGGGGTTACCCCCACCCCCGCCCCTCCCAGGGGGACGCCGAAAAAAATAACCCCCCCAAAATGGGTTTCCCTCGATATTATTGTACACGTGTATGGCCGTTTTTCAAAATTCGCAGCCGTTTTCGAAAAAATAGCAGTGGAAACTTTTTTCTCAACACCCTGTATACTTTGTAAATGAGGGTAGTAGAGGAGGGTAGGGTTTTAGCCCTTCTACCAAGCCTAAATGAACCCTATCTAGAATAATCATTAAAAAAAAAAAAAAAAAAAATTATAAAAAAAAGGGGGGGAATTAATACTGAATGCGTACATAAATCTATCACAGTCTTCAGTGTTTTTAACACTTCAATAATTACATAAGTGAGGGAGGAAAAGACCATTAACTAGGTAGCTTATAATATGAAATAACTAGTCCTCATGAAAAGATCTTTAAAGGAGGGGGTTTGGGAGAAAAAAAAGTACAACTATAACACTCGCTGTTCTAACCTAAGGTAGTTTGAAATAACTAATTTACTTGCAAGGGAAACCTTTATGCGCTTAAGATGATTCCAGGTGAAACTTTCGAGATTTCAATCCTATATTAATTTTGCCATAAGCTTAGAGAAAGCGAGTGATGCAATGTCTATCTGCTTTACTCGCACTCATTGAGCCTTATGGGAATTGTAGTATTTCCAGTATCCTGGCTTTATCTTTGAATATTTCAGCTTGAAACGTTCAGGGAATTTCCCCATAGGTAGGTTTGCAAGTGCTGGTGTTCCTAAAATTTGTGGTTCTAACATATATTCTCATCAATTTTAGCCAAAAACAGTTGAATATTTTTAGACAGCGCGACGTGGTACCTTCCGTTGGAACTAATTAACCCTGGAATCACCTTAATGTGTATCCTGAAGAAAACAAAAAGACACTGAGCCCCCTTTGTCGCAGCATGAAATGTCCTGTAAGAGCTCTCGAGTAGTAGTAGTAGTAGTAATTAAAAAAAACTGATACCTTAGCGCAAACTAAAATGAGAGAGAACTTTTCTAAGTTGGGTCAATTCACTCGACAGATTCTCAGATTTATTTGATCTAGTTTCACATTGATTTGCAACTGAGTGGGTCGCAATAGATGAAAAGAGCCAAGACAAAATCAAATTTAAAAAAAAAAATTAAAAATTAATTAAATAATTAACTAGTCAATTCTTTTTTTTTTTTTTTTTTTTTTTTTTAATGAAAATTAGTGATATTTTATTATTTTAACTAGGCTGATAACAAATCAAAACATCAAAGAACCGTGCGTTAGTGACTGAATTTTCAGAGCACTCCAACTAGCTGCGCAAGTTCTTAAACATTCCCGTAAAAACTATCATTGCTTCTAAAAAAAATCACCATTGACAGTTGAAGGGCTCGACCGAAAAACATTGCAACTACAATTGGAGCAGTTGTTGCCGTTGTTGGTAAAACATGAAAACCAGTCAGTTCGTTGGTGATTGATTTTTGTAATTTTTCTCTTCTTCTGGAATTAATATGCTTGCTTACGGAATGATTTTGTTTTCCTTAATCAGCTTGTATAGGCCAAAATCAAATAATGAGAAATTTGTTTTGTCAGATGTACCGTTTATCGGCGAAGCCCTTCAATAACTGAGCAATCGTTTGGTGAGCAAATGACGTTCGTTCTTTTAGAACAAAGAGTTCCATTTGATTGAAGTGCTTCTTTCCCCTATTTTATTAATCCTCGACTTTTAGAAGATATTATCTTCGGTATTAAAATTCAAAGAAAATTCCTAGACTTGCAACGATAAAATGGACCCCAAACCTTCATTAGAGCTTGTTACAGAAGTGTAGGCGCATCTAGACCAATAATCTTTGGAAAATCAAAATCTTTGATCAAATCAAAACAAAACTTGCTTGCGACTAACTATTCATTTTAAGGCGTTCCTCGATGAAAAGCCGACGCTCAAAGATTCATTTCCATTCCTTTTTGCCATGTAATATGAGAAATATTGTTGATAAAAATCAAAGATTATCTGTCTCGGTGTCAAGGTGCCACATCTGAAACAGCCTCTAGAGGTCGATTCAGAAGCTTAGGCTCACCTGGACCGATAATCCTTGGAATTTTTCAACATTATTCCTCTTGTTACAAAATAAAAACTAATGGAAATGAATTTGCGTGTTGGCTTTCCAACTAAGGAACGCTTTAAAATCAAAAGTTTAAAGTCAGAAGCAAGTTTTGTTTTGATTGAAGGAATGAAAATTGCAAATTTGCCAAAGATTATGATCTAGGTGCGCCTACACTTCTAAAACAAGCTCAGACTTCCGATGCCTGCAGTTAAACGTAAAGATCTTTCATCTCTTCAATTACGCTCTTAACCATCTTTTATCCGAAAATTTGATTGATACAGAGTGAAGCTATGCAGTTGTAACAAAACAATGTGATCAAAATTCAGAACTGAATTCATAGCGGCAGAAAACGAGAAACCAGGCTCATTAATTAAAAAATGAAATGTAAAACGGGTAAAATGCTAGAATGCTTGGACGGTTTGGAGTGATGGCTGGCTCTCTCTACTTTTGGAAATTTGTACTTACACATATTTTTTTTTTAGTTGAAAATGGCTGCCATTTGAGCCGAAACGTCCTAGCCAATTTAGGTTGATTCCGGCATTTTACCCGTTTTACATTTCACACATTGTTCAAGTCGTCGCTGGTTCGTTTTCCGTCAGAGTTGGGCAAATAGGAGTGTAATCGGTAATCGTAATACCTTTGGATGGTCATTAAATGTAGTTTTCACAGATCATAGCCGCAGCCAGGATATTGTCTTTCTCTCTCTTAGCCTATTTGAATGCATGCGTTAGAAAAGGATGGATATAGGGGCTGTCACGTGACTTCAGCCCCTGTTTCTGTCCTTTTCTAACACATGCAATCAAATGGGCTAAGAGAGAGAGAGACAATATCCTGGCTACGGCTATGTCACAGATAAATAGTGAACTTCGAGGTCTTTTCAATTAGATCTAATTCTTATGCAACTAATAAGATTGATGGCTAGTAAAAAATTAGCCCTGATTACCGTAAAATCATCCTTTGAAAAAACGACGATTACAATTACTCCGCGGTAATCGTGTAATCGATTACCACCCCGGTCCCCCATTTGCCCAACTCTGTTTTCTGTCATTTTTCTTTAATTAAAAAACGGAAACAGCTGAAATAGCTTTATGAAGCTCATAAGAAGATGTTGCAAACTTAAGTTATCCAAAAAATTGTTTTATTTACAACAGCTGTAGAAAAAATTACAAGCAAGTTATAAAGAGATCTACTAACGACTAGTCAATAAAATTATACTGGCTGTTTTTAATTACTTCAAGTTTCTCATGAATTTAATGAGGAGACAAAATACATCATTTGTGCTCATTTCAATGTAGCTTGCTTATTAAAAAAAACCTAAGCTAAACGAGGGTGTCTGCAGTAGGAGCAGATAGTTGGTTTAAGATCTTAACAACTTGTAAAAAGGGTTAATGAAACATAAATGATGAATGAAACAATAAATACTAACTATTAAAATACACGCTTTTACTATTAAAACAATACCACCTAAGTCACATTTCGCTCATCTTACAGAAAAGAGGGATAACTTTAATGATCAGAAAGAATCGGTACACAGATGCTATGTCCAAAACTTTTACGTCCAAAAATTAAATGTCCAAAATATTTAAGTCCAAAAAGGAAACGTCCAAAAGAAGGAAAGGCAAATATTGAAATGTCCAGAGATTTTAAGTCCATAAAATGAAGTCCAAAAATTTGGAAGTCTAAGGGGCAAATGAATTTTGCTAGCGATCAGTATGCAAATTCAATTCAATTTCTTTCCAAAATCACAGAACATATTAACTAGAAAATTATTAACTAGAAACTGCGAAATTCACAGAAGGTTACCCTGTGTGTGGAGAGGAGAGAAAGTTTTAAGGTAGTGGGTTATCTGAGAATGTGAATGTTTTACTATGGAAAATTAGAAGGAAGAGTGAGAGAAGAGAGAGTGTATTAGCTAGAGAGTGTAATTATGGAGGGGAATTTGAGTTAAAGAAAGGTTTTAGTTATGGCGTAGAAGTACTAGATAAACTTTTCGGAACTTAAATCTAATTTTGTAGTATAAACTTATTAAACTACTAGTGTTATCTAATACTTAACTGACAAAGAAAAATTAACTTGACTATAAAGAAAAATTATTTTGACTAACAAGGAACAAGAGTAAAGAAAGAAAAATTAATAAAGTACCCGGCAAAAAATTGTGATTTGGGCGTTAATTTTTTTTTCTTCCCTGATCACCTTTTTAATGTCAAGAGCCTTTGGTCATTTTTTTGGACAAGGACTTTTTATTCGCGGACATTGTAGTTCATTGGACATTAGAGCGTTTGTACGAAACGACATTGGACGAAAATATAACTGGACAAATAAAATTTTGGACATAAAGGCTGTGGACATATCATCTGGGCACCAAAGAATCGGTACCACTAGGCCCGTGCGATGTCCAAAAAACCATCAACATTTTATCGATGCATCAAAACAAATTTTAACAAGTCAAAAAAGAGAAACCACTGAAAATCATGATCCTTTTCTATGCTTTTAATATGGTTTGAGAAGAAAAAATGACTCTGAGGTCTGTTTTTAATTAAAATATTGACAAGAAACGAGTTTCGATGCATTCACTGACATCAACATTAGAATGGAATCCATTCCATGACAGGAAAACATCAAAACTCTGATCGATGCATCAAACATCACACAGGCCTGGGTACCACTATTTCCACTACTACAGCGTCATCGTGCAATATTCAACAAAATCAAAATGGCTAGCAAATGTATTTGAAACTGTAGAAGTGTTGACCTAGCTGACTCGATTTCAACAAACGGAACTTTTCAGCAGTACTGTTTTGAGAGCAAGGCGCAGTAAATCTCCAATCACAAAAACTCTCCATCGTCCGACCAAGTGACTTGACAATTGGAGAATCACTGAGGGCTGATTTAAGCTTCCATTAGTCGGCCTCTCTGGTCTGGTGGTAAGTGCAACTGACCGCAAACCCACAGGTCCCTGGTTCGAATCCCGGCCGGGGCGACAAGATTTTATGGACTCAGATCTTGTCACCTCGGAAGGACATGATGTGATTCTTTTCTCTTTCATCATTCCTTCTACTTCTCTCTTCCATCTTCGTCCATGGGACCTCAATGGCGTATGACGGACACAACCTGACCGCTGATTGGCTGACACTGGATTTTGACACAGAATTTTGAGGAACCTAAAATCAGCCCTGAATAAATTTACATGGAATGATAAAATTACAACCCTTCGTTCATTGATACAGAGGTTTTTCACATTCCTTGAATAAATTTTAATTTTACTCGTTTGCGCATTTCCTCTTGAGACATAAATAATTTCAAAGGCTTTAAATACTATTATTAATTATGCGATAAAGTTTTTGCAGACACCCTTAAAGGTCTAATTAAAAACATTTACTGTTAACTACTAATGGTTTAAAAATTTAGAGTCGTCAGAGTGAATGAGAGATGGAGGGAACTTGGTCTTAGAAATCTCAGCTCAAGAATTTTTTGCAAGCGTCCATTATGAAAATTTTACTGTGTTCCATTTTTATTCTCTACTGTAACCACCGTTTATTTTTTGTGTCGCATGACTGACTACGTCTGGCGTTTTACCAAACGCTTTAATAATCTAAATTAAAATTTCACTGAATCATGGTTCTTGTAACCATTCTCATAAGCATGTAAACAAAGATAATTGAAAATTGAATTGGGATTATGATAACCTCACTTGTTATTGAAAAAATCATAGATGCCTTCATACAGGTGAGTAAAAAAAGCATATCTAAACAAGATAGAGCTCATGTCAGAAAAGGAGGCCAGGCTCAACAGACAATCTTTGGTGAAGTTTCAATTTTCATTCCTTCAAATTACATCAAAACTTGCGTGAGACTTTAAAGAAGTGATTTTACAGCCCTCCTTGCTGAAAAGCTGAGGCTTTCAAACTCATTTTCATTCAATTCCATCATGCAATTTTATGAATGATGAAAAATGAAAAACAACATTTAAAAATTTCAAAGATTATCGGTTGAGCTTTACCACCACTTCTAAAACAGGCTTTAGAGGCCGTTTCAGAAGTGTAGTCACACCTAGACTGATAATTTTGGAATTTTGTCAACATTATTTCTCATGTTACAAAATGAAAATTGATGAAAATGAATTTGAGCTTTCCTTAGAAGAACAGTCATTTGGGGTAACTTTGGGCCACTTAGTCTAACATTGGGCCACTCTCAAAAATCGTTTTATTTGGTCAGTTCTTTTTTTCTTTCAATTATTTTGCCAATGGGTTAAAGTAAATAACCTTCATGGAATCTAAATAAATGGCGTTGGTAAGACTATCTTGCTCTCCCAAAATGTTCCCGCATAGATGACACGTAAATGTTGACTTAGTTTTGAGAGCGGCCCAATGTTAGACTGAGGGGCCCAAAGTTACCCCAAATGACTGAACGCTTTAAAATCAAAAGTTTAAAGTCAAAGGCAAGTTTTCTTTTGGTTTGAAGGAATGAAAATTGAAAATTCAGCATAGATTATGATCTAGGTGCACCTACACTTCTAAAACAAGCTTTACATTGAGAACAAAAGCAGTTACAGTCAAAATAAAACTTCAGAAAAAATTTGCTTATGGGTGAACTACGGAGTAAGAAAACGTAGTTAACGTTGACATAAATGATCAAAACTAGTGTTGCCAAACAAAGGAATAGATTCCTATTTTTTTTTCACCTAACTTGGTGTATATTTTTGGGATTTAAAGCTAATTCTGAAAACACCGATAAAAAACAGCCATTCTAATTGGATAGTGCAATGACCAGCAATTGGATTGGATGACATAACATCAAAATTTAACAATTAATTCAGTAGAGAAAGAAAAATTTAGTTGACTCTAAAGAGTGCAGCAACTAAGCAAATTTAATTTAGAAACAGGGTTGGGTCACAGTTTTGTCACTTGATGACTGTATAATATGCTTGATAATTTATATGATATTTGTCAGTTATGTTCTGCCGGTAATTTCAATGTTATTTAACATCATTTCATACCATGTTGATAGTAGATAAATAAAATATTACAATATTAAAATTACTCCTATCCCAGATTTTTATGACCAGGTCACAAATTCATAACCTACCTCGCCAGCAGTGGCGTAGAGTGCAATTTGGTAACGTTGCACTGTGTCCATTGTTTAAATGGGTTTACCATGTAAAAGGTCGAATGCAAAGATGTTCACCGAACATCCAGTAGTTCCATCTTTTTTACGGGTTTAAATAGACCAACTGCAACATAGCAAAATTGCACGCTACGCTCACTCCACGTCAGGTAGGTTTTGAAAACCGTAACAGGGTCACAAAATTTGAAACCAAAGATGGCCGACACACATTTGATTGTACAGTAATGAAGTGACCGAACCCAGTTACTAAAAAAATACGCTTATTGAGTTTCCCGAACTTTTTATAAAACAAACCTTGATACAAAATTTGAAAAAAACAGAAAAATGTTGGGTTGATTGAATTTTTCTTTTCTGAGGAGAAAATGATTCTTGTTTTCTGACAGTTAGTTTCACTCAAGCGTGAGGCTAAAAGCAATTGAGCGTCATCTGATGATTCAAGGAAAACTGCCTTTGGTGAAAACAAAAGACAAAATTAAGAAGTTTCATGGTCATCTAACGTAACAGCGTAAGTCGAATCCAGCGTTTCAAGATCATTGTTTCCCCCTTTGTTCTTCATGAGTCAACAAATATTTAACTGAAGTCATTGAAAGATTGAATGCAGTTGAAAAATGAAAATGAAATTGGGAATTTTGAAATGATGTATTCAACGACTTACGCCAATTTGACAAGAACTTTTAAAACAGCAAAAATGAAAAGGACAGAAAGAGTCATTAAAATTTGTTGGGTCAAAGAAATTAAAATTGAGTTTTACATAAACATCAGCGATCATCTAATGTTTGAAAGCAAATGGAATCTTTTTCTACCATTAGAAATGTTAACATTTTAACTGTGCTCCATGATGTGTTTTTGGCAACTTCCAAAAATTAGTCCCATTTTTATCTCCTATACAGCTGCCGTTTTGCTTATAACTAATGGTATTTTTCAATTCACCGATGATTTCACCGGTTGAGAAAAGATTACACAGTTCAGTTTAGTATATGACTGTACTGCATGAAAATACTCTGATCTGCATAATCTTTTCTCAATCGGTGGAAACGCCGTTAAATAATTAAAACATCCGCAAGTTTTTTGAAGTCATGGATGACTCCACCAGTTGAGAAAAGATTACAGATGCAAGTATTTTTGTGCATTAAAGTCATACACTGAACTGAACTTTGTAATCTTTTCTCAACCGGTAAAATCACCGGTGAATTGAAAAATACCATTAACTATACAAAAAACGGCAGCTCTGATCTCTTATAAGAATGCAACCCAAGAAAACAAGATAGTTTCTGCACACTGACTTTGATGCGCAGTGACGCAAACAAAGAACTAATTTTAAAAAAAGTGATTTTATCTCTTGGTTGAAGCTAGAGGAGACAGATTTTGTTTCCAACCAGAGCCGTATTTCGATTTCCCATCGCGATGGCAATTTTGATTATTTTTTATGTAAATATGTTTCGTCGTATTTTAATCCTGTTTGCATGCTCAAAATTTGCTCTCATTGATTCTGTTTTTGGACGACTATGAGATTTTTTGTCGTTTAAACAGCACTTTCCGAATTTCTTCGATGGACACTTTCGGCTTTTGATGGTTAACGGGGTTGGACACCTGAGGAAATGGTCAACCCTGCTGACTATCCATCAAACTCCAAACTTATCCATTGAAGAAATTCAGAAATTGTTGTTAAAACAACTAAAAAGCTCATGGTGGTGCAAATACAGGTTTTAACAGCTCAGAACCAAAACGCCGATACAGTTGGTACTGAGATTCAAGAGTTCTGCCTTAAGAGAAAACTCATATCATATTTCAGTACCAAAAATATTAAAATTTGGGAAAAAATAAGGCTTGGAATTTCTGTAAACTTCATTGCTATTTTCAGAGTTTTTTTAGTGTTTTTTTTTAATTGTCTTCCAGACTGTTTTGATTGGGGGTGACGCCTCCAAGTCAATCGGTAACGTCAAATGATAGGATAAATTTGAGTCAGACCGATGAGGCAAAGTCCACAAATCACTTTAATTTACACAAAAATATCTGAAAAAACAATGCTGCCTCATCACATCACTGGCGGATCCAGGAATCTATCCTCCTCTGTCTTCTCCCATTAGAACGCGTATGATAGAAAAGGACAGATTAGGGGCAGCCGCGTGATTTTCGCCCCCTCCTCTATCCTTTGCTAACTAATGCATTCTAATGGGAGAAGAGAGAGAAGGACAATAACTTAGATCCGCTAGTGCATCACATACAGTCAGTATTGGGATTCAAGAGCTCTGCCAAAAGAGGAAAAGAGAGAGCTCTCATCATATTTCAGTACCAAAAATATTATTCAATAATTTCATGGGCTCATTAAATTCTCACAAATGCACTGCGCTTTTTTTTTTCTCTTCGCGTACTTTCGAAAGATACAAAGTAACATTTTCAAAGAGACAAATGCGTCTGAAAAACGCTCTGACAATGTATTGGTTGATCCGCAAAAAAAAAAAAAAAAAAAAAAAAAACTAAAGCAGAACAAAAGAATCTAAAACTATGCGGCGAACCATTACAAAGCCACTTTGACACTTCATTTGAGACATCAGCAACTAGAGGATATCTATTTTAGGTTTATTTCAAAATCAATATCACATTTTAGTAGGTCTAAATTTATACAATTTTTCTTTTATTATCTTTTCCCTCTACACAAATTCGGTTTGGTGACTAGTCAGCAATTGATGGATTTTCTTATTGCGTTTCGTGTGTTTCCACAATCATTTATGAAGTGCGTTTTACTACTCAATGATAGTTCACTGATCAGTGTTTTAGTGAGTGACTTTGATATTATTAGTCACAAAGTAGGGTATAATTTTAAAATTGGTTTTTACGATGTAACTTCTTAAAACGAAGCTGGTTAGCAATTGATAGATCTTTCACTGCGTGTCTTGTGTTTTCGCAATAATTTATTAAGTGTGTTTCACTACTAGCCAATAATTCATGGATCAGTGCTTTAGTAAGTGACTTTGATATTCATTGTCATTCAGTAGGTTACAATTTTAATATTTGTTTGAACTCCGTAACTTCTTGTATCAAAGCTGAGCTGTGACAAACTGCACACGACCGCGATGAAATAAATCTCAAACTGTTCAAAATTTCTGAAAAATACTAAATATTGTATGGATCAAAAGCTACTGACAAATCACCACCTGAAATTTGTTTGTTTTTCTACCTTCGTTTTTTCTGGATTTTCATCTGCGTAAATCCCTTTCCTTATAAATACAGTTTACATTATACAGATATGTACAAATAACAAAAATTAACACAATTTGTTTGCATTTCTTCCTTCTTTCAACAATGACTTGATAAATTTACAATTACAAGTTGACAATTCAAGTGAAAATTTAGAACCAGCATCTGAATCATAGTAACTTAGAAGACGAAGGTAACTATTAGCAATAATTCAAGATAGGAGATTTAAAAGGAAAAAAAAAAGAGAAAAAAATAATAAAATAAATATAATAAAATAAAAAAAAAAAAAAAAAAAAAAATTATAAAAAAAAAATACAGTAATCGAGTCACTCCTTGGATGAAAAAAAGAAAGGTAAGACCTTCGTACATGCTCAAATGGGTTTCATCAAACTGCAAGATTGCCAACTTGACACTTCAAAAATTCAAACATAAATTTGACCAAAACACATCAAAAACGGGTTTTATTGGTTTTAATGGCCGAAATTGATGTACAAATGAAACACCATTCATCGTCAGGTAACCTTGCAGCAGTGGTGTTGCGTGCAATTTGACTACGTTGCATTCTTTCAGTCTAAACCTACGTAAAAAGTCGCCTTCCAGGGTGTTCACATCACACCCAATATGTTCACCGAACACCCAATAGCTCGATATTTTTAACGGGTTTAAATTAACAAAATACAACGTTGCTAAATTGCACCCAACGCCACTGCTCTGCAGTTGTTTGACAAATTGAAAATCACCTAAACAAGCAACAGCTTGCTATCCTGGTGGATTTTGCTTCATCCTTTGCTTGTTTGATCAAATACAAAGCGCAGTATAAATAAATCCTTCTTTGAAGATTGTCAATGCAGAATCTCTAGCTTTTGAGGAATCTAAAAACATGGTTTGTATATTCTCATTAAAGAAATAAAGAATTCGTGTTGTATGAGACACCTCCACTTCTGTAAGGCAATAAGTGTGTTCAAACTTTTGGTTTTTCTCAGAACTTCATTTTTTGTTAACACGACCTATTTTCCAAAGAATGACACAATCACAGAAATTAAAATAAAATTAATAGTAATTAAAAACTAATGAGAAGACTAGTTCAGAAGTTTAATAACTGATACATCAGAATTTAAATCCACATTTAATCTACGTTGACCTGAATTTTTAGAAGTTCTCCATTAAAAAGAAAAGAAAAACTGTGATTAATGAAATGAGAGGAGATTATGAACATTTCGATTGAAATTCTAAGCTACCTGTGTACTTTTCAAAAATTAAACACAGCTTCTGCATAGAAGAAGAGAGAAAAAATAAATAAATAAAGAAATAAGTTAAAAAGAAATATATAAAAAAAAAAAAAAAAAATTAAAATAAAAGCAGAGAAAAATTAAAACAAGGAATGCAGTTTTTACACGAACATATTCAATTCTAAAATCTTTTGAAACTAGAAATAAATAAATAAATAAATAAATAAATAAACAAAATAAATAAATAAAAATAAAGATTGAAAGGAAAAAAAGGAAAATGTCCACTTCCACTGTCCAGTGTTCTATCTTAGATTTAAATTTTCACTTGCTAGTTTAAAAATGAATGATAGAAAAAAAAAAAAGATTTTCTGAGTGAGGCAATGAATGAATTGACAAAAACGGGGGGAAAAATTTACATTGAATAAATAAAAATAAAAATGTACACCATTCAAAGTCTCGAAAATGACATGACAAAATAACAAGAAAACACTAAGTCTATGAGAGAGGAACATTTAAGAATTATTAGCAAAGTTTTAAAAAAATATTAAATTAGTCACTAATTACATTGAGACGAAAGCTCTAATCGTGCAGAAACGTTTAGATGATGCATTAAAGTTGGTTTTAAAATCTGTAGGATCACATGTTTCAAAATATTCTGAAGAAAATTACAAAGGAAAGTATGAACACCTTTGTGGCCTTGCGATTCCCTGAAACAAATTCAGAGAGAAAAATTAGTTAAAAGTACATAGGTTTATGAAAATATGTCAGTCAACGTTTGGTCCGTGTTGGACAATGCTCCCTGTGTTATTCGGTTGAGTTCTCAAAAAAAAAAAGTTAGCCACCATGCAATCGGCTAGTGCATGGTCTCTGATATATATTGTCTCTGGCCACATCGTCAACACCCTGTGCAGTGTGTAGCTCCCTCAGTAATGAATGCAGCAAGTGAAACAAACGGAAGATTATTTTTTTCCTCGTTAATTTTTTGTTTTACCTTGTACTTTAAGAATGACATAGATTAAAATACTCTTTATGGTAAAAGTACAGATAAAGAGGTCAGTGGTTAAGATAATAAACTTTAACTCTAGCACCGTCACAGTGTTTAGCTCCCCCCCCCCCCCCTTCCGAAAGATAAAAACCTAATAACTAAGATAAATAAATAATACACTATTCCAATTTCACAATTTTCTTTATGCCCCTCTTCTCAGTCCATTGGTGGATACCCCCCCCCCCCCGCGGGGGGGTGCCACTCACCACTGTTCTAAAAAAGGGGGAAAAGAGAGAGAAGGAAGGGGGGCAGTTTTAGAGAAAATAGAGAAAGGGGGGGGAGAATTTTAAGTTTTACCCCTTGTTCGCCAACGTTCCGGCTGGATCCGCCAACGTTTCCCTTTTCACAGATGATAGTACACAGAAAATAGAACAAACTGGCAGTTCAAACAGCATTGAGATGGCGAAGGGTTTTGAAAGTCCAAACTCAGTGTTGTGACTCGAGATAAAAAGCTTGATGCAAGGGTAGGTATGAAAAGTTTTATAGCTAGAAAAATGTCACTTAAGCCCACAAGAATGTACTTTCGTGAAAAAGGTGTTGGTTTCTTGATGGAGACGTGACTTCTATTCAGCTGTCAAGTTTATTTGCCCCTGCTTAACAACCATTCCGGCGGGGTCAGTGTTCCGGCTCAAAGGAGATGAGTATCAGGGGTGAAGAAAATCCTCGATCACGCGATCGGACGATCGCGTGAAAATTGTGGACACTGCCTGGAAGAAAATTAGTTTTTTTTTTTTTTTTTTTAAATACTTTGACCAACCAAATAATGTCAATTGGGTTAATCCTACATGCTAGGCCAGGCTAAATTTCGAGTGAGAGCGCTGATTTAAGCCAAAATTTTTGTTAGCGCGTTAAAATAAGCTCAAAAAAAGGTCAACAAAAATTGTGGACACCGTCCTCTCTGTGTGTGAAAATTGTGGAGGTGAAGAAGATTCTACACCCCTGATGAGTATTTCAGTCAGGCTTGACTTACAGGTCTGGACCAGTGGGCTGATTCTTTCTGTCTATCTCGTACGAGACGACACGAGATAGACGAGATAAACAACTCTATCTCATGCAAAGAGACAGGGCGAGACGACTCGGAGTCATCTTGTCTCGTGAAATGAGCAGAATTAACCCTCAGATCGGGGCCCAAAGCCCTAGCTGTAAAGCCTGATTTCCAATGAGACACAAGGTCTAGCAATCAGTAGCATTGCAATGCTTATGTTTTGACTGGCAAAGAAAAGAGACCGAAAACCATTCCCAACGAAGCGTTTAGACCCGTTTTTTTTTCCATCTGCTGTCCAGCAATCCAGCAAACCATTCCTCTCAATTTTGCTGGATTCCATTCTCTGCCGGCTGCTGCCAGCGGTCGCAGTGGTCTCCTGAGGCCCCTGAGTGTCCGCTGGATAGGCCTTCTTTGTTTACCTCTGTGTTTACATACGGGCAAATCCTAACCTCTTTCAGCAAAATCGTACAAATTTACAGAAATGCTTCGCTAGACCGATGGACAGATGGATCCCAGCAGTCCCAATTCTCTCTGGATCAGTGCAGTAGATGTGAAAAAAAAACGCATCTATTCTGTCAATTCCTGATGGCGCTATTTAGATGGAAGAGATCAGGAAATTTGAGATTTGTAAACACGAATGTAAACAAAAAAGGCCTGTCCATTTGTTTCACCGGTCTCCACAGACCGCTGGATTGCTGGGCAGCAGATATGGAATCCAGCGGGCGCAAGCGGCATTGAGAGAGAGGGTTTGCTGGGCATCAGCTGGGAAAAGCAACAGGTCTCTACTATCCACATGAATACATCAATCCTACTTTACTTGACTCGGAACAAACGGTGTATCCCTCGTTCATTCTGTTTCAAGAGCGCTTTGTACCAATAAAAAGAATCAGCTTACCAGTGGCGGACTGGGGCAAAAAGGCCCGGGATGCTGGGGCCCGGGATTTGGGGAAAGGGGCCCGAACTATGTACTGCTCCAGAGAGGAGGGGAGCGGACATGGAGGGGCCCGGGGTGCTGCAGCATCCCGGCACCCCGGCCCAGTCCGCCCCTGCAGCTTACTAGCATCAAGGATGAAAACTAAAATGTTTACTATTTGCAAGGATTAGACTAATCTGTTTAACGGTATAAAGCTTTTAGGATTCATGTGAGCAGGGTCAATTTTTTCATACGAATAGTGCTGAGCAAGCCTAAGCAGTAGGCACTAAAACATTCTTCAGTGCATGTAAACAAAGAACTTTCGGAGATAGTTTAGTACACGGACCACTGTAATTTCTGACCGATCATAGCCTAACCTGATCTAACCTAACCTCACAAGTATATTGGATGAGTATAGGGGATAGCAGCCCATTAATTGAAACTACACTCGAACTTCCAGAACGGGAGTTATAGCCAGATTGAAATGAACCAGGTAACTCTCAGTTTGATGGGCATTCCGATAATACAAAAACTGATTATTCCAGATTTTTACTCAGGAAAAAATAGTAGCAAGCAGTAATGTTCGCAAACCACAAGCACAGCTTGTCCCAGAAAAGATTGGATTTGACAAGTCTACGGATTTTATGAAAACATCAGTCTCAAACCTCAGATAGAGCAACCCGATTAGTTAGGAGTGGTAAAGAAGCTGATTTTTTCATTCAAATCTACAGTTGTCACATCCAATCATTCTTGGGACAGCCTATAACAGTGATCAGTCAAACAGCAGGTCAGCACGGTTCATGCATTTCACTGAGACCGTGTTGGATAACCTCAAAAAAAAAAAAAAAATTAAATAAAAGACAGTAAATAAGACAGTGTTCTAAAGCCTTCTGGTTGAAAAATACAGCCACGGCATGGAGTGGGATAGGACTGAAATTGTACCTAGCTTAAGTCGGATTACTTGACAGGCTTCAGTGAAAACCACCGGCGCACTTTCCTACAGACTCAAGAAAGATAGTACAAACCCTGGTCATAGCAAAAGACACCAACTTCTGAACTCTTCAGATTAGAACCGATAGTAAACAAAAGGAAAGTTACCTCTTTGATCTTCCAAGAAATTTTCGACTGTATTAAGATTGAAGAAACGAGTTTAGGATTCTTCCGCCGTAGGAAGCCAAAAGGCCATATTGGTACACGCAGATGCTAGCATCATGTACTTGGGACTAAATTGAACACATTGTACTGGACCGGGATGATCTCCATTGAGTACACAAACTTTGTAACCTGTATTTGCATTCCAAACGTGAATTCTACCATCTGTTGACCCACTAAAAATAAACTGTGAATCAGGACTGAAAGAGGCTTCAATAGGGATTCCTTTGTTGTTTAGATGTCCTGTGAATGTTTGCAGTGGCGTACCTTGAAATGCATCGATGAGTCTAATAATGGAACCATTGGTAGAAATTAGAATAGTTTTACCATTTTGACTGAATTTCAGTCCCGTCCAATCACATTCTTTCTCTTGATTTAGTTTGAATGTGAGGAAAGGTCCTTTATCAAAGGATCGAAGATCATACAATTTTATACTTTCAGAATTGACACCAGCCGCGATAATTAATCCTTCTGGGTCGTACGCTGCAACTGGGCGCCCCGATAGGTGCATCAATCCGTGACAGTTAGGAGATCGAAGGTCCCACAATCTAAGCGTTTTGTCCAGAGAACCTGATAAAAATGAATCTTCTATGGGTGATATACAAATGGTTACAACTTTTTTCGTGTGTCCTGGAAAGTAACGGATGTATTTGTTGTCATGCAGGGATAAATATCTAATAGTATCATCAATTTTTGTCGAGCTGTGGATAGCTGTGTTTTTGGCGTGGGTGAAGTGAATTAAGTCGACACCGTATTTTTTACTGTTCACCGTCCTCATCTGAGTTCCTTTCTCACAATCGTAAATAACAATTTGATCATCTTCACTACACGATATTAGTGTGTCTCCACTGGCGGAAAAGTCTATGTTGTTTATCTTGTCCGTGTTCTCGCGGAACACCTTCGCAACCTTAAAACTTCGCACGACATTATCCACCAACTTCATGGTAAAAAGTTGGCAAAATAATGCTGGATAGTCAATAAAAGCACTGTGCACAGGATTCCACTCTCAACTTCGACCACGATCGAGAAAATTGAAAAAGCCGAAAACAACTTCACGGAGTTTGTTCATTCCAAAACATCATGGACGAAGATCAGCACGGCTAATCGTCAATCGAGCCTAAACTGCGTCGCGCATGCGCAGAAGTCTCGCACCGCCTGCCTCAAAATTTTCAACAGAAGAAACAACGTCAAACACCCGCGCCAAAAAAAATTTCAACTTTAAGTATGTCTGACGAGCGCTCAGGAAAAAATATGCATTTTTCTATAGATAATGAGTAACGAAAGAAAACAGAGCGAGTAGATAGTAATTTGGGTCGAAACACCTATGCTATCCACTCAAATGTTTCTTCACCTGCAGTGCAAAGCAGCAATGTTGTATTTTCTCATTTCCCCGTTTTTTACACTTACAGAGAGCTAGAGAGGTTGAGCACCCCATAATAAATAATAGAATTTTACCCATCGTTTAATGTTGCATTTTCATTTTAACCGCAATTTTTTTTACTTACAACACGGCAAATCGCACAATTTATACAAAAGAATGAAATTTCTGAATCCTAATCTTGAAGATTCAAAAAATATCTATTCACGGGGCGATAGAATAACGTCAACTGAATAAAGGGGTGTCTCCACCTGCGAATTGGAGGAGGCAGGTGGAGCCAGGTGCAAAAGCTAGCTTTTTGGCTTTTTACTTTTAAAGTAAAAAGTAGCAACTTTCATAATTTGTAATTAATTCGAGGCAAACAAATTATTCGCAAGTTTAGTTAAAGTTGGCAACGTCGCTCTTCGAGCCCTCCAACTCACCCGGGAACATCGCCAACGCAGTACTGCACCAAGAAGACGTTTTCGTGTAGCACCGGTTGCAGTTGCGAAAGAATCCAATGCACAACTTCAAGCAGCTTTTTGGGAGCTAAATGTGGGAATATGAGCTTTCTTCAGCACACCATAGTTTTTGAGACGGAATGTTACATATTCTGTGGTTACATGAGATTCATCTGAAAGATATGTAATTCCACGATCACTCAAGTGACCTATTTGGCAACTACGGACATTGGCGGCACTCACACAGCGACGCGGGGTTTTTAAAAAGACCGAACTTTAAAGTTCGTCCGCTCGTGAGTTTGATGCAATTATTGCAACGCAGAGGAATAAAGCGTGCTGTTTGCACTCACAATTAGCCATGATGGTCCAGATTTTTTTAGTCTTCATATTACACTAGTTTTTAATTAAGTCTGTAAGTTTTTAATGAAAAGTGCAGTTTTGTTTCAAGCAATGGGTCTGTTGCAGTGAAGGCGCGGACGCGTGCAATCTGGCAACACTGCACTTTGTCAATTTAAACCAATGAAAAATATCGATCTGAGGAAGTGCACAATGCTTTCATATTTTGATATGTTTGATGGGTTTAAATGGGCCGTATACAACATTGCTAGGTTGTACGCTGCACCACTGCACTATGGTCTGAGATTGTCAAAAAGTGGCCAAAAATCAGAGAGTGAATTTCCCATAAATTCATCATTTAAAAACTTTTAATACCAAATTCAATTACAGAGAACACTTTTAACAAGTAATTTAAACTTGAAAGTGTCACCATAAAGTCTTAAATTAACCTTAAAAGGTCGAAAACGATGATTTTTGATGACTATTTTTCACTGGATTTTTGGCCACTTTTTTTCGATCTCAGACCATAGTGCACTGATTCTTTGCTCTTTTTCTGACCCAAGCTTGTGGAGTTGCAACCACTTTTTATTATAGAATTAAAACTTAAAAAAAGTAGGGGTTAGAAATCCTACATCTTCCGAAAAGGAACTTTATTTTCTTCATTAACTATTATCATAAGCGGCGGTAGCAGCACAGGTCCAGTCAGAAAACACCCCTGGGAGGATACACTTACCGCTTAAAAAACACGAAACAGCTCGTTGAAGCGTTGGAGCCCCCCCCCCCCCCCAAATCAGTACAAGTTAGAGCCTTTGTCGGAAAAATTCCTTTCTTTAAAAATTATTGTAAATTAATGTAGAAAAATTATGTTTATTTATTCACAATTATAAAACATAAAAAATATATCACTAATTGGTGTAAAGAAAGATCAAGCACGAAATGCCTTAAATTGCACCCAAAAAATCGCGTTCGGGCACCGTAACTGAGTTCCGACTGTCATGATATATTGACCCGTAAAAAAGCTCGGAGCAATACTAAAGAAATGTGCGATTCTTCAAGGAGTATAGCTTCTATTTTTCTCAATCTGTTCTCTTTTCGTTCCTTTTCTCCTTTTCGCTCTTCCTCTTCTCAAAAAATTTGCGCCCCCCCGCCCGGCGGGGTCAGCGGGGCCTATAGCTACGCCACTGCTCCTCAGCACAAATCGTTTCTTTGCGAATGATCAACTAAGATTGCCCAAACTCTAGAAAAGCCCACCACTCCATGAAAGGGTCGAATAAAATAGGAAAAATCCAAAAACAAGACAAGAGACATTTCTATAATGATAACACTATTTAATCGGGCAAAACAAATATAAAAATTATTAAATTCATGATCAGTATCACAAAAAAAGAAAAATAGGCTAGATATAAAGAATAATCGTACTTCAAAACTAGAGAGTCTGATCTTCGGCAGTGGTGGCTCGTGCAATTTGGCAATAATGTTTTCCCTCCATTTGACTCTATGTAAAACAATCGAATACTGGTGAATTACTGAATCAATTGTTTTGTATAGAATCAACTGGAGGAAAAAAACATTGTTGCCAAATTGCACAAGATCCCACTGATCTTCGGCAGTTATGAATGGATGTGAATTGAACTAAGAAATGACAGGGTATAGAAGGAAAATTTTAGAATTTCATACAAGAAGTACTATCGACGAATTAAAGATTGTCGCGAGATTTTCACAAGCTAAGTCTCTCCTTCAAGGTGCCGGTTCGGCCACTCCTCATACTCATCATTCCTTGCAGGCGAGAGACCAGTGCGGTTGGGGCGGGAAAACCGCAGCAGATCAGTCCCACACTCCCAACCATAACTGAAAATGTGTGAAAATCTCGCGACAATCTTTAATTCGTCGATAGTACAAAAAAAGATTACACAATATCAATAAAATTCTCTAGAGAATTCATGAGACGAGGAAAATCAAAAGGTGGACAGAAAAATATCAGCTATTTTGAGTGCGACAATGATACGCAGGATTGTACATGGGGGAGAAGATCAATTTGCAAAGGAACGAATAGAGGAATTCATCATTGCACTTGAGCGTAATCTTAAACTTTCTTTAGAATGGAGCTGTTGCAAACTTTTGCTACAGGCTTATTAATGGTTGCTTCAGGGGTAAAAACCCTGTAAAAATGACGGAATGTGCACCAAAAAATCACAAAATCCACTCCCAAACGTGATCTCTCAATAGCCCTTTGGAGCTCAGTGCTCAGAGTGTAAGATTTTAAGGCTAAGTTACTGTCAGAGCGTCTTAGGAACATCGCTGTCAGCCGTTGGAGTTGGCGAGTTTGTGATTATAGATTTAGTTTTTGATAATATACTGTTTTCGTTTCGTATCTCTTGTCTATGTCTCTTCAGCCACGAGCTATAAAAGACCCCTACCCACTACAATATCTTCATTGCTCCACCATTTTTGCTCTTAAATGGTAGAGCTACGCAGGTGTCATGGGGGGTTTCTACCTAATTTGCCAATCTCTCTATAGAAACACATAGGGGAAAGCTTCAAATTAGATAGGAATCTTCTATGGTACCTGCGTGGCTCTGCAACTATGCCTTAAACTTAAAAGTCAGTTTGTGAGTTTGAGTGACTTTTGTCATTTTTTCGAATACTCATCGCCGTTTTTGCTGGTTTTTATGCAAGAATTAAATATGCAGCCAATTGCGATAAAAGTTAGCGCGAGCCCCATTAACAAGAAAGAAATTAGGAAAATATTTAATAAAATAAATTTTGGGGACTTCAAAGCTGGTCGAAGAACCATGTAGGATGGCAGGATAATGGACTATAATGATGTGTCTGAATTAACTTCTACTTCAAATTGGTCGTAAAATTGAAAGAGAGGATTCTATCTTGTTGAGCTTAATTGCATGGGGATTAATCATTAAGGTATAAGTTGAATCAGATTTGTGAAGCTTAAAACAGCTATAATAACGTTTTGGTAGTTCATTCATAAATTGTAGAGATCTATTTGTATAATTTTGAAAAAAATTCTGTAGTTTTTAGAAATACCATTGAATTTTGCATTGATGTAATTAGAAAGATCAAATCTTCCATAACAGTTTTTCTTACAAAATAAATCCTGAGATCATAAAAAAAAGAGAAAAAAATGCATTCAAAATGAAAATGGTGGCGAGGGGCAACAACAGTGTTCTGTATTCAAGAGGATGAAATACTTTACAGTATCCTTCAGAATTGAGCACTTCAATATTTGAAAAAAAAAAAAAAAGTATTATATTAAACACCTAAATAAAATTTTTACATTATTTTCAAATGTAGGATTCGATAATGTTATTGATTGATTGACATATGAAGGACAGATTATAAAGACGATAAAAAAATTTGATTGATTGGAAGAGAAAAAAAAACAGGGTAGCCAATTAGCTATGATATTTTTCGTTACACTACAAACAATAGTGATTTTACAGTTGAATGATAGATTGAGATTAGATGTATTTTGATTGTTGCAATTAGTGGCTAGCTGATACCAAGTACCTTTTTCATACAGTAAAACCTGGTTCAACTGGACCCTGTATAAATCAGTACCCTGCCGTAAACAGAAAAAGTCACAAGTCTGCCTGAAGCGGATAATATTAAATACGTGGCGCATTCTGACAAAACCGACCTTATCTTCATAGACCAAAATTTTCAAAAGAACAAAAATAAGATGCCGGGGTCGAAATTATGGGTTTTCATGTTTCGTTGCTAAACTCTCTCTAATGCCCTTCAGAGTGACTAGACAAAGTTTAAGTTCATAACTTAGCCAATAAAGTCCGTAAAAATGCATTTATGTGGAGGATTTTTCTGTTGACTCACTTGACTTTGTGAACCTATAACTCAAAATCACAAGATTACTATTTAAAACTTCAAAAACACCTCCATTCCATACATTTTTTTAATTTTTGCTAATTTCTGGTCTTGAACTCTTAGTCATAACCTTTCCTATGCTGTAATATAAATAGATCAATTTTTGTCCTCATTAAAAATAAAGTCAGTTTTATGAAAACGTGTCACAAATTAATTCTTGTACTGAAATCAACAAGCTATAGCGATATAGAGGATCTGTGAGGCAAGATATTATTGAAACTTCACGAAGGTAGACATGATGGAAATCTCTTATGGACATTTTTCACACAGGCTTGCCTCATATTTTTTTAACCTTTAAATTTTTAAAGAGAAATTGGAACAAATACAATTGAGATTGGCTATAAACGAAAAAGCAAGTGTTTTAGAATGGCTATCTGAACACAGAAATCGATATAAGTGTTTCTTCTGGCAGGATTTGCACAATAAAGGAACTGAAACACATTAGAAACAAGCTAAATTTTTTCACCAGAATAGTTGTATCAGAATGGGTCTGTTGCACACTTCGGTTACACCGTTTTAAAGTATCAATTCCTATGTAAAAAGCCGAGAAAATAACAATGGCAGCATCAGAAAACACTAAAATTCAGTATTAAACTCACAAATTGCAAAAAACACTTGACACTATTCACCCCAGTATCTTTCCACCACGTGCACGATATTTTGCGAAATTAGCGCGGCACATTCAAATAATCACGGCCGACTGTCATCACAGCTGACTTCATAAACAAATAAACAGTAAACACTGTTGGCGTCTGTTCGAATTCTTACGTTTCAATATCCTCGAAAGGTTGTGAAAGGTACGGAGACCGACATTTGTGTCGAAAACTTATCAAAATGAAACAATAACTCACAGGAGATCCAAGGATGATTCCAACTTCGATCATCATGCTCGGAACTCCCGTCAGTGTTTACTGTTTATTTGTTTTGAAGTCAGCTGTGATGACAGTCGGCCGTGATTATTTGAATGTGCCGCGCTAATTTCGCGAAATATCGTGCACGTGGTGGAAAGATACAGGGGTGAATAGTGTCTAGTGTTTTTCGCAATTTGTGAGTTTATAACTGAATTTTAGTGTTTTCTGATGCTGCCATTGTTATTTTCTCGGCTTTTTACATAGGAATTAATACTTTAAAACGGTGTAACCGAAGTGTGCAACAGACCCATTCTGTGTCCAGATAGCCACTCTAAAACACTTGCACTTTCGTTCAGAACTAATTTCCACTGGATTAATTACAACTATTGATTTAAGGTTAAAAAAAGTGAGGCAAACATACCAGATTCAGATCGCCATTCCTGTCACACTGTGAGATAGGACTTGTAACATGTATCAGCCTCTCTATCGCTACAGCTCATTGATTGAAATGCAATATTCTGTTTTTCAATACCTTGAAACTCGCTTTCAAAATTACAGACGAGATATTTTGCAGAGACATTTTTCAGATGATTTTCAGTGCTAGACACTCCGATTTCCCTACAGTAAATTAGTTTTGGACAGCAATTTGACATAAATCAAATGGTAGGAGGCGCTCTGGTGGTAAAGATTGATACTTGAAGACTCACCGAACAGCATCAGATTTAAAACAAAACAAAGTAAACCTGGACTTGAAAACTTGTTCTACGGCTATTAACTACGAGTCTCAAATTTTAAGAAAAAAAATATTGAGTCTAACGACAGACCATGCGGGTGTTTAAAAAACCTCAAGAAAATTGCTCTAATAAGTACAGTGAATTGGACAAACTTCCAATCATAAGCAAGTTTACTGTTTAATATTACTTCTGCTTCCATTTTCCAGATACTTAAATAATTTTTCCTTGACTTAAATCTACACTGGCTTGGGACAGCAATAGCTTCTTCCACCTATCAACTAACAGTTTGAAACTCTACACACTGGATAGTTTCAATTTACTCAATGAATTACGACAATTCCTGCTTACTTTTTTAACTTGAAGAACAGTTTAAGGAACAAATAAGAATAGAATACAACCAATGGAGTACACAGTTTATGCTTTCTGTGGTGACATTCGTTGAGTCATTTTTTTAAAAAAATGCCTAGAGCATGTTAGAAGTATTCTTTTTTTTTTTTTTTTTTTCCCCAGAGCATACTGGTTCAAAATCTTATGAGAATCTAACTACTTCCAAAAAAGTACAGTTTTTTCAAGTTGAATCATGAAAAATGGGGCTCTTCCAAACTTTTGACACAGGGGATTGAAGAATCGATTTTTGCATAAAAACCTGTAAAAATGACGATGAGTGCACAAAATAATCACAAAATTCACTCTCAGAATCGGGCTTGATGGCAAAGAGACACAGGTATCATGGGAGATTCCTATCTAAATTGAGATATATCTCTGTGTTTCCGTGGAGTGACAAATTAGACAGGAATCTCCCATGATACCTGCGTTGAACAGCCATTACGAACTTGCCGTTATAGCAGTTAAATAAGTTTGTCACTGAATTTTAGAATTTCTTAGCGTAATTTGTGTTATTTTCATGATTTTCGCTGGTTTTTACATCAGATTGAACTTTTCATTCGCTCTCAGCAAAAGTTTGCAAGAGCCCCATTGAACACCCAGGCTGTGCAGTAGATTTTTAGGTACATACAAAAAAACGCTTCAAATCGTTTAGTAGCATTCTTTTTACGACTTCATCACTTGTTAAACGCTCTTTTCTAACGAATGACTTAACCCTTTGAAAACCACGTCCAAGTTATTTGTAGTCTGAATTCTTTGCAGCTTGATTTCTCATTGACAGTTAAAGCTACTTTAAATTGTCAACATTTGCAAAATAATATCTCATCGAGCGCCTTCAGTGGGGCTGTCGAACACTTTTACCACAGGTGATTTAAACGTCGATTCGGATGTAAAAAGCTTTAATAATAACGATGATAGTACAGTAGAATCCCATTAACTCGAATTGTCAGGGACCTCCAAAAAATTCGTGTTAACGCGATTTTCCAGATAGCCGATTCTTATGGAAGTTTCATGGGACCGCAAAAAAATTCGAATTAACACAATTTTCAAGTTATCCACGGTCGAGTTAAGGGAATTCTACTGTACCAAAAATTTACAAAATCAACTCCTAAACTCAAAAAATACTACTAGATGCGCAATACTGCCTTGCTAAGGAAGAACGCCGTAAGAGACATGTGTTACCTAGACTGTTTTTGCAGTATAGCTATTTTTATACCGAGTTCTTCTTTAGGAGTTTATTATTGTTGCACCTACCTGGTCACTTAACTCTCTCTAACAAAGGCTTTCTGCTCGTCCAAGCATTTAGGAAAGGCCGACCGTCTATTGTTCAATGGTGGAATCCTTGGAAGGAAGGTTTAAGATTGAGGGTAAACTGAAGAATAGAGACCCCGAGCTACATTGCAAAAACAGCATAAGTAACACATGTTGCTTGCGGCGTTCTTCCTTAGCACGGCAGAATAGTAATGACACTACTGGACACTAGTAGAGGTCGTTTCAGAAGTGTTGGCCGCTGAAAATTAAGTGGGAAATTAAGATGGGAATCTCCCGCTATTAGTGCCCAACACAACCGTTACAACCACGCATTAAGGTGATTCTTCAGTGTTTAGTGCCAATTTCTGCCACCAGAGTGCTAATGCCAGAGTCCATTAATGTCAAATTGCAGGCCAAAAGCAATTTAAATTTAAGAAAATGGAGTGCCAGTTACTAGATAATCATCTCAAGAACGTCTCTGCAAAATATTTTGTCAATAACTTCAAAAATAAGGAATTTCTATCATTATTTGTTTGATCTGTTTTTATTACCGTCTTTTTACTTTTAATTTCTCTCCCTGTGTTAACAGGGGCTAGTACTACACTTTTATTAGACCGCAATTTTAACAGTTCATTTCATGGTTGAAAGTACCAAAAAATGAAAAATCGCATTTAGAAACAAGAATCGATTTGCAATATTCCAGTTTTTGGTACTTTCAACTTTATTTTTGAATTTGTTGACAAGATATTTTGCAGAGACGTTCTTCAAATGATATTCTAGTAACTGACACTGTTTTCTTAAATATTAATTATTTTCAGCCTGTAATTTGACATTAATCGAACAAAAGTGCTCTTGTGGCAGAAATCGGCACTAAATGCGAAAGAATCACCTTAAAAGTGTTTTATGAGTGTAGGAGTAGATTTTGTAAGTTTTTAGTACTACCATCGTTGTTTTTAGAGGTTTCTATACAAAAATTGATTCTTAAATTGCCTGCAGCAAAAGTGTAAAATAAATCCATTACCGGGACACGGTAATGGTCCATTACAGGCAACAAGAACACGCAAAGTAAGAATAATTAACTACCGACTGAATTTGAGCGATTTACAGCTTCGATTTCTTCTAGTAATCAGAACTTGGTAATAAACGGATAAGATAAAAACATGACTCTGATAATTGTAGAGGAAACAAAGATGGTCATTCGAAGTTAATAAGTAAATAAATCAATAAATGAAGGGCTTCACTGAAAAACATTATAAACGACAAAAGAATCGAAAGAGGGTTTTTCAACGGAAAAACATTACATATCCAGAGCTGAATAAGGTGACTCACTCTGGTGGCAAAATTCCAAACCCATAGTAGGAAAATACGACACGAAAGTAAGCGAAAGACATTAGCATAAGGCCCGAGTCATTCATTTTTTTCATTTCACCGAAAGTTGTGCAAAGTGGATATGTAACGTTTTTTGGTGGAGCCCTTCAAATAGAAAAAAAAAAATTATAATAAAGGATAAAAAAGCACCGAATTATCAAACGTTCATTTTTGATACACACGACTGTTTTCAACGTACAGTTTTACTTTCATTAAAGACACCAGAAATTCTCGATTAAAAAAAAAGAATTCGCAATTATCATCGGCGTTTTTTCCCCGTCCGTTTACGTTAAACTGAAGACATCGGACAAGAGGAAGTCTCTGGAAAGGATATTTCACTTATTTACGTTCTTAAGTGCTTAAAATTAGGAGTCCTGCTTCAGAAAAAAGCCTTCCACTTTACTTTCAGTGAGTATAAACTTGTGGGAAAGCTTCTCCAAAAAGCAGAATATAAGAAAAAGATGCGGTGAAGCAAATTTTTCTTCTTTATTTTCTTTCATAATTGAGGCTTGAAAATTCAAAATGTTGTAAGTGCCATCCGACATTGCAAAAATTGTGTAGCTTTTTCTCTCTGTAAAAAATAATTGAAGGTTCTGAAAAGAACGAAAATTTTGGCAAAATATTTTCTTGAATTTGACGAATTTTCTAGGGGAAAAATTCCTCCTAAGTTTTTTCAGAGGGTACTCAAAAAAATATTAAAAAGCTGCACAATCTTTGCAACGTCTGATGGCACTAACAACATTTTGAATTTTCACGCCTCAACTACGGACACTTTTTTTGCATGAGTCTATGTGTTTTTCAGATAAAAAGTAAATGAAACTAAAACTGGCAAAACTGATTCTACCCTTGAATTTCCACAAGTGAAAATTATGTGGAGAAATAAATAATTTGAAAAAAGAAATAAACACTGCTGCCAATTTGTTAATCACCAAAAATAACCGGAAATTACCGAATAGCACGGGAGTCAAAGAATTATCCTTGCGGGGCAGAAAATGAAGGGAAGGAAAAAAGTCAGTTTTTGATTGAGCTACGCAATTTTCAAGACATGACGAAATTCGCGATTAAAGTTGCTCTAACCCCTCAAATTTGCGGTTACTTTCAAAAAAGCCGAAAATTGCAAAAATTGGAAATAGTTAAAAAAGTGTGCACCATTCAAAGCCACAAATTTCTGGTGTCTCTAACTATCATCAGATGAGAAAGAAAAATGCAGGACAGATAAGTTATAAATAAATATACCCTATGCAAAAATAAGACAAATAGGTCCTTGAATTGGAAAGTAATTAAAAGAATTCATAAAAAAAAATCCCTATGAATCTTTTTTATCTCCTTTGGTTTTCTTCAGGCGAAACAATTTACGAAGCATAATCGCAAATGAGTTCATTTGCGCTTTGTACTGTTTCCCTGCCGCCTGCTGCTTCTGTAATAGAGCTAACAACTTCCCTTCCTCTTCTTTCAATTTGACTACCCGCTCCAGAATGTGATTATGCCTTTCTTCTTGTTGAGCTATTATACTTTTTAACACCTTCACTTCTTTTTCTCTATCTGTAAAAAAAAGAGAGAAAAACAGCTACGATTAAATATTTATTTATTTATTTATTCAAAGTAAACGAGCAAAGTCCAGTAGAAAATTATAAGATAACAAAAAAAAATAAGTTACAAAAAATGGTGACAAGAAAAATGGTGATGGCGAAATGATTCCTAAAGAAATATTGTTATTGTAAATATTGTTAAGACAATGAAGAATATGAACTAAAAGCAAAATTTATAAGGGGTGTAGCAATGTGTTGCCGAGAATATTCCCACTTTTTATTTTCTCACTCTAAAGAAATTAGAAAAATTGAGAAAGTATTGCGATGGCGCAGAGATTTTCAAGGTATTTTGTTTCGATAGTTGGCCTCTCACGAAACTAATTCAATCATGATTTAGACAAAATAATGGCCATCATATCTAATACCATGCGAAAGAACATACTTCCATCATATTTCCATATTTCTCAACCCTTTCTAACTTAGAGAGATTTATGCAAAAAAATTATGTGGCGTCTTGAACAAAAAAAAAAAGTAGAAGTAGTAGTAGTAGTAAAGTCCAGCCGCCCAAACACGTGGTTCGTTATGCTGATATTTCACAGGGAACGGCTGGACTGCATAGAAAAAGAAGGGGTAGGAAAGACAATCGAAGTATTCTCAAAACAAAGGATAGGAAAGAGGAGAGTAACGGCGACCTGCCAGGGACTCTCAAGTTTGGGAAGGAAATACCTAGAGCACTCAAGGAGGTAAAGTGCTCTAAATATATTTAGTTTTTTTTTTCTCTCAAACGAAATATTTCTCAACTCTCTATTTCTCTCTATTTTGCTTCATTTCTTGTGTAATTTTTTTTTTTTTTTTTTTTTTTAAAAATTATTATTTAAAAAAAGGGGTATACAAAAAAACAAAAAAAAGTCAGTCCGTCAGTATCTGGGCATAACTTTTGAGTAGAGTCCCCCAAAAAAAAAAATCGTTCACCGTGCGATCGGCTAGTGCTTGGTCTCTGTTGTCTCTGATATTTCACAGCAAACAGCTGGATTGGTAGAAAAATAAATAAATTAAAGTAACTAAATCACTAAAATTACCTGAATTGAGGTGCATGACTAATGCAATTGCATCTTCCATATTGGCTTCCGACGAAGTGGACAATGTGTCATTCGTGCGAAGATAACTAAACCGGGGTGGAGGTAAAGGGGCTGCATCTAAACTAGATTCATCTAAGGATTGAACAGAACTGCTGCCTTCCTGGGCAGACCCACTTCCACTTCCCACTAACCTAACATTCTACAGAAAAAACAAAACATTAATACCTATTAATTAAACATTTTTGTGGGTCACATTTTGATAATGATTATTAGAGGCACCTTTTTTTCGCGGCCGCGATATTTCGCGAAAAAACGCGAAATCCGGACTTATTCCGCGAAAACACAAAATTTGGCATTTGACGCGAAATGTCCCACGATATCGGGTAATTTTTTCGCGATTTCGCAAGTTGAAAAAATTTTTGCGATTTTACAAGTTTGTGAGCTGACGAAATTCGCGATTACGCGAATTTAAGAAAACCAGTGACACGTCTTTCAATCTCAATCAGACTCATCACACAGATCACACAGATCACACAGCGCATTGAACAGTTACATTTAACAATAGAAAGAACAGGGTCAAAACCCTAGTCTTGGGGAAGGTTTTCACCAAACAAATTGCGCTGAAAAAAATTTCAAGCCCACTTTTGCGTCTCTGTCCGCAGAAAACCTTTTTTCTCCTTAATTACCTCTTAAGAACGCGTAACACTTGTCGTTTGTTGTGCCATTGGTAAAAAAAAAAAAAAACAAAAAAAAAAAAAAAAAACAAATTTTGTTGTGTTGCTGAAAAAAAGCTAAATACATCGAAATTGAACATGCGGAAATCCCCATTTTTCATGACGAAATCTCCATTTCAACTTGACGAAATTAGGGATTTGAACTTGACCATAAAAAGGTGCCTCTAATGATTATAAGAGAGTTATAATAATAATAATAATAATTTACTTGTTTTAAAAATGCACGGTACATCAGCAAAGGCTAACAGTTGGCAAATAATAGTTAGTAATAGTTAATAATTACCATATTATTAATAGTAATGATGATACATTATTCTAAAATAAAAAACAAAAAACAAAAGAAAATACGAAAGGAGGAAGTAATACCTGGAAATGCTGCCTTCCATACATATGTTCTTTTTTATTGTGAAACGACGTAAACCATTGATTGCAAGCCCTACAGTACAAATCATCATTTTCTTCTTCCTGCAATAATAAAAAACGCAAAAACAATGACAAAGCATTCTTGATTTCTTGATAGATGCGATATTCAGCTCAATTCAGTCAGTTACTCTCAAAAAGAAAACCCCTCAATTTATGGAAAGACAGTTCTAGTCGTCTGATTTTCGGACTTTTTTGCCCACTTACACTTCCATTGAGTGCAAAGACAGTCCACTAGCCGTTCTCCACATTGACTAGCTTTCTGTACAGCCGAAAGTTGAAATGAGAGTCCGAAAATACAAAGGTTATATGAAAAGAAGAAAATAACCAAAATAGTCCAAAGACCAAGGTCCTTTTTTTTTAAAAAAAAAAAATGTTGCATCTCATATTGCAAGGTACCTGAAAATAATGGACTGATACTACTCTTATAGAACATGTACTGAGGCCGGCAAAAGAATCTTCCACATTACAGAGAGAGGGGAAATATATTGACCCTCTCCAATACAAGAGAGACGGCAGAGGTGGTGTGCGAATCGGCCCTCGGCTGGTATCGAGATAACAACACCCTTAGCACTCACTACACACACACAGCTAAAAGTAACTCAATGTCTCTGCCCTACTCCCAATCATTCGACACTCCATAGTGAGGTGATATCTCTCACTGCTAGAGCAGTTGAGTGGGGGTAAGAAAATTCCCCTCTCGCCTTGATGTGGAAGATTCTTTTGCTAGCCTTATTACATAAGTACCCCTGCAAGAGTCAAAGTGTAATTAAAATTTGGACTCATTGCAGTTTTGTTTTTTGAAAAACATTTCAACCAATACAAGTTTCTGAGAAAAAGAAACCCCATGGTAAGATTTAAAAAGAAGAGATAAATCAAGAATAATAGCTAGGAAAAGTTTTCTAAAAGACGAGAGTAGATCTTGTAGATGCTCACAAAAAAACAAAAAGAGTGAGACCAACAATTCATCTGGCAAATCCAGCTGACACCGCAAATGGAGCAAGGCTTAAAAAAAATTGGTCCAACGCCAAGGTACTTATATTTAACAGGTATGCTTGACTCGCTTCCCGCGTCATCGTCAGTGGCGCAAAAATCTAAAGCAGAATCCAAGATGGCCGACAAAAGAAGAAAACACTGGACAATTTATGACGGTTTGAAAGGATTCACAGAGAGATAATCAAATCAACTAAAATCGACGAAGCGAGAAAAAACACTAAATAGTAAGTTCCACTTCCATCCATCTTCACAACAAACCTTCTCCTGATCATGTCCCACGTCATGTCCAGTGTTTTCTTCTTTGCCTCTGAAGATGACACGGGAAGCGAGTCAAGCATACCTGTTAAAAAGTACCTTGGACCAACGCAGTCTTCGAAAAGACTAGTTTATGATATTTTAATACTTGGTAAGATGTTGGACTTACATCAAAATCTGTTGCATCAATGTCTGACTCTTCAGTTCCATTTGCTTGAAGACCTGAGGACAAAAAAATATAAAGAAATGACCACAAAAAATGCACGGGAAAATCAAAGAAAATAGGGGAACTAAGGACCGACAAGCTGAACGGAAGACATACAGAGAAAAATAATTTTTTGAGCTGCAAAGGTCATAAAAAAAGCTAAGCACATTTTCCTTTCATGCTCTCTTTTCAAGGCAGTACTTCCTTTCTCCTTCAGGCAGCGAGAAGAGAAAATAATGTCTGCGGGCCGATCATTTACTTTATCGTTAAGTCGATCGTTAAGACTGTGTATGAGTGATTCTATTGGTCGAATATTGTAAAGCTTAGCCGTTGCTATGGTAACCATCGTTATAGTTCCCGTTTTTTAAAGGTTACTCACGAAAAGCCTTTATAAAACGAGAGTTTTAACAATGGTTACCATAGCAACAGCCAAGTTTTACAATTTTCGACCAATAGAATCACTCGTAGACAGTTTTAACGATCGATTTAACGATAAAATAAATGATCGGCCAGCAGGTGCAGTGCTTGAAAGAATTGAACAGGCTCATGCGAAAACGTCCGTTGTTCATTTTTATTACTTTCTCACTTTAATAAAATTAGAAAAATTGAAAAAGTATTGCAATGGCGCAGAGATTTTCAAGGTATTTTGTTTTAATACCTAACCTACTATGACTAAGCCAATCATGATAATTATAAAATAATTGGCTCTCATCATGCCTAATACTATCCTACAGAACATCTATCCATGACATTTTAATAATCCTTAATTAAATGTGGTTTGGAGCGGTAAATGTATAAAATTTCTGTGGCGTCCGTGATCTGTGAGTCCGTCTGTATCCCAGCATAACTTTTGCAAAATAGGTCCAAATGTATTCAAATTTTGCAGAAAGGTTGCTTTCAACATTCCCCCGAAGGACTTTATTCGTTTTTTTGAACTTTTAATTTTTAGGTTAGTTATGGATGAAAAATTGTTTCCATTAAAGCAATGGGAAAATCGGTCAAAAAAGGAAACATTTAAATATTTCAAAAATGGATCTTTGGATCTGGATAAAGATATCAAAGGGGGGTCTGGGGGTCTCCCCCCAGAATAAATTTAATATGAGAAAGTGTTCATAGGGTATTCCCTACAGTTTATTTTTATATTTGACTTTGAGAGCGTACATCTTCATTTCTTGTTTTTTTCTTTATTTTTTTTTTAATTTGCTAAATTTTGTTTTTTTTTTTATATATTTGTCTTCTTAAAAAGAATATTTTGGACATCAGATGTATTTGCATGAACCTGTTCAATTGTTCCTTAATAAGAATTGATTCATATGATCTGTGACCCTCAATACTTTCCATTAATATGATTAGTTCATTAGATTCATTTCGTCTGATAAAACTTGTGTTATGAAACGACTCAACTGATAAGAATTAAGATACTGCTGACAAATGGTTTTAAGACCATACGACCAGAAAACAAGAGTTGTTCAAAGAATCGGAAAATGAACCATTCTTCGGAGCACTAATCGGTGTAAAATTTGCTCGACAACGACAACAGCTTTAATTTTATAAATCAGAAATGAATTATATTTACTTTTTATTCTCTTCCTTCGTATATACGATAAATATGCATCAGATTTATGGTACTTCCTCAGTTCTTCTTTATAACGGATTTTGTCTCTTTCGGCACGGTCAAGGTAAACTTTTTTCTTAGCGAGACTCATCCGGCTCCATTCGTTGCCAAGAATCTTGGTAACCTGAAAAATTATTGAAACAAAAATCAAATCAAATCAGTTCGGGTTCGCGGGGATTATGGGTTTGGTTCAAACCGGTTCAACAATGCTTGTATCAGCTCAAACTGGTTCAACTAGTAAAAGAAATTCAAGAGAAAAAAAAGTGTCAAGTGAAAACGCTTTCCTTTTTTTTTATTATTATTATTTTTTCAATTGAATACATAAAGCCTATACAGAGGGCTATGGTACAGGTCAGAAATTAATACATTGAATAAGAATAAGAATCAATGGTCAGAAATCATTACAATGAACTAAAAAAAATTAATTACCAAAAAATTCTTTAATAGAGTGAAAGGTATAGGTTAAAAAGTAATTAGACGTGAGAAAGATGAAACCCTGCAGGTCACCCGCTAAGAAGCTGCTCTTCCTGATTTTAAGAGGCAGCTTGTTAAAAAAATTTATCAGTGCAAAGGATACATTTGTTCAGATACTTTTAGTCTCACCATTTTATTTTTTATGTAAGGATTTGGATATGCTTTCACGTTTCACACTTTTCACCAGCTCTTTTTTCGGAAACTTTTTTTTTGCTCTCAGGCACAGTAGATCATTAACTTTGTATTACTACATCCTGCAGCTGATTTCAATATTGATTGATGTCTTGATTATAAAACAGAGCCCGGTTCACATCCCGTTTAGCCCCTTTAGTTTGGTTTGGGTTGTGGTTCAAGGTGCTTTTTGTAAAACCATTTGCGGTTCAGAAATTCGGCGGTTCAGAGCAGTTTGCGATTCAGTTCGGTTCAAAGCCCTGTCCTAAATCCAAGAGCAGGAAGCAAAAAGTACAGTCCACGAATTAAAAGATGTCAGTTGACTCCTTAAATTTTGGTTAGGTAGGTCACCTGCAATTAGGCCTGTGCCTTCGATCGAAATTTCGATCGATTTCGATCGATCGGTCGTACGATCGAAACGAAATTTTTCGAAAATTTCGAAGTTTTGGACCTTCGATCGATCGAAATCGTCCGATCGATCGAGAGATTCGGAAGCTTCGATCGACCGAAATTTTACGAAACTTCGATCGATCGAAAAATTCTGAAAGTTCGATCGATCGAAAATCTTCGATCGATCGAAATTTTCTGGCATTTCGATCGATCGAAAAATGTCGAAAATTCGATCGAACGAAATTTTTCGATCGATCGAAATTTTTCGGAACTTCGATCGATCGAAATTTTTTATTATTCCGATCGATCGAAATTTTTCGAAACTTCGATCGATCGAAAATTTTTGTAGTTCCGAGCGATCGAAATTTGTCAATATTCCGAGCGATCGAAAAATTTCGGTCGATCGGAATTATCTGGCACTTCGATCGATCGAAATATTTCGAAACCTCGATCGATCGAAATATTTCGAAACCTCGATCGATCGAAATATTTCGAAACCTCGATCGATCGAAATGTTTTGAATGTTCATTCGATCGAACGATTGGTTTTATTGGGTTCATTTTGTAAACGAGAAAGTCGTGCATGTGCAAGCTGGGCGTTTGAGGGGTATGTGTGAAAGCGAGGCAAGCAAGATCGAATTAAAGAAGTGAGAAGTGGGAGTGAGAGAGGGGGAAGTATTGAGTAGCTTTGTTTCCGTGAATATGGGGAAGGACACCCGAAAGATTCGAAGGTCGAGTGTGGCCTTTCACGACCACACACACTCACACACATTCATATAGGGGCACGGCACGGGTTCCGGGGCTCGATATGGTTTCTTCGTTGTTTACTTGTGTCAAATTTTTCGTTAGTTTGAGCTAATTTCCGCAGAGATGAAAGGGTTTATATCGGAATAACACGATCCGTAAGAATAACACGTATACTCGATCATTGACTGGATGGCATTACGATACAATTGCTCATAATCACCTGCGGAAGTAATTTCGAAACTTATATTTTTCTTTTAGCCCAATGAAGCAGGGGCGTAATTTGATTTTGAATTTGATTTTAGGCTTTCGGCCCAAAAAATCCTACGAGCTATGTTGGACCATCATTGCACATTGATGTAGATAACCCCCCCCCCCCCCCGCCTTACTCTCGTGGTGCGAGGGGCACAACTGCGACTCCTTAAGAACTTTCTATGTTACATTTAATAGGCGGGCGGGCGTAACAAAATTTTAAACAGTAATTATAGGGTTGGAACAAGACGATTGCGCTATATCATCATTGTTGACTGATGTCTCTCTTATTGACCGGATGAAGAATTTCATAATTTTTCCGAAGCATTGAACTGAAAATATTCCTTGAAACAGTCATTGATAAATTTTAAAATCTACTTTATAGTTTCACTTGATCATCTAGGTCACGCTGATTTTAATTTTTGCATTTGTTGACGCAGAAAATAAAAAATTACAAAACCAAAATGATCATTTCAGCTATTTTTGGAGTAAATGACAGCATGAGAGCCCCCCCCCCCTTGGAATTCAAAATAGTCCTTTCACGATAAAAAAAAAGAACATGAAATGTTAATCGAAGGAGTAATAGTTGACGAACTTTATTACTAATTTATTTTGTAACTTTGACTAATTTTTTGCAAGGAATAGTATACATGTATACATTTGCCTTACGAACATTATCATCTGTTGTCACTTTGTTCATAACATCAAACACGTAAAAATTACTAATATTATTTGATACACCTACAATAGCTTGAAAATTGTATACAGCTGATTTGACAGATGTAACCCCCCCCCTCCCCCCTCCGATCGATCTTTGAAGTTGACGCATCAATTGCGGTTTGCGCCAATCTTCATATTTTTTATACATTTTTTTTTTAAAGTTGTTTTTTTTTGAGGGAGGAGGTCAGTCTCCAAATGTCATCGTTGTTGTGAAGGGCGTTATTGACCTCCAATTTGCGCCATTCTACCCTCTGCGGACTGCTTCGGAGCCGAAATTATGGATTTGGACCGTTTTCGAGAAAATAGCCTACATTCAAATCATAATCAAATTTTTCCATAATTTTGAAGGAAGCGAGACGAACACGAACGACACTGGGTATTCGGGGGAGGGAATTCGAATGTTTACCTCTATTTCCTCTCCTCACAAACATTTGACTGAACCATTGGGAGCGTTCTAGAATTCTCCGATCCGGTAAACCGGGGAAAGTGCATCAGAATTTCCGGGGAGTGTTTACGGTAAAGCCGATAATGTTTTGATAAAGCTCATCGGTTCTCCGATGAATTTAAGAACGATCACAGGCGCAGCGTGTTATTGCTAAAAATGTCTGTTTACATTTCAATAACCTCCAAAACACCCATAAGAATACATGAAAATAGGTTGTTTACTTCCTCCATGTTTGTTTTCATCGGCTTTACCGGAGTTAGAACTCCGGTAAAGCCGGTGTACTCCGGGGAAGAATTCTGATGGACTTCATCGGAGTTCAAGAACGCTCCGATGAGCTTCCCCGGGTTATCAGAAACGAAATCGGAGAATAAAAGAACGACTTGGTAATTTAGCGGTTTAGCGGGGAAGCTACTTGGAGAATTCTAGAACGCTCCCATTTTCTCGTCTCCCTCCTGCTTTCCCCGCCCTATACCATCCGACTCTTTCTCTCTTTAGGTCACATTCCTTCCCTATTATTTTATTTCACTCACAATCAGTCACACACACGCTGCCTCTCACGCTCACTCATTTACACACCTCATCTGTTTACGAGTCCTGTTGCTTCTTCTTTTGGACGCCGCAAACATTCATCATTTCACTCGTGCTTATCCATTCAATAGTCATTATTCCTTATTATTGTATCACTTCGTTACTTTCTAAATAATAGAGAAAGAATGTGATCTAAAGAGAGAAAGAGTCGGAAGGTACAGGGTGGGGGAGGGAGGAGGGAGACGAGAAAATGGTTCGATCAAGCGTTTGTGAGGAGAGGAAATGGAGGTAAACATTCGAATTCCCTCCCCCGAATACCCAGTCAGTGTCATTCGTCTCGCTTCCGAGTATATGAACTCCAGTTATACTGCTATACTCTGTTCACGATAAGAAGGCGGGTGAGAATTCAAATGCACTATTTAGCAACAGTGCGGCTATACCGCGGCTACTCCAACCCTTCGCAGTGGACGTTGTTCTTCCGACTTCTCTCTTGGCACGGAGGATTTCCAAGAACCGACAGACTCAAACATTCACACACGTCCAGTAAAAATTGCGAACGGTAAAAATACAAAAAAACGGACGGAATTTTCGCACTAAAGGGCCAGAACTCGAAAAAAAATAGTCGAGTTTGCATATTGATGACTCTCATGAATTCGATAGTAGACGAAATATCCGACTTTAATTCGGGCCGAAAAATACGAATTTCGAGAGCATTAAAAACTGCTATTTTTGCCGAGTTTTGGTTCTTTAGGGAGAAAATTTCGTCCGTTTTTTTCGAAAAACTGACCGTTTAAAATTTTTTACTGGAGGGGTGTAAATTTTAGAGTCTGTCGGTTTTTGAAAATCCTCCGTGCCAAGAGAGATTTTGGGAGAACAACGGCCACTGCGAAGGGTTGGAGTAGCCAGAAAAGCCGCACTGTTGCAAAATAGTGCGTTACTACCTGAATTCTCACCCCCCTTTCTTATCGAGAACAGAGTATAACTCCTTTTTTCGCATCATATGCTTACTTTGACCATATCAATCCATCTAATGATTAATCATCTGATTAAAGGATCACTTTCTAGATTTCTTCTGAAAGGAAATGCCGAAATGGTTCCCGTACCCGATGCATAGGTTTTTGATTCCTTTATATACACACTGTGATTCTCCAAATGATGCTGAGCCAAAGCCGTCATGTCACAGCCCAATTCGATCTTTTGATCAGGTCGCGAGCTCTGTTCGCAATTTTATTGAGGTTAGCTTTTTTATTTTTTGGTGTCATTAGAGCCCGGGGGTCCCCAAACCCCCCCCCCCCCCCAGGTACCGTACGAGCTACCCACCTAATCACGAGGATTCCCCCCCCCCCCCTTTGGAAGGTTCGAGGTGAACCCCCCAAGTAGAATGGGGAGTTCGGAGGTTTTCCCCGGTTTTTTTTTTAAAAATTTGACCCTCTATAATACGTTTTGGAGGATATTTAAAGGGGGAGGGTTTTTGGGAGCATGGAGTACCCTGACAGAGAAGGGGGGTTTGTGGGAAATTTTTGGGATTTTGACTTTTTAAAAAACCATTTTGGAGTCTCCATAGATGATTGAATGAAAGAATGAACTTCTAATTGTTCACCCATGGAAATTTTTAAAAATTTTGACCTATTAAAATTCGTTTTTGGGGCTTTTTAAATCGAAATGGGGAGGGGTATACATTTCTGGAAGGAAATTGATTGGGGGGGGTCGATAGAGGGAAGAAGAGGTTTTTGGGGGGGGGGATTTTTTTGGGTGGGGATGTGGATAAAAAAATGGATTTGGGGGGGGATTGTAAAAAGGGGAAGGAGGATTAAGGGGGTGGAGTATAGATGGTGAAAAAGGAGATAGAAACTGAGTATTTGTGAAGCTAGTGATTAGAAAACGTTCATTGGTAAGCAAAAATACTGATTTTCTAAAAAAAGGGGGAAAAAAAATTCCCCCCCCCCCCCCAAATTTCGAAGTATACGAGTTGCTCGTATGATTTCTATTACGTGGGCACCTCTGATAGAGCCAAAGCCGAGTACTGACAGAGCCAAATCGTCTGCCTATGCAGTGTCTGGCTCGAGAATCCAGTGTCAGTAAATGCTCTCGGCTTACCCTTACACCTTCACAAAAACGAAAATAGCATTCTATTCATTTTTGGTGAAAACGAATGCGTAAGAATTTCTTAAATAAAGAGCTAATTGTAAGACTATGCAGCACCTACGAAAAGGGAAAGACTCGACGCGGTGAGTGGGGCGGGGTCGGGGAAAGAGGGGGCGAGAAAAGCCGAGAGCTGCAGGTAAGTACTGTGGATTCTCGTGTCAAACCGGCAGTCAAATATATTTCACACACTACTCAGCCGGCAGCCCCTCTCGACCACGAAAACAACTCGGGAAAATTGTGTGAAAAGGATGAACAGGAAAAAAAAAGCAGTAAATAAGGAAATAGAAAGATATTGAACTCATTGAAGAGGAGACAGGAGATAGGGAAAAGAGGGTGTGTGACTTTCCTTTGTGAGGAATAAATGTGAACATATTCGACAAATGAAAGGCATGGTGGGTGGTCATGTGAAAGAATCTTACAACTTGGCGAAAAGCAGGTAACTCGGAAAACTGCACTCCCGGGTGTAAAACACGTGAGGACTCGCCCTCCGCAGGCAAGAGAATTGGGATCACTGCGGATGTAGACTGATTATGAGCCCCACGACCGTCGCGTCGCCGCACAGTGTGGGATATGACCGAAATAGCTAGACAAAAGTCTTCTCTCCCTTGTTCATGATTAAAATCATGGTTTAGGGGGTTTTTTAGGTCGCTGATTTCGAATATGAAGTCAGATTTTTAAAATTCTAACGTCTGACGTGGTTTTGATAAAAGTATTTAAACAATTATCGCCAGTCTCTGCTCTTTGATACATTATTTTTTTGCAAGAGCTGTTTTTTCCGTCCGGAACCACAAAATTTGCGTCAAAATCTGACTTTCAAATTATTTTCGAGAAGAAAAATAAAAAACTTTCAAACGACATTTGATAAATTAAAAAAAAAATGCATTAAAATGTATCGAAATAATTTCATCGGAGGCGAAACGTGCACTGTGGCAACACTGGCTTTTCTCCATTTAAATATGTGCAAAACAATCGATTTTCCTCGAAACAATTAATTCCTTGAAGAAGCGATTATTTTAAATCGATTCAAACGGAGAAATGCGGCGGAAAAAATTTCGGAGGCGGGAATCGAACCCAGAATTTCGACCTGGATGTCCAGTACATAGCCACTAGAGTAACACGCAGGTATGCCGAAAATGCACGTGCGACGAGCATAGTAAGAACACAGCGCCACTTGGACTGTGAGACAGCGTGTGGCCGAGCCGTGAGCATCAAGAGGAGAAAAACATCGTCAAAATCGAGTGGAACGCAGTTACTAAAATGAAGATATCTCCGAAGGTTGCAAAAAGTTGCAACTAAACTTTAAGGGTTTGTTCTCTGAGATACAGGCTTTCATATTATCTAACGCTTTTAATGGGTAAATGCGGGTAACAAAAGTTACGATCTAATAAAAATGAGGTTTCGCGGAAAAATCACGTCTAAAAACCATCACTCTTTCAGCTTGAAAAAAAAAATTTTAAAAAAGGTCTACAATGAAAATTAATGTGTCAAAACGCATCTACATACCTTCCTCTACGATATTCACTCAATAGTTGATTTGTTTTTTCACTTCATTAGACAGTAAATTGACATAAACTATTCAGCGTTAACAATGGCTTCCAACTGTTTACATCAATACCACAATCAAGCGTAAATTTCAAGCTCTGTAACTATTTACCTCATCATAAAATCGTAACATTGATGCATATATTCGTGATCAGTATACTCTCAGCTATCATTTAAGACCAATTTTACCTCATTTTGATCACATTGATTTTTCGACTTTTGTCTAGCTATTTCGGTCATATCCCACACTGTGCGCCGTCGGCCCACTTGAACGGCAAAATGCAAACTTCCAAAATTTCAATAAGTAAATTACACTCCGTCGGCTCCCAATGAACAAAACATATGAACCATCGATAGAATGGAATCGTAGGAAATTCAAAGGAGCATTAATTTGCCCATGAAAGGGATGAGCAAATCTCACTTTTTTCATTCGTCCAAGTCCTACGTCCTCCCCCCCCCCCATTATTGTCATGTGATGAGTCATTGCTTAAAAAAATAAAAAAATAAAAAAAAAAAAAAAAAAAAAAAAAATCAACGCAGGGGCTATTCCGCTAATAACTCCCTGCCTAACGGTCGCGCCATCGCTTCATTTGCTCATTTTCGAGATAATTAAGTTCAAAGTTTCGAGTTGATTCAGTACTTGATTTGACTCTATCATGGGAATTTTGAACACTTTCGCTAAAAGCGATTTAATAGCAGATTCTGGTAGAAAAACCCCCAAAAACAACGATGGGCACTAAAAACTTTCGAAATCCCCTCCTAAACTCAATAAACACGCTTTTATTTGCGCGAGCGTAAAGTTGGCTTAGGGCAGTCATAATGGGAGATTCCCATCTGAGAATACTATAACTCCGTCAAAAGTGACAAATAAAGACGACTTTCATTTGACACGGGTGTCACGGACGTCACGGTACCATTCATCGGATGAGGATCACTACTCTGATGACTAATTACTCTGTGAATCATCTTTCTTAGCATAGAGAGAGTGACGAAATTAAGATGGGAATCTCCCATTATTACTGCCCTATGCCACCATTACACTCGCGCAAATGAAAGCGTTTATTGAGTTTAGGAGTGGATTTTGGAAGTTAAAAATGCTCCCATCGTTATTTTATGAGGTTTTTTCAACAGAATCGACTGATGAATCGCTTTTAACAAAAGTGTGCAACCGCCCCGTTGTAAGTGGACAGCGGAGTTCATACGCAAGGACACTGCACAACACTGCATGGGTATTCGGGGAATGGAATTCGAATGTTTACCTCTACTTCCTCTCTTCACAAACGAGTTACCGATCCTTTTGTAATTATTTCACTCTGTCGCACTCTGTCGCACTCTCTCTCTCTCTCTCTCTCTCTCTCTCTCCCCCTCTCTCTCTCTCTCTCTCTATCTTTCTCTCTCTCTCTCTCCCCCCCACTCTCTCTCTATCTCACACACTCACTCACTCACTCACCTCTATTTTTGAGTCTCATAGCTCCATTCTTATTCATTCAATATTTATTATTACTGATTATTGTTTCATAAACAGAGAAAGAATGTGACCTAAGCTGAGAGAGAGAGAGGGGAGAGAGAGAGAGAGAGAGAGAGAGAGAGAGAGAGAGAGAGAGAGAGAGAAAGAGAGAGGGGGGGGGTGAGAGTCGGAACGAATGGGGCGGGGGAGGGAGGAGGGAGACGAGAAGAAGGTTCGGTCACTCACTACTCGTTTGTGAGGAGAGGAAGTAGAGCCGTAGAGGTAAACATTCGAATTCCATTTCCCGAATACCCACGTATCCTCTGAGTATTTCGATCGTTCGAAATTTTGACTTTTTCCGATCGATCGAGACTTCTGAAAATTTCGATCGATCGGAATTCTGAAATTTTTCGATCGATCGTCAAATTCCGATCGGACGTAATTTTCCCACATTTCGATCGATCGAAACCACGGAAAATTTTGATCGATCGAAATTCCGAAATTTTTCGATCGAACGAAACATCGGAAAATTTCGGTCGATCGAAACCTCGGAAAATTTCGGTCGATCGAAATTACAAATTTTTTCGATCGGTCGAAGTTTCGAAAATTATCGATCGATCGAAATTTCGGATAATTTCGATCGATCGGATTTTTGGCGAATTTCGATCGCTCGTAGTGTCAACATTTTTCGATCGATCGAAATTTCGAAAAATTTCGATCGATCGGAATTTCGAAAACTTTCGATCGATCGGAATTTCGAAAAATTTCGATCGGTTGTAGTTCCGATTTTTTTCGATCGCTCGGAACTTCCGAAAATTCCGATCGATCGAAAAATTTCGTTTCGATCGATCGTATGTTCGATCGATCGCACAGGCCTACCTGCAATGCTTCAATTCATTGAGTTACGTGTTGCAAGTTGCCTACCAAAACAAAAACTAAGGAGTCAACCAACATTATTTAATTCGTTGACTGTAACTTGCTGTTGTACAAGCAAACTCAATAGTTCTGACTGACAAGAACACACTCGGAGCATAGAAGGTTGCTTTCATCACATGAAGATTCATCACTAATCTCAAATTCTTGGCTACGAAAACTTTTGCATTTGATAGCACTTGCTGAGTACAGCATATGCTAAATAAACTGCTCTTGCTACAGGCTCAGAAAAAAAGTTACCTCTGGAAATGGACGATTTTTGAAAAGCTTCCTTTTCTCGTTGAGATATAGCACATAACCGGTGGACGGAGCTTTGGGTGGTCGATTTTCTGAAAGTTCTGGTTTCCTTTTTCTACCTTTTGGCCACCCACCCTTCCTTTTGACCTGAAAGACAAAGGTAAACAAAAATTCACTCTAAGAAGATAAGGACCATAAGAAAGGTATTATTGATTTCATCACTTTCGAAATGCATTTTTCCAATACTTCTAATCAATGATTGTGCGCGATGGCACAGACGTCAGACTAAAACAGGCAAACGTACTACACTCATACAAATTAGGGATAACCATTTTAGCAAGAAAGGATCCGTCCAATTAAATAACTGATTTGCAGTAATGAATAGCTAGCCGGGCTAAATACACAGTTCTCACTTTAATTGAGGTTACATTTGTTCTCTTATCACATAGATCGCGCAAGCAGTCGTTTTCACGAGGAACTCCCTAATGCTAGTCAGACTAGCATTTATGTGCTCTTCTGATGCGGATTAGATGTTCATTCAACAGCTGCACTAGACTGATGAGGCCAACAAAGGCCGAAACATGTCTCTGGTTTGCTCGTGGACTAAATGGTTCCTCCCTTGCGTGAAATGTGATACAGTTCAGTGTGAACTCTTTCCAAACGCATGGGCGTAGCTAGGGGGGTCTTCCCCCCCCCCCAGAAAAGATGAGATTTTCAAATCATTCGATTCCTCACATAAAAAAAAAAACGCTCACCTCAGAAAAGGTGCCCACTGCTACCATTACCAAGCATTTATGTCTAAAAGACAGATAATTCCTGCAATTCATATTTATGGTCACTTTTTGTAATTTGATTGCGGTGTTTTTTGACAGTTGAAACCATCCCTGTTTCAAGGATCAATTGTTAGTCGTACCATACGTGACTGTATTTTTCCAAGTAATCGAAAATAAAAGATCATTTACTTTTCCAACTTGGCATGATCATTATTTATTTATTTTTTATTTTTATGATAAAAACCAACAAAATTCATCAAAATTTGAGCACCAAATTTTAGAAACTTTGGACCCCAAAACACCTTCAAATTGTGCTTATGTGGTGTTGAATGTTAAACAATTTCCGGTCGGCCTGATGGATGGGTGGTCCCGTGAAACCCCCCCCTCCAGAAAAATTTCCTAGCTACGCCCATGCGAGAGGCAATTTATAGAACTAGTGTGTTTCTTGCGTCACTCTGATTGGAAAACTACAGCATATTGGCTTAAACATAGTTTTCAACCATTCTTTGTCCCATTAAGGGACATTTTCTGTCCCCTTGTGATCAAAAATTAAAAGTCTGAAAAACGTAAAAAAACTGGATTACATGTGCTTGAAAGTCTAATTGAACCGAAAATATCAAAGAAAGAGGTATTTATGATTGGATTGTAAACCCGATTTCATGCATGATTATAACTAGCAGTGATTATTCAGAAAAATCGGCTATTTTTCATTCAAAAAGTGCAAGAGAGTGCCAGCTTTTGCTATAAATAAATGGTAACCAGAATCAAGGTGAGTATTTCATCTTCTGAAAGAGCCATCACTTGCTCATGCCTAAATTTGGACTTATAAAGTGAAAAATAGCCAACTCTTCTGAAAAATCACTCAACTAGCCATATTCATACAAGAATAAGATGAGCAATCTTATTATAAAAACCCCTTTCATAGATATATTCTGTTCGATTAGACCTTCAAGCACACATAATCCAATTCATTTTACATTTTTTAGACTTTTAATTTTTGACCAAATGTAGGACATAAAATGGCCCTAGAGGAGACTGGTTCTTTACTTATATTGAATGCTGATCGAATCAAAATCGCTGAGCCGCTGAAATCACCAAACATATTCTCAAAAGGATTCAGAGGAGAAAGCATCACATGATGATACATTAATCATGAACCAAGGTCGACTATGGAATGTGGATGCATCCTCAACGTCTTATCGCAGAAACAACGAACCTGATTTGCAGCGACTGAGAAAGAAGAGGAATCACTATTGTTACTTTCTGAGTTGGTTGCTGTTGAGGCTGAGGATCGATCAATCGGACGGGAATGTGAATTAGAGATATTGAGCTTGGGAACGCTAGCTGGTGTGAGATCATCATCTTCAAGGCCAGTCGAACTTTCGCAAGTTTCTTCGATGCTTTCAAGCTGCAAAACAGAGAAAGAGAGGGAACATAAAAAACAGGAAACAAAGATGTGAGGAAAACTTGAGGATTTTCAAGTTTAAAAGTTCAAGTTTTTTTTTTTTTTTTTTTCATTAAGGTGATTAACATGATAGACGTTAAAAGTTGATTCTTCAGCGTTTAGTGCCAATTTCTGCCACGGGAGCTCTACCATTCGATTAATGTCAAATTACAGGCCAAAAGTAATTTATATTTGAGAAAACGGAGTGACAGTTACTAGATAATCATCTGAAGAACGTTTTTGCAAAATATCTTGTCCAATAACTTAAAAAATAAGGCTGAAAGTACAAAAAAATTGGAAAATCGCAATTCAAATATGATAGCGAAATGCGATATTTCATTTTTTGATACTTTCAGCCTTATTTTTTAAGTTATTGGATAAGATATTTTGCAGAGACGTTCTTCAGATGATTATCTAGTAACTGACACTCCGTTTTCTCAAATATAAATTACTTTTGGCCTGTAATTTGACATTAATCGAGCGGTAGAGCTCTGGTGGCAGAAATCTGCACTAAACACTGAAGAATCACCTAAAGGAAAGAAAAATTCAGGGAAATTTAGTAATTACTTGAATGAATCTACTATCAAGCAGTGGTCCTGTTTTCCGCAATAGTTAGATCCTATGTTAAAACCCTTTTAAGGTTATTCTAGGCGAAACTTTTCCAGATTTCAATCCGATGGATAGCCCCAACAATCACCGTAGGGAAAAGTTATATTTTTAGCATTTTAAATTAAAAACAAAGAAAAAACGCAAAATCCGAGAATGTGGTTGCACCAGCGGAATTTTGTGGGGGGTTTCTTGAACTGAAGACGTGCGAAATTGGCGGCGAATCAATGCCGTAATTCAAGAAATTCATTCCGCCATAAGCTTAGTGAGTGCCAGTGATACTATGTCTATCTGCCTCACTCGCACTCATTGAGGCTTATGGGAATTTTCGTATTTCATAATCGCCGGCTTTATTTTTGAGTATTTCAACTTGAAACTTGCAGGGTATCTTCCTGACGTATGTTTGCTGGAGCAGACATTCCTCAAATTTGTACTTTTTCCGTAAATTCATTAATTATTGCCAAAAACCGTTGACTTTAAGAGCAGCGCGACATGATGTCCATTGTCCACAGTTTGAACTAATCGACCCTGGAATCATCTTAAATTAATATAAATGAGGCAGTTGCAAGGGTCTGAAATTTTGTATTTTGTATAAAGATAATGATAGTACTTGATGATCTGAGAGCAACGGTGCCTTTGATTTTTTCAAAAGTGTCCCAGTTTTGGAAATACACGCGTGAAAAGTTGTAAAAAATCATGTGCGTAGTGATGTCACTACACAGAATTCCTATTTGAAACAATGTATTTTGGGCCAAAATCTCATCTCCAGAACAAAGGGACTTGATTATAAACCAATGGCATCTTTGTTCTTAGCTCATCAAGTACTTTCGTTTTCTTTATAAAAAACACAACTTTTCAGACCCTTGCAACTGCTCTATTGAAGACTCAACAGGAAGAACACTGTAATGGAAACTTAAATTGGAACATCCAAGATTTAAAAATTTTAAAAGCATGCAAGGCTTAGTTTAAAAGTTACTACTGTCAAAGCAGAGTTTCAGCAGTAAAAAGGGGGAAAGAGACAAATTTTTAGGCTTCAAAGTACTTTCGTACCCAAAATTCAGCAGATAATTACTGACTAATGTGCACTGAACGTTCCAATAACTTAGCCTATATTTTTTTCTCAATGGGACTCTTGCAAACTTTTGCTACAGGGGATTGAAGAGTTGGTTCTAGCATTAAAACCTGTGAAAATGACGATGAGTACACTAAAAAATCACAAAAATCACTCTCGGAATCGGGCTTAATGGCGGAGAGACGCAGGTATCATGGGAGATTCCTATCTAAATTGAGACAAATCTCTGTGTTTCCATGGAAAAAGTGACACAATAGACAGGAATCTCCCATGATACCTGCGTCCAACCGCAATCACCATCTTGCCATCATAGCAGTTATGTGAGTTTATCACTGAATTTTTTACTTTTTTTTTGTTTATTTTTATTTATCACACATTGGTACGTAGGACAGGAAAACTGTATGGTACAGGTCAATGATATTAACAATAATGGCCAAGTTACAGAGTATTTGGGTTACATAATTTTTTGGGTTACATAGTAATAGGGAAAATACATAGATGCATGCACAGAAAACTGTACATGCATCTATGTATTTTCCCTGCAATCTAACTGCGATTACACATGAGTTACTAGTTGAAGGTTAAGTTTAACAAAGGAATTCTTCCAGTGAATAAAAGGCTTTAGTCGTAACAAAGTTTTTGACTTTCCTCATATAGGCTCTATTGTTAGTCTCCAATTTAATTTCTTAGTGTGATTTTCGTGATTTATGCTGGTCTCTCCATAAGTTTGGACTATTTATTTGCTTATAGCAAAAGTTTGCATGAGCCCCATTGTATCAAGTAAGTTTTTAGTGAAAAAAAGGCTAAAAATTAGAATTGGTGTCATACCAAGGGTGAGGCAAGATGAAAATCAAACTGATCATCTGAATGATCCGTTAAATCTTGTGATTCAAAAAATTGAGAAGTGACACTATGAAAATCTTCCACGGACAAATTCAGGCCTCCAACACCACTTGTTAACGCTTCTGTCAGCGATATCCATTCAATTCTGAAAGACAAATTTGTTTGATAAGAGAACCGACATTAGTAAAAGTTGTACAATTTTTATGAAAACATCAGCTTCAGACCGTAACTAACCGAAAAAGGAGCGCAATTGACTTTGGGAAGCTGATATTTTCATGAAATCCGCGCGACAGTCAAATGGCAACATTCAAGACAGTCAAGTCTTACTGGGACAACCAATGGACTTGAAAGGTCCTCAGATTAAAAATGATAATGTCCACTTTAAACCATTGCAACTGGGAGGGGGGGGGGAGGAGGTTGTACGAGCCATCGTATTATAATCGCATTGAGTTAATACGGTGGTATCTTGTGTAATGTGGCAATAACAAATTCTCACCATTTAAACCTATGTAAAAAAATCGATTTTCAGGGGATTTACTGAATCCCTGAGAAATTGATACTTTTGCATCTAGGTTCAAATGGCAATAAACATTGTTTCACCAAAGAGCACGAGCTGCAACTGAGTCAACACAAACCTAAGGGGGAAAATCTATTCATTTTGATTAAAGTCAAGCGTTCACGGTGAAAATGGGCCAATAGCCTAGGACTCATCAGCTCAAACTTATCCAGACAAAACCTTTTCATCAGATTGCGAATATATTTCGAGAAAACATGACTGCGAGTATTTTTTGAGATAACATATCTGCGAGTATTTTTTGAGAAAACATAACTGCGAGTATTTTTTGAGAAAACATATCTGCGAATATTTTTTGACAAAACATATCTGCGAGTATTTTTTGAGAAAACATATCTGCAAGTATTTTTTGAGAGAAAATAACTGGGAGTATTTTTTGAGAAAACATATCAACCATAAGCTTACAATGGTTCCTGTCGTTGACTTATTACACCGACTCGCAATCACCCTGCTGATTGTTTTTGGAAAGAGACACTTTGAAAAAACAGAGGTCGTTTCACTTAAGTTGGCAAAAGATGGTTAACTTATAATAATCAGTGCTAGCGTATTCCTCAAGGACTAAGGCATCCAATCTGCATCAGCTGATAACGGAATTTTTCTTCCTCTCTCTTCCCCCAAATGAACACATGTGTTAGAAAAGGATAGCAGAGGTATCTATCACATAACTTTAGCCCCTATCTCTGTCGTTTTCTAACGCATGTATTCAAATGGGTGACAGGTGGAAATGTCCCACTTAAAATGTCCAATGTACACAATGTTCAATAAGAAATGTCCATTACAACAATGTCCACTATAAAATGAAAGATTCACAATTTGTCCATTGTAAATGAATGTCAAATGTAGAATTTGTCCATCATACATAAATGACCCTTAAAATAATGCCCAGTCGTAGACTAAGTAAGAACGCAAAAAAAAAGTCCATTCATAAATTTTACCTCAAGTTATATACCGGGTGTCCGGTAAGTCCCGGAACGGCTGCGCCATTTCTTTATTTACGCAGATAAAAAAACCAAACTTTGGGAATGTTCCTAGATAAATAAAAACTACTTTTTGGGGGGGTCAAAATTTTGGTCGCCCCTCCCGGGGGGGCGGGGGCGCCCCTAACTTTTTTTTTCAAATGGCAACCCCTATCTTGTGATACCTCATTCAAAAGAGGGTAAAAAACTGAGCATTTTGGCGCAAACCGCATGTCGATATCTCTTTTAGTATTCGAGATATCGAACTTCAAAATCTATGGAAACCCATTTTAAAAAAATCATAACTCTTATTCAGAAAGTCGCTATTTAAAAAACTAGGGGTCTAAACTACTCTACATAACAAGCTCTTTCCAGGGAAAAACACCTCTGCCCAAAAAATTAACTTACAGTTATTGTTTTTTTTCCCCCGCCAAAATTTTTTAAAACATTTTGGCGGGGGAAAAAAAACAATAACTGTAAGTTAATTTTTTGGGCAGAGGTGTTTTTCCCTGGAAAGAGCTTGTTATGTAGAGTAGTTTAGACCCCTAGTTTTTTAAATAGCGACTTTCTGAATAAGAGTTATGATTTTTTTAAAATGGGTTTCCATAGATTTTGAAGTTCGATATCTCGAATACTAAAAGAGATATCGACATGCGGTTTGCGCCAAAATGCTCAGTTTTTTACCCTCTTTTGAATGAGGTATCACAAGATAGGGGTTGCCATTTGAAAAAAAAAAGTTAGGGGCGCCCCCGCCCCCCCGGGAGGGGCGACCAAAATTTTGACCCCCCCAAAAAGTAGTTTTTATTTATCTAGGAACATTCCCAAAGTTTGGTTTTTTTATCTGCGTAAATAAAGAAATGGCGCAGCCGTTCCGGGACTTACCGGACACCCTGTATAAAGCATGAAATACGAAGTCATTACATTCTCAGCTGTTTTGAACATGATGTCAAGTTATGGTTTTGTAACCAATGTTTTAAGATGTAAAGGGCCAGATTCGTGCAGCTTTGCAAAAACTTATGTTTATTCCTACTTTAGAACTTCTGGTCATTTCTAATTTTAGCCGCCTCCTCCAGGACATTAAGCACCCTGAGGTTTTTAGTTTCATGGACTAAATCTACTGTTGGATATTCTTCTTTATGGACATTTATTTACCATGGACCAATTGTGCATTGGACATTTTAGAGTGGACGATGTTGCAATTATGGCATTTCTTGTTGGACATTTAAAATAGAACATTTCCACAGAGCACCTTCGAATGGGAGGAAAGAGAAATAGATGAATTCCTGTATCCGCCCATGCTATTCAGATGTACTACAAACTTTGATGTATTTGTGCAAATACATCAAAGTTCTCTGGGCTTCCTGCACATACATAGGGCAAGCTACTTTCATCAATACCGAGTGCCTACGTTATGAGTGCAGCACCGTAAATTTCGTCATAAACATGAGAGTATGGTAACTTTACTTGGAGAGGATACTACACACTCGCCAAAGTAGAAACACATTTTTTTGGTCTTTGATAGAACTCCCATACTTTGAGTATTATGTTCTGACCAATAACGGTGCATGCTTCCAAAATGCATCAAAACACATCCGTGAGCGGTTGATACGCAACGTGTCAAAAATCTGCACTGATCAACTACTCACCGTTACATTTATATACATTTTAGAAGCAGGCACTGCTACTTGTCAGAACCCAATACTTAAACTTCGTGAGCTCTAACATATTGGCTGCTAATGATAGTTTACAGGACAAGGTTTTCAATTGTTTCTGAGTAATCTTAAGCCTGAAAAATTAGCACTGACATCAAAGATTTGATACATTGATTCTGATTTGTAAATCAAATTTCTCATCATGTAATGTGAGCATTAATGGGCCTCAGTTCATAAATAATAAATAGACTAAATCAGTGGGACATAATAAAAGTGATGCCTCACTGTGGCATAAACGTTACGGTCCAAAGAAAACAATAACCTCAAAATCAAAGACTGCTCAATTTCAGCTAAACTTGATCAATTAATCGAACTTCAAGTTTTGCAACTCCCTTTCTGACACTGTCTCTCTCAGGTGAGCTTGCAGCATTTAATGACCCTAATTGACTAGAATAAACGCTGTGTTTGATCAATGACTATAAATTGCAAAAAATTGCACAGGTGTACGAGTGATAACAGTCTGATACAAAAGGACTGAAGGACATAATCATTTGCAAAGAAAAAGTAAAGCAAAACACAGTGTACTTATGTACTATGCCAACATAGCATAGTAGTGGTAAATATACTGGCTATAAGAAGGTAGCATTCATGGACTCATGAGTCCAATGAAAAGGGTAGTTGCCGTGACTTTACGGGGTGTAAGTAAATAGCCGAATAACAAGAGCATTAACTTAGAGATGAGATGAGTAAAATTGGTTTTAAATGGTGCAAAAATCAAACATAATCATAAAAGTAAAAAAGAGAGGCGAAACAAATACCCTTTGCTAGTTTGAAACAAAACACCGTTTCTGAAAACATCTTCAGAGGTGACTAAGTCGTCTTGCGGTTTGATAAAGTCCGAGGACTCGCTCAAAGAGTTTGAGATTAAAACGTGTTGATTATCACTCAGTCTATCACAGGATAAAGAAGCTACGGGTATTTCGAACACATCATCCTCCATTTTAGGAGAATAGCATGAGAAAAACTAAAAGGATTATGTAATTTGAATAAATATCACAGTTCAAGGAGCGACGAATTCTTGAAAAGGCAACAAATTGAACAAATAAACCAAGATAACCTATAAATTTGTTAAAGGAGAAATCAGTGATGCCAGATTGAAAACTTGAGCACGGTTCTAGATCGTTGCAGAGTTATTTTGTAGAAACTGTTTGATGAGAGGAGATTAAATTTATATCTCTTAATTAAATAGATCCCGAGAAAGAGAATAAAAATAAAATATACAGCGGAACTCTTCAATCAAGCACTTACGATGATTTCGATTGTGAGCTTTTTACGGTTCCCTTTATGACCACACTGATAATTCGAATTTAGACGCGCGAAAATTTTAAATTTATTTTTTCTTTCATTTTTTCCAAAACAAGCTGTTTCATTTTTCATGGCAAGCTGTTTCGATTCATACTCTAACTCCAACAGCTAGTAGCAAGTAAGTACCTTGTGCTCCTTGCCAATTTCACCGGATCAGATTGGAAGCGCGCTGGAAAACGAAAAATATAGCTGAAAATCTTGAAGTGTGTGTCAGTGTGTCTTGGGGGGAGGGGGGGGGGGGGGGGTCCCCTCCACCGCATCGCCAATATTAATGTTATATCAAGTGAGAATTGTGGACTTATACAGGAACAACATTGTTATTCTCGTGGACTTAAGTAAACGACAACGAAGCATAGGGCTCTCTAAACGCCCTGCTTTTCCCGTGCACAACCTGGGTGAATTTAAATGGGAAACAGACTTAAGATCATACCTGTTGTTTAACCGGACTTTTCAACGCCAACGAGGCCCATGGCTCTCAAAACGTCCCCTCTGCTCTTCCAGGCCATCGCCAATGTGAATTTAAATGGGGAAACAGACTTACGAGCATACCTGTTGTTCTCGCGGACTTTTAAACGCCAACGGGGCGCAGGGCTCTCAAAACGTCCCCTCTGCTCTTCAGGGGCACCGCCGATGTAATTTTAGATGGGGAAACAGACTAACGAGCAGACCTGTCTTTTTGGTGGGCAATGAATAGCTTTCAAGGCGCAGGGCTCTCAAAACGTCCTCTCTGCTCTTCCGGGACACCGTCAATGTTATTTTAAATGGAAAATCAGACTTACGAGCAGACCCGTCGTTTTTATGGGCGTTTAACAGCTGACAAGGCGCAGGGCTCTTAAAACGTCCCCTCTGCTCTTCCAGGGCATCGCCATTGTTATTTCAAATGGAAAATCATACTTACTAGCAGACCTGTCGTTTATATGAAAAATAACCGCTGAAAAGGCGCAGGGCTATCAAAACGTCCCCATTTGCTTTTCGGGCATCGCCATTGTTAATTTAAATGGAACCTTTGACTTACGAGCACACCTGCTATTCTCGCGGCCTTTTAAACGCCAACTTGGCGAAGGGCTCAATATTGGAAGTAGTACCCATTGGATTTTATTGCTGAAATTTCTTTCGTTTTTTTTTCTCTTTTTTTTTCTATCCCCCCCCTCCTTCTGGCAAATTTCTAAACGATTTTTTTACCATTTTCGTTGAAGTGAAGATTAAGAATGATCGAAAACCACCCCCTTGTTCTTAGTTGGACAGGAGAGCGAGATGGTAGACAAAAATCAGTTTCTTAGTGACGTTTCTGATCATCCGTGGAAACAGTTACGTGGATACATGAATTGAGCAATGACCTGAGCTCTTTGGATCTTTGATTTTTAAACATGAAATTCTGTACGCTTACACAAAAAGGAAAAAGCATGAGCTAATAGTACATCAGGACCCATCATTTACTGGCTATATCGCCTCTCGGCGATCTTCGTAAACGGCTGTCCAGCAGAGCATATCCTCCTGCCTATATCTGTAGCAAATGCTGAGCCAGAAATTAGTAGGATGGGAAAAAAAAAATATACCTCGTGAAAAGCTTTGTGAAGCTTTACTGTTTTGTTTTGTGGAGCGCAATTTCTTTTTTTGAGAGGGTGGCACTCTTTCCAACGCCCGCAAAACCGGAACCGGAACCGCATACTCACGCCCTCTCTGTAGATAAAAATATGAAACAAAAACAAGTTGAGTTGCATTTCCCGCTTTTTTTTGTTTGTTCCTGTCAAATTCTCAAACCGTTCCCGATCCCGAACGCAAAATGTAGACACCGAGTGTGTGTGCAGATTCAGGAACTTTTTAAGAGTAGGTAAGTTGATGAATTCTACTTCAAAAGAATTAATTTTGCTTCAAGAATCAAGAATATGTCTTACATATCTACTTATTGATAATACTTAATTATACATCAACTGAATCGATGCAATATAAGATGTCTGATAATAGTGATAATAGGTGCATGTCGGAGTGTTATAGATACTTCTTTTTTGGGTGTTACGAATGAACTTTCAGTTGATGCAGGTCATTAATTTCAAAGTTTCTTCGAAATTTGAAGTGCAGAGAAGTGGGTATTCCTCAGTTTCTTAAAATAATCACCGAAGTCAAATGAGAGAAAATGGAATGATCTATTTAGTTACTTATGATTTACAAGTTCACGAGGGTTCCTTTCTCAGTTCTACATTATGTGATTACCGCATCACTCAATCATCAACCACAAATAAAAATTCTGAGATCAAGTGAGGTTTGTTGATAGCAGAAAAATAAAGACCAAACGAGATGATGGAGAGAGAGGTACCTACCTATGCAGTAATAGGGCTCTTGCAAGCTTTTGCTGTGAGAAAATGAATAGAATAGTCCATTCTAATGTTTAAACCAGGGAAAATCAAAAAAGTCTAAAATTTAGTGATGAACTCTCATATAACTGCTTTAACGACAAGATCGTACTTAATGGCGGTTCAATGCCGGTATCACGGGAGATTCTTGTCTAATTTGTCACTTTCTCTACGGAAACACAGAGCGCCATTAAGCCCAATTTTGAGAGTGAATTTTGTGATTTTTTTAGTGTACTCATCGTCATTTTCACAGGTTTTTATGCAAGAATCTACTCTTCAATCCCCTATAGCAAAAGTTTGCAAGAGCCCCATTAGTTACTACACACCAATATATAGACTAGGACTTTCGCAATAGGACTAGAATCACTCGGGGCCTAGAATTAGCACCTACTTACCTACCTATTAAACCGCAGTTAGCTTTTCAAATTTTGCAAAAAACATCTCTCACATAAGTCTCTTACATTAGTGCCAAGCGAACTAGTGCCAAATTGTCTTCAGAGAACTTGTTTAGCATTTTTGTCATTACTAAAAATGTAAGTACATTTTTAGTTTTCAAAAAATATTCATACTTAGTCGTTTAGTGAGACTTTAATTTTTTTGCCAACTTTTGACTCCCTGGTAAAAATGATCCATAAAAATCCTCGACAAAAACTCCAAGCAATAGGAACTGTCATGAAATCAGAAAGATTTCCATGAAAAATATATGAAAATCCCTGAAGATCTGCAAAGATTTCTGTACAATGTCATAGAGAACTTTTTCATGGAAGTAGGTACATACATATAGGTACATTGCAGGGCGAGGTTTAGTCAAGAATTTTCATGGACCATTTTTACCAGGGCTTTGTTTTCTCAATACTTATTGACTGTATTATTTGTATTTAAATGTCCAGAGAGTCAATTTTTAGGTGCGTACAATGTACATACCTAGTTATATACATATTTGAAACCAGGGCCGGCTCGTGCATGGCAACAGTAGATTCCCTCCATTATAAATAAATAATCTATCCTTTGGCGAGGACCTAACTCACTACATTAAATCTCTCTGCATAGATAGGTTCAAATTGAGACGGGGTAATAAGGAGCCGGATTCCACGAGCCGCCACGGTTTGACATTTTTTTTTCCATCGGGCCCGTCCAAAAAGTTCAACCGAAAGTTGTTTAAAAATACTGATCTCGTACTTAGTCTTTTTCTAGGAATAGGGGTTGCTATTTGATATTTTTGACATAGTCCCTTGAAGGAAAGTTAGAGGGCGTGGGGGGGGGGGGGGAAGGCTGACCCCAAAAATAGAAAAAATAATGAAGAATGGTCCAAATCACATGTCTTGCTCAGTAGCAAAGAAAAAAAATCAGGAGGGGGGGATAAAAAAAAATATCCTGTATATACAGATCAGGTTTGAAATTTCTTTCTCTGGATTTATAAGATGGCCTTCAAATCCTGAAGAGCCTCCAGTGTTATCAAAATCATATTATATTAATAGTAGCCTCGTTTTCTGCCGTATCATGTGGGAGGAATTGAGGCAAAAATCACTTTACGGTGTTGCGCGTCTTCTCAGCCGTGTTTTCCCTTTTCCCCTCACCTCACCTCACCAGTCACCCCACCACCCCGCCATTGAAAACTTTCACCTCACTTCTCCCGATAAATGGCTCTGTTATGTTGCTCACAGCTGCTGCTGTTATCATAATAACATAACCTCAAAGTGATATTTTTGTGCGTTACGGAAGTGTGCTTCGAGCGAGGATCGTGCGCGGTAATTGAAGTGTTTTGCGGAAATTTTTTCTCTTCTCAGGCTCTCTACGACATCCACATAATTATTACTCATGCCATGGATTGGCGAGACGATATTTTCAATAAACTGCAAAACAGAAACAAGGAGCAATGCAGTTCATACGAGGAATTGATTATCACTCGTGAGTATCTTACAAAGCTTGCTTTGATTAGAGAGACAAACACCCAAACGCCAGATTGATATCATCAGATGTTTGTCAATTTTTTCAATTTCCTTTCCTCAACCAGAATTTGTCGTCCGAAATATTTGGGGACTTGACATTCTTAATTGTTCAGTCAATTGCTATCTTTGTTTCATCGAATATCACCAATACAACCTGTAAAATTTCTCAATTTTACTGCAATTTTTTTCTCCCTTCAAGGAATTTTTTTTGGGATGAGAGGGATTTAATCACTCACCTGACTTCATTATCTTATCAGGTATGCAATGAAAAGAGCACTGATGGTTGGTTACAATAAGCTCCGATGTGATTGGAAAGTTACCGTTCAGCCTGCGAACTTTTCTTCTGCAGAATTTACTGCGGTAATGGTAGAAACACTTCTGTCCATTGCACTAAACTTGGTGCAGTTCTTACATATTTCATGGACATTATGTTTTCTCAATGCGTACATTATTGGCAGCAAATAAATTGCCTCTATAAGCTCATAGTCGCCTTACCACGTCTTTGACAAGGTTTAGAAAGTTCTGGTCTTTCTAGAGTCAACAGTCTGCGCAATGGGGCTCTTGCAAACTTTAGCTGCAGGTAAATGAAGAGTTGATTCTTGCAAACAAACATTTAAAAATGATGATGAGTACACTAAAAAATCATGAAAGTCACTCTTAGAATCGGGCTTAGTGGCGGAAAGACGCAGGTATCACGGGAGATTCCTATCTAAATTGAGACATATCTCTGTTTCCGCAGAGAAAGTAACAAATTAGTCAGGAATCTCCTATGATACCTGCATTGAACCGCCATTACGATCTTGCCGTTACAGCAGTTTTGTGAGTTTATTATTGAATTTTAGACTTTTTTTGTGTGATTTTTGCCGGTCATTTCATCAGATTGGACCAGTTATTTGCGTATAGCGAAAATTTGCTAGAGCCCCATTTAAGCCATTAACTTACGGTATACTACTTACGGTATTACTTACGGATTAACTTACGGTAATTGCAAGGTGGGCTCATGCTCATGTATGAATCCAGGGTAAAAGATAGTAGATTAGACTGAATTTTCTCGAAACGTTTACATTACGTTGTGTTGTAAGTATGTTTAAAGTATGAAAAATGTCCAAATTATCATGTTGAACAAATATTTTCTGCGAATTCTGTAGGTTTAGAAATATTTTAGAATTTTAGACTTTTAGTTTTAAGGATGTCATGAATGAAATGGATCTCAGTTGATTTTGAGAAATCAAACATGTCACAGTTACACCTTGGAAATTTGTTTGGAACCATTTTATGTCTTGGCCTATCATTGCACTTTTTACAATAACCAACAAATCTTAATTTTTCTGAAATTTATGAGCGGTCGATAATCATTATTGCATTTTATGTTTGATTTCAGACAACCGTTTGTTCGAGAAGTTTCTTGCATTGAAGAATGACAATTTTCAGCTCTCGGTCCAAAATGAAAAATTACGAGGAGGAAGCTATGACCAGAAATCGGGATCGAGTGTGGGAGGTGGAGCTGGAGACAGTGCCGCCACCGAACGTATTTTAGCTTTAGAACAAAAACTGTTGACTCAACAAGAAGAGTTGACGGAATTGCACAAACGGCGTGGTGAAAATGCGCAAATGCTTGTTGACCTGAATGGAACCCTTCAAGAAAAGGAGAGACTTTTAGCCTCAAAAGATGAGAAGTATGTTATTTTATATTTTATGTACTCCAATTTCGGATCACTGACATTGGGATAGTTGGATCCCATTATTTTTCATACGTTTACTTCTTAGACTTTTAACAGGTGAGGGTAAGGGGACAGGTTGAATAGTATACCCTTCCTTTTCTATAAGGTTTGCTCATAGCGGGAGTTCCGTTGATCTTTCTATAATCTGTTCGTTCTAACTTGAGACCTGGAGATTCAGGTAGATTTGCCTTCTGTGGCAACGTAGGAGTGGGAGTGCTAACCCTCGTCAGTCAGCGGAGGTGACAGGGCTGCTGCCCGACTCTCAGGCTATGACAACTTGTTGAAGTGTTGCCATTCTCTATTTTCGGAACTTCATTTATCGCCCGCTCAGGACTCAAGTTATAACGAACAGACTATAGATCTTTCTATTATTTCTTTACTTGTTTGCCGGAATTTCTTCTTTTTTAGGTTTGTTAAATTTTACTGTAGCTGTTATCAACTTGCGAGTTTCAGGCATAAAGATGGAGTTTTTATCTAGATTCTTCCGCAGTTTTTGCGGTTATGTTTAGCAGAGTTGCCAGAGTTATACCCCTTTTCTTAAATAATATAGTAATAAAAAAAAAAAAAAAAAAAAAAAAAAAATTACACAAGAAATGAAGCAAAATAGAGAGAAATAGAGAGTTGAGAAATATTTCGTTTGTGAGGGGGAAAAAAATTAAATATATTTAGAGCACTTTACCTCCTTGAGTACTCTAGGTATTTCCTTCCCAAACTTGAGAGTCCCTGGCAGGTCGCCGTTACTCTCCTCTTTCCTATCCTTTGTTTTGAGAATACTTTGATTGTCTTTCCGACCCCTTCTTTTTTTATGCAGTCCAGTCGTTCGCTGTGAAATATCAGCATAACGAACCACGTGTTTGGGCGGCTGGACTTTACTACTACTACTTACTACTTACTACTTATTTGTCTGGTCTGGGGGCTTTTCTTTAATTGCAGTTAGAGCAATTGGATTTTCTCGCACTTTTTTGTTTATTTAATTTTATTTTCCTTGTTTTTAATTGATTAGGTATATTACATCATAGAATAATAGAAATACTGAGAGAGAGAAAATACCTCATAATCATTGAAAGAACTGTGACACCTCTCTTAAATTTAGACCTTGCAAAGGAAAAATATACTGCCTGGTTTTTCAAAATTTTCTTTTCATTAGGCTCCTGAAAGAGAAAAAAAAAAATTAATGAATACCTTAAAAATCTATCCTTCCCATGTTTGAGCGCGGTGGCAACTTTTTTTTTTTTGGGGGGTCTCAACAGAACTCTACAAACCTGGTCCATACGTTGACTGATGAGCAAAATGGTTGAGGTTTTTGCTTAATGAGACGGAAGCACCGAAATTGCATAAGTTATCGTATGGACGTACGGACGTCAGTGGCGTAGCGTGCAATTTGGCAACAATGCCTTGTCTGCATTTAAATCCATGTGAAAGGTCGAATGCAACACCCAACAATTCGATCTTTTTCGTGGGTTTAAATGGACAAACTGCAACGTTGTCAACTTGCACGCTTCGCCACTGATGGACGTATGGATGGTGCTCCCTCAGGCTCCCTTTGTTAGTTCCTGTTGAGTTCCGAAAAAAAGTCAGCTACCCTGCACACAGCTAGTGAGTCTGTATTATATATTTTCTCTACTCCTACACCTGACTTCTCTTGGCTTAGTTACTTTGAACAAGCATATTTTATGATCCTTATTTTTCAATATTTGATTATTTTCTGTTCCAGTCTGGCACAAAATGAAACCCTCATAACAAGTCTTCGGGCTGAAATAGAAATGTACAAGAATAGCCGAAAAGAGTTAGAAGCTTTAAATCAAGTTTTGAAAGATGAGTATCAAGCTCTACACCTTGCTTTTACTCACCTCGAAGAAAAGTTGAGGAAAGTGCAGGTATGTTTGTTTTTTTCTCAGTTTGTTTTCATTTGCTCTGCTCCATGTATTTGAAGTAATGGGGCTCTCCATGTAAGTATTTGAAGCAATGTTAAAACTTGAAAACTTTTGAGGTATTATCATTTTTGACATCGCAGATTGAAAGAGTGTCATTTTTTAAGTAGGAATGCTCTTGCGAACTTTTGCTAAACGGGATTGAAGAGTTGATTCTTGCATAAAAAGGTGTAAAAATGACGATGATTACACTAAAAAATCACAAAATTCACTCTCAGAATCGGGCTTAATGGCGGAGAGGCAGGTATAATGGGATATTCCTATCTATATTGAGACAAATCTCTGTGTTTCCAAAGAGAAAGTGGCATATTAGATTGGAGTCTCCCATGATACCTGTGTCAAACCACCATTACGATCTTGCCATTTATGTAGTTATGTAGGTTTATTACTGAATTTTAAACTTTCTCAAAGTGATTTGCGTGATTTTTGCTGGTTTTTACATTAGAATGGACTATTCATTTGCTCACAGCAAAAGTTTGCACGAGCCCCATTATTGGAAAGCCAAATTGTAAAATTTTCGATTTAGGTACGCGTATACATCTGATGGACGCCAATTTGTGAAGAGGCTTTTTGTCTAAAAAAATTAGAAAAAATTGTGTAAAGGAATAAGGAATTCCCAAAATTGGGTTTTATTTTCAAATTTCAAATTTCTAGTCCTTAATTTTAGCTGAAGTAATTAACATTTCGAAGACTGAATACCTGAAGGAAAGTGCTTTGGCCTATTTGCTCTCACTTTTTTGATGGCTCTGTGACTTTGGTGGACAGATCCAAAAAAATAAATTTGTCCAATTACTATCCATTCCTAAAACCTTCTTAAATGATTATTTTTTTTCTTCCAGGATGAAAATAGAGAAATGGTTGAGCGGCTCATGAAGTATAAGAGTAAAGATGCTGAAAAAATGAATGAGGAAAATGAAAATTTTGTCCGGTATGTGACGACGTGAGTCTTATATTCCTTTTGTTTCTCTCCGTTTATATTTAAGAATTTCTGCAAAAAAATCAATCGGTCTCAAGTTTACTGAAGTAAAGGTTAAGAACCAAATTTCAACTGACTTTTCCTCGAAACTTCCTTGATTTGAAAAGTGCCTTTTGAAATACATGGAAGCATAGCCGTAGCCAGGATATTGTCTTTCTCTCTTTTAGCTCATTTGAACACATGAATTAGAAAAGGATGGATATAGGGGCTGTCAAGCAGGGCTGCCATTTTGCGTATAATCAATGCTATTTTTCTATTCACCGATGATTCCACCGGTTGAGAAAAGATTACACAGTTCAGTTCTGTGTATGACTAATGCACGAAAATACTCTGATCTGTAATCTTTCCTTAATCGGTGGAAACTCTGTTACTTAGTTAAAATATCCGCAAGTTTTTTAAAGTCATCGACGGCTCAACTGGTTGAGGAAAGATTACAGATGCAAGGATTTAGTTCATTACAGTAATACACTGAACTGAACTGTGTAATCTTTTCTCAACCGGTGAAATCATCGGTGAATTGAAAAATAGCATTGATTATACGCAAAACGCAGCTCTGCTGCAGCCCCTGTTTCTGTCCTTTTCTGACACATGGGTTATAATGGGCTAAGAGATAGAAAAACAATATCTTGGCTACGGCTATGCATGGAAGATGAAAAGAGGATTAGGATCAATTGGAGGAAGATTTGGGGAGAGAGGTGGAATAAGGAATTGTGAAATGTTGGATTTGTGGAACTGATGGAATACATTAAGAAAAGGTTAAACTCAACGAGTTATAGGTCAGTTGCACTGTCAACAGAATCGACTTTTGATGCTTGACTCCTATAGATTTTGCCGAGAAAATAACAATGGTTTTTGTTCCATCGAAATTCGTTCCGAAATAAGGGAGATACATACAACCATTTGAAAATGACGGCATTATTGCGTCATTTCGTCGTCAAGTTTGGACCGATTTGCATGTTTGCACTACAGCTACGTAGACCTGTGCAGTGCCGCCAACCACTTTGCTCAAGAAAGCTCGCCGCCATATTTCATTTCATTGTTTATGTTCGTAGTTGTTGTTGTGTCCGTGGCTGTAGTGTTATCAGTGAGTGTTTTATTATTGTTTATAATTTATTCACTGTAAATTAACCGATTTTAAAGTTAATTAGTTTGAAATTTCTTTGGCAATCGTTGTTCTTTTTAAAATGACTCATTCTTGCATCACTGCGCGCTTGGTGGAAAGATACATGGGTGGCGGGCAATAACGGAAAACGACGAAATGACTCAATAATGTCGTCATTTTCAAATGGCTAAATCTTGCTTTTTTCTGAACAGATTTCGATGGAACAAAAACCATTGTTATTTTCTCGGTCTAATCTATAAGAATCACGCATCAAAAGTCGATTCTGTTGACATTGCAACTGACCTATAGTGATAGGGTGGATTTGTGGGGGCAGAATATTGAAACTTCACAAAGGTTGCCATGATGGAAATCTCTTTTAGACATTTTTCACTCAGGCTTGGTTTGTTTGCCTCATATTTTTTAACATTTAAATTTAAAAAAAAAAATTGTGACAGATACATTTGAAATTGGTTATAAATAAAAGTGCAAGTGTTTTAGAGGGGCTATCTAGACGCAGACAGCAATTTAACTGTTTCTTCTGGAAGGATTTACACGATTAAGAAACTGACACATAATGGAAACAAGCTAAATTTTCTCACCTGGATAGTTGTATTACAATTCTGTGTCCAGATTGCCACTCTTAAACACTTGCACTTTCCTTTAAAACCAATTTCCTCTGGATTAATTACAACTTTTGATTTAAGGTTTAAAAAAAGTGAGGCAAACAAACCAGATTCAGATCGCCCATGCTGTCACACTTTGAGATAGGACTTATAAAATGTATCAGTTTCTCTATTGCTAAAGCTCATTGGTTAACTGATAGAAATAGAAAGGATCTTTTTTGAGGAAATTGAAAATTGAGAGTAAAAAAGAAATGAGATTTGGAGGAAATCTCAAGGTTAATCTAGATTAGAAAATGATGTGGTAACCCAAAAATTTTGGTAAAATACGGACAAAATTTCATAAATATTGGTAATTTTTCAACTACACATGCTGTCATTTTCTAATTGTATGTAATGTGCTTGACCATGCAAAATTTCGGATTGGGAGGAAATAACATAAAGTTGTTCCTAATTTTTCAAGCACCAGGAAGCTTTTTGAAATTTCATGAGGAAATGTATCGTATCGTAAGAAATTTCTGCGTTTTCGAAAATTTTGCACCCCTGTTAAGCATATTATTTTCTGTAAAATTCCTTCACTGCGTCCTAATTCCCAATGCTCGGTGTTGAGCACGTAGACAAAATAATACTAATTCTGTAAATAAAGTGTACAAACATTTACCTTTATAATAGTTGATTTATTATCTTTAAAGGCAGAGGGGCCTTTTTTTTTCAGCATGAGGAGAGCTTTTTTTAGGTTATACAGAAAGAGATATAATTTTCTTATTTTGTTTGAATCATATGATTCGGTCCTATTGCCATGTTGGGCGCTAAATCATATGAATCAACCATGTTGTGTTGGTCTTCGACACGCTGTATTCAATGTTTCATGATTTATTTTAATTTCATTTCAGGAAAAAGCAGATTAAGCTTCAAAAAGAATTAGAAGACGCGGCCAAAGATATGCTCGGGCTACAGTCAGACGGTCTTTTCAAAGATATGCTCCCTCCTCCGATACAGACCGTGACTGGAGTCCCAACAAAAGCCTCTCTTACATTTGTAAGTTTTCACTTTTCACTATTTGCCATAAAAGCACTTCTTTTGAGTATATATCTTGAACGAATGAAAATGTAAATGTTTTAATTATGGCGTTAGGGCCTACCAAAAGCCCTCTTCAGGGATGCAGTACACCCTCGATCATGAGATCATACAATCGTTTGAAAATTGTGGACACTGGTAAAATTGTGGACACTGCCTGGAAGAATATTCATTTTTTTGTTTTGTTGTATCTCTCCTCTTTCTGACCCTGTGTTTTGAGAATACTTTGATCGTCTTTCCTTCCTTTTTTTTAACCAGTGTGCCATGTGCACCAAGTGCGCCATTCGCTTCAAATGAGTGCATAAGTGGTGTTGCCAGGCTACTGAATTTCATTGGTGTGTTTCTTCAAGCTATCAAAGGCAAATGTAAATGTATATTCAACATGCTTGGTTGAACACCTGATTGAAAAGTTTACAGAACTTCAGAAACTTTGGGTTGTACTATTGCGAAAAAATCAGGATATTTTGGAGGAAAGGTCAGCAAAAATCGGGAAAAAATCAGAAATTTTCAAAATTCTGTTCGTGCAGACACTTCTGTTAGACTCATCTCAGGAAGATGAAAGAAAAATCGACTTCCTATTATGTTTAATTTTTTCAGACTGCTCATGATGGAGAAGTAAACGCCATTAGATGGAGTCCTGTGGACAAAGTAATAGCCACCGGTGGCGCCGATAGGAAAGTCAAACTGTGGGATGTTTCTAAAGGTAAAATTTTCCATTGCAATCTAGCATTTTACTGTAACATTAAAAGAGTTCTTTGTGACAATCAAATTCTAGATGTATTAAATTTTTGTATGCATTTTTGAGCTTTTTTTATGCTCTTATCCAACGAAACTTTTAATGGTTTTACCATTAAACTTTTAAGTTTTGCTCTCATAACTTCAGCAATTTAGGCTCTTTTAATATACAGTCGATATGTGACGTATATTGATAAAACCGCCCTTATCTTCACCTGGAAGAAAATTGTGGTATTGGTAGAGCTCGTTTCACGAAAAAGGCGGATGACAGATCATGCGGCTTGCTGCGCAAAGATGAGTTCGCGTTCTTGCTCATGACCAAAAACGCAAACTCTTCTCTGCGCAGTAAACAAACCCATCTGTCATCAGCCAACTTTTGTGACACAACCTCTACCATTGCATAGAAGGCATTATGGCGGTCAGATATAGACCGAACCCAAGCGAAAATTCAAAAAAATTGATGAAATGGCGGTGTTTTGAAGTCGTAAGTAGAAATAATGTGATTTTGAGAAAAACGGTGTTTAAGTTTTGGAAAGTAAATATGAAAAAAACAGGGAACTTTATTGATTCACATGCATTTTTACAGCATGTTTTTTTACGTAAAAAAGTAGAAAAAAAGTTGTCCGTAGTCCATATTACTGTAGACCTACTGACTAGAAACCCAAAAAACGCTGTGCCAAAAGTGGCTTTGTCCTAATTATTGACAAATCAGTTGTCCTAATTATCGTCGTGCATATTTTCACTGGCTTTTCATTCATACATCATGTTTATTGTCAGGAAATAATGAAATTATAATAATTTAATCTTGTCCCTTGACGAAAGCTACTAAGAAATCGGCACAAACAGCTGGTGCTGGGCAGGTGTCCACGTCTGTGATTTATTAAGGGCATAGTGCTACTAAATATCAACTTTAAACTTTTTCACCAGCTCAGCCAGCCTATGAAAAAAACTTATTCCATATTCTCTTTAATTTTCCTGCTAATGTAGGCTTATTTTGAAGAATAAATGAATAGGGTGGCGGGAATTGGGACACCTACCTCATTACAGGAAAAATTTCATGTCAGCTGGATGTTGTTTCAAAATTAATTTTTCTCTCAGGTATACAAGAGAGCAGAGGTGTGTTACAAGGAAGTAACAAATCGATAATGTCGGTTGAGTACGATTCTACTGGCGGCCTGATTTTGGGAGCCTCAAATGATCATGCATCGCGAGTCTGGACAACAAGCGACCAGCGCTTAAGGGTGAGTGATCCCCCTTAGTTCTTATATTATCTGCTTCTGTGTGTTTTTCTGCCATTTTTTTGCTATTTAAGGGTGAGTTGTCACCCTTAGCTCATAAATTGTTAACTATTGTGCATTTTTGTTTCATTTTGTCTGTTTACAATAAATTCAAAATCATGGAGAAATGTCTTGTCCATCGTATCATATTTTGTATTTTTAACCTTTTCCACTCCAATGTCGAATATATTTGATAAAATAATACTTGCATTCCTCTCAATTGTCGGATTTATCTGACAAAAATCAGCACCGGACAAAGAAAAAAAAATTAAAAAAACATTAAAAAAAAAAAATAATAATTTAAAAAAAATTTAAAAAAAATTTAAAAAACTGAAAAAATCTAAAAGAACTATAAAAAAAAATAAAAAAATTAAAAAGGAAAATAAAAGAATAAAAAAAAATCTTAAAGAATTAAAAAGAAAAATTAAAGTAATTATAAAGAAAAATCACAAAAATTAAAAAGAAAAAGTCTAAATAGTGGAAAGGGTTAAAAGTGCTGTGTTCTAATTGAGGCATGTTTGGAATCCATGGAGAAAATGGCCGCCGGAGGATCTGCCTCTGGCTAGGAGGGCACTTCTTTCATGTTAGATAAGAAGAGTGCTCTTCTCACACCCAGGTTTGCAATTTCCCTCTATTAGTGGGGAGGAAATCAGTGGTGTAATTTGGAAGGGGCAGGGTGGGCACCCCCCCCCCCCCCCAAGGATTTGAAGTCAGGCTAAAAAACGGAAACGAAGTATATTAATGAGCAAAAAAAAAAAAAAGTCATTCGATTTTTGCCCCTCCCCCCTCCCCCCCCCCCCCCCCCACCCCCTCAAGCCGAACGCGAAATGACGCCCCTCGAGGAGATGCATGTAGACAAGCAAATTCGTATGGCATTTAAAGCTCTTCGAATAAGCTGTTTTGCGTGGTTCTTGGAAGCTCAAAAAAATTGAAGCTCTGGTTGTAAGATGGGTGGATGTCGAAATATACTATTCCAAGTTTGGATACTAGTTTGGATACTATTCCAAACATGGTTTGCTTAATATCCCCACAAGGTGAAAATTTTAATACTATATAGATGTTAGATTAGTGAGAGCTTTAAAGTTTTCTTCTTGAAGAGATAATTTTTTAGATCGTTTTTGGAAATGTATTTTTTGATATGCACAGTCCTCTCACAGCCATCGCCTAGTTTCTCTAATGGGTAAATTTGCCTCATTTTGAATACAGAACTTTCACCATTTTTAAGTGATTTAGGATCTTCTGAAACGTCAATTAATAGACTGTTATAAATGAACCCTGGTAAAAATGACGACTATAACCGTTCCAAAAACGACTATAAACATAGTTGGCCAACTATGGATTATAGTTGGCCAACTATAGATTATAGTCGGCAACTATGTTTATAGTCGTTTTTGGAATAGTCATATAGTCGTCATTTTTACCAGGGAAGTCATTAAGTTACAGTTGCGGACGGAAAGAATGTCTGACAACTCCTTGAGTTAGGCTACCTGCAACGAATTTAAGCATCGCAGGTAGCCTACCTAAGCAAAAAACTTAGGAGTCGTTTGACATTCCTTTTGTTTTTGACAGTAAGCAGGTACCTCCAAGATAGAGACACCAGAATTTCGCTTCCTCGAAATCGCGTAAAAACGTAATATACGCGCTAAACGGCTGGGACTTAGGTAGGAGTACAGATCGCAGATCGTACTCTCCTGATTTCAAATTCAAACCGCGAAATCCGCCTGATAACACAAAATCGCACGCGAAATTTTACGTTCTAAACCGCGAAAAATGTGAAATGTGTCGTAAACTGACATTTTCCGCTTTTTTCGCGCTTACGAGCGGAAATCGCACGGGGAAAAGATTTCGGTCAGTGTTTCGATATTGTTCGAATCGCGGGCTTCGCGCATTTTTCCGCGACATCACGCGGAATTTTATGGAGATTCTTATCTTAAAAGAGCATTTTCATTGAGCTGTGGGCCCTTTTCCCGAAGATTGCCTCATTCATTAGCATTTTTTTTTAAGTGAGTCTATGATATGTAACGAGCATTTTTCAAAAGATTCATGCAAATTATTTATGAAAGAATAGGTTCTGAAAAAGACGTAATATTGATTTATCGAGTTAATTTTTAAAGAGACAGAAAAATGTGCTGCGAAAACAATACGGCCAAAACTTACGTATGTAAAATAACTATATGAAAAAAAAAAAAAAAAAAAAAAATGAATAACCATGAAAACAGAAAAAAATAACGACGATAAAACGACTTAAAATAACCACGAAATTGGGGAGAAATAAACACGAAATCAGCATAAAATAACGACGGTAAAATGGTGTCTCTACTCCAATATCAATGAAGAATTAGACATCTTTTGATGCTGAAAACACCAGTGGATACAGGAATTTATCTGTCTCTCTCTTCTCCCAATTGAACAAGTGTGTTAGAAAGAGACGGAGGTAGGGGCTAAAGTCTTATGATGGCCCCCTCCCCCTCTACTATCCTTTCCCAACATTCGGCTCAAATGGGAGGAGAGGGAGACACATATTCCTGTATCTGCCGATTTAAGTTACTCCGCATGAACACTTTGTCCAGTGGCGTTGCGTGCACTTTGGCAACATTTTAGTTTGTCCATTTAAACCCTTGAAAAAGATGGAACTATCGGGTGTTCGGTGAACACCTTCGCATTCGACCTCTTCCATGGGTTTAAACAGACACAGTGCAACTTTGCCAAATTGCATGCTCCGCCACTGACTTGGTCAACTTTAATGTGCCCACTTATGGCTAGGATTCTTTTCATACTTTTACTTAAAAATTCGCAAGAGACAATGTAAAGTAAATTTAATGAAAAATTTATTTAGGAATTTCAATTTCTCTCATTCTCTTTCTCAAGTATAGCGTTTTAAAGTATCAACCTGAATGTGAAAAGCCGTAAAAATGACAATGGCAGCATCAGAAAACACCCGAATTCATTTATAAACTCACAAATTGCGAAAAACACTAGACACTTTTCACCCTTGTATCTTTCCACCTCGTGAACGATATTTCGCGGGGTTGGCACGGCACATTCAAATAATCACGGCCTACTTTCACCACAGCTGACTCCATAAACAAATAAACAGTAAACACTGACGGCGTCTCTTCGAATTCTTACGTCTCAATATCCAGAATTCCTCACAATAGGTTGTGAGAGGTACGGAAACTAATATTTGTGTCGAAAAATTGTCAAAATGAAACAATAACTCACAGGAGTTCCAAGGATGATTCCAACTTCAATCATCATCCTTGGGACTTCTGTGTGTTATTGTTTCATTTTGATAATTTTTCGATCCAAATATTGGTTTCCGTACACTCTCAGAACCTATTGTGAGGAATTCAGGATATTGAGACGTAAGAATTCGAACAGACGCCATCAGTGTTTACTGTTCATTTGTTTATGAAGCAGCTGTGATGACAGTCGGCCATGATTATTTGAATTGCCACGAGCCGCGCTAACCCCGCGAAATATCGTGCACGTGGTGGAAAGATACAGGGGTGAATAGTGTCAAGTGTTTTTCGCAATGGGGCTGTTGCACACTTTTGCTACAAGCGATTTAATAGTCGATTGTTGTGTAGAAACCTCCAAAAATAACGATGGCAGCACTAAAAACTTCCGAAATCCACTCCTAAACTCGATAAACGCTTTTATTTGAGCGGGCGTAATGGTGGCTGAGGGTAGTAACAATGGGAGATTCCCATCTAACAATACTGTAACTCCATCAATAAGTGACCAATAAGAGCCGACTTTCTTTTGACACTGGTGTCACTAGGTGTTGCGGTACCATTCATCGGATGTGGATCATTACTCTGATGACTAATTACTCTGTGAAGCATCCTTGTCAGCATAAAAAGAGTGACGAAATTAAGACAGGAATCTCCCTTTGTTACTGCCCTCGGCCACCATCACGCCCTCGCAAATAAAAGCGTTTATTGAGTTTATAAGAGTGGATTTCGGAAGTTTTCAGTGCTGCCATTGTTATTTTTCGAGGTTTTTACACCAAAATCGACTGTTAAATCGCTTATAGCAAAAGTGTGCAACAGCCCCATTTGTGACTTTATTAATGATATTGGTGTTTTCTGATGCTACCATTATCATTTTAACGGCTTTTTACTGAGGAATGGATACTTTAAAACGCTCTAGCCTAAGTGTGCAACATACTCGTTCCACTGATCACTGATTCCAGTAATTATACCGAAGAGACCAGACATTGTGACAATTTCACGAGCCATTCAAAGTCCTTACGGACCAGCAGATCGGAGCATCGAGCTTCCAAAGTGCCGATTCGCATTCATCGTTAAATGCTCTCTTCCTGTGAGCCCTGCTCTCCTTACAATGATTACACATACCTTCGTAGGACCCCCCTCCCCCCTCCCCACTCTCCACTCCTCTCGTCATACGCGCGCGCGGTCTTGGTTTTAATTAATTACTCCTCTTAATCTGTTAATCACTCTCTCGACCCACGCTCTCCGCTTTTTCGTGCGCGGTCGCCATCGGCGGATTCAAGAATTTATCCTCCTCTCTCTTCTCCCATTAGAATGCGTGTGTTAGAAAAGGACAGATAATGGGGAAGTCACGTGATTTTCGCCCTCTATTTCTATCCTGTTTTAATACATGCATTCAAATGGCGAAAGAGAGAGAGATAGAGAGGACAATTTCCTGAATTCGCTGTAGTGGCAGTCGCCCTCGTTAAGATAACCCAACGGGCTTTGCAAACTATCCCTATAGGAAAAGAACGGGTCCTTTCTCCCCTCCTTTTTTTTCATTGGATTCAGAGCACTCATTCATTAGATGGATACCGTTTTAGGAAGTCGATTTATATCGACCGATCGTCAGTTGTGGGTTACAAACGAACCCCAGTCCTTTTTTTAGTTTTTCTTGATTTCAGATGGCCGGAAATTACGGCTTGAAACGGGAGAAATAACGTGACCTTCTCAAAAAATCTCGATTTTTTTTTTTAAAAAATGTTGCCTGTTTTTCGTTCGATTTTGGGGAAATTGGCTTGAAAATCGGTATTTTTTTTAATTCCAGGTGAGGGAAAGGATCACTGGCGCAACCAGGATCTCTTCCATCTCTCTCATTTCCCATTTGAATGTATGAGTAGGAAAAGGACAGAAGGAGGGGGTTTTATCCCCTTGTCCATCCTTGTCTAACATACGTTTCTTAATGGAGAAAAGAGAGAGACGAAGAAACTCTCGGTGCGCTACTGGAAAGGATATCCCCCCTCCCTCTAGGTCTAGCCTCTCTTTGCCGCATTATGGATTGAGATATAAAAAAGTGCGGTTGTAAAATCCGTTCAGGATCCAGACTGTTTTTGGCCTTATAGAAAAAGGCCTTATGGCTGTTTATCTCGGAATCTGTTCAAAATTGATACATGCAAAACTACCAGTTGATTTAGCAGCATTTTCTCAACAAATTGATAGGTCATAAGTACCAGTTTTTTGAAAATTCAAAAAGACTATCTCAGTTGAAAAGTACCCATATTAGTGTGTTTTCATGCTTGGCGTGTGTTGAGTGACTCACTATTATGTGTATTTTTCAACTGAGATAGTCTTTCCAAATTTGCAATAAAGTGGCGCTTAATATGACCCATCAATTTGTTGAGAAAATTCTGCTAAATCGACTCGTATTAATTTCCACAGTGTATTTTGCACAGGTTTCGAGATAAATGGCCCGGTAATGAAGACCCCGTGTTAATTACCACAAGGCCACAAAAAGTTTGGAGCCACGATTTCCCATTTCCAGCCAATCAGAAGCGGACTTATCAGCATTGACCACGCTAGCTCTCAATGCAGCTGTTACTCTTGTTTACTCGTTGGTTCCAGTTACCGTCTTGACTAGAGGCTGTTTCAGATAGCTTCGGTTCTGACAGATAAAAGCTCAAAAAGCATATCTGAATCACGTTTTAAGGAAATTTGGACTCCAAAAACGAAATCAGCAACTTAAAAAACCCCCGGATACCAAATTTCATAAAAATCGGAGCACTCTAAATGCTGCGATAAGGCGATCGAAGTCATTAAAAATAACATTGCGTTAAATGAGCGTTGCCACGGGATATCAATTTTCCTGAAAATCGCCGAAAACTTAAATCGTGTTTTTGAGAGCTTAGACGTCATCAGAGCGTAAAAACACAATGGACCTTTCTTGTTGGAAATTACGTCAGGAACTAAAAACATGCATCGACTTTTTCGATATCTTGCATAGTTTTCGATATGTATCGAAAAAATCGATTTTGGGGCCCTTTCCCCCCTCCCCTGAATTTAGCACAGCACCCAGGCATGGGGACTTTTAGGTGGTCATTACTGACACCAAGACGAAGCGATTAAGCCCAAAAAACCTTTGCTGGGAATTTGTTCTTCCAATAATCACCCATTGCCTGGACTAGCAGAGGCGTAACTAGGCATGCATGATTGCATGCGCCCCCACGCAAAAAAAAGTCTGCGCCCCCCCACCTTCCCTCCCTTCCCTATCCCACCCCATCCCTCCCCACTTCACTCTTTACCGGTCTATGACCCCGGGGCTTCATAGAACATCTCCGACGAAAGAAAAGCTATGAATCATTTTTTTTTTTTTTTGTCAATTTTAAATCAAAAATCGCCAATCTGTTCTTTCAAAACTTTTTCTTTCGTGCCTTAATTATTGCGAATTCGTCACTAAGTCTTCCAAAATCCATCTCTTTCTATTAATCCTCTCTCTATCATATTCGTCTCTGTTTTCCTATTTTTTGTTCTTCTCTTTATATTTTTTTTTCTTCTCTTCTTTCTTCTTCTCTCCTTCCCTCTTCTCTTCTTTTCCTTCCTTATTTTCCTTTTCTTCCTTCGCCCTGTATTTTCCTCCTCTCTCTTTGCGCCCACCGACGCCTAGCGCCCCCCCCCCGCAATTGCGGGGGCTGAGGGGCTATTGTTACGCCACTGCACGGCACGGAAGGGCTATTTCAAGTCTTCAATTATGCTTTCACGTTAATATTCACTAATTACGATAGTAGACTGAGTCTATTTTGTGGGTGGCAAAAAGTTCTAATGATTCACGCTGTGAGCAGCGTCAACGTTTTTACTCATGTAAACAAAGAGCTGTCAGAACCGAAGTTATCTTTACACGGAGCTGAAAAGTGAGCTCTTGCGATGTCAACTTAAACAGACATAGGTAGATATTTACTCCACGCAATGAGATACCGAAGAGCGGTTAAATTTTTTGCGGTTTGCATGCGCTAATACCTACCATTTCGTAGACGTTGTAAATCGTCAACACGCGGATTATTTATGACGCTGGGAAAAGTAAAGACTTCCAGAGGTGTGGTTTGAAATTCTGCAGCCGCTGAGCGTACTTCAAAACTTGTCTAGGCAGCAAAGTATCTAAGACTACAGGATGTCCCTGGATTAATGCGCATAAACGAAGAAGGCGATTTTTCAAGGAAAATAATAATTTTTCCTCTCATATACATTGATAAGAAAATGCCCCCCTTTTGAGCTACAGCTATACAGCTCCCCAAAGTTTTAAACAATTTCAGATTTTTACTGGAATGGCGACCTAGCGACCACCATTATAAACCAAGTGTCATGAAAATTGGTATCTCGAGGTAATTTTACGCATAGAGTCCATTATTATCATACATTAAATCGAAAAATCAATAAAAATAAATTTTTATCGACAAAAATCAGAAATTAAAATTGACTGTACTTTTCAGGCAATATTGTACCTTTAGCGGCACAAATTTTACGTTACGGATTAAAAATTTTAAAAATAATTACCAATTTCAGATGGCCAAAACTTTTAGAAAGATTTTTGGTCTCTTACATTTTTTCGATACGACGCGTTTTAAACGAGGTAATTGCTGCGCAACGTTGAAAAGTCAGCGCTTTTACCATGGCGGGCAGCTCCAAGAAGCAGCGGTGTGGCGCATTGCATATACTTTACTGCCGCTCACCGTGGTCAAAGCGCCGACTGTTCAACGTTGCGTAGCAATTACCTCGCTTACAACGCGTCGTATCAAAAGATTGCTGCAGACCCAAAATCTTTCTAAAAGTGTTTGCCATCTGATTTTAGTAATTATTTCTTAAATTATTAACCCTTCACATAAAACATGGCACGTTAAAGGTACAATGTTGCCTGAAAAGTGCAGTTAGACTTAATGTGATTTTATCGAAGTCTTTAATGGATCTTACACGTGATATTACCTCTAGATACAAATTTTCATGACATTTGGCTCATAATAATATTGCGGTCGCCATTTCAAAAAACCTGACATTTTTTTAAACTCTTATTTTTCTTGAAAAATCACCTCTTTCATTTATGCGTGTTAATCCTGGGACACCCTATGTAGACGAATGTTTTTGAAGGGTGTTGATCGAACGCATTGTCAGCTTTCTTCCCGTCCCCGCCCATCGGACTCATCTCCAATCAGGGAGTCGAACCTGCAAAATAAAAAGGTTCAGGTTTGGTCCGGGCTCAGGCAGTTTCCAACCAGTGGCGTAGTGTGCAATTTGGCAACGTTGTTTTGTGTCCGATTAAACACTTAAAAAAGGTCGAATGCGAAGGTGTTCACCGAACTACCAATTTTTTGATCTTTTACATTGGTTTAAAAAGACGAGCAGCGACGTTGCTAAATTTTACGCTACGCCACTGTTTCCAACATTTAAGGACCGCGGTATGGTTCGGATTCGCGCGGAGTTCCAGTTTGGCAGAATTTTAGGTTCATGGACTGTTTCAGAGAAATGAAATGACAAATTCTTCGTTTCGTTTTCTTTATTAATCAAGACTTTCTACTTACCTTTTTTTTTGTTTTTTGTTTTTGTTTTTTTATAGCGAAACCAGTGTAGCAATTCTGACGAAAACAAATTGGCGCATGCTATGTTTCTCTGCATTTAGAACAACCCTCAGGGCTTATTAGCCTAAATGCCGGCAAACTTGTAGCACAAATTGCGAATTTATTTTCTTTTTTTTACTTGCTAAAATTTTGTTTGCTTTAGTATCAATACGGCATCATTACTGACTTGCACATCTGAAAAAACATCTATATAAAAAAACTCAAGATTATTTCGTCGCTTCTCGGCCATTTAACGGTCTAAATTTTGAACTTTGAAATTTTGGCTTCGAGTGTTCACTTGAGCTTTCATATTGTAGCTGCACTGTAAAAAAAGGCGATAGTCATTCTACCAGATTTTAGTCATATTATCAGAAGCCCAACGATGTGTAACTAACAACAGAAAGTCTAGTGCTTCGACCAGAAAATTCTGGTGTTAATACCAGAATATGTTCATAGAACTTGCATTTCCTAAAAATATTCAAGAACTTTGATACAAACACTAGAGTTATGGAAATTGTACTATCTCTTACGTAGGTCTTCATATTGTCATGCTTCTAGTTCACATCGCCAAATATATTTTAAATGGAAACCAAACTTACGAGCAGACCTGTCATTTTGGTGGGCTTTTTGTCGCTGGTAACGTGCAGGGCTCTCAAAACGCCCCCTCTGCTCTTCCGGGGCACCGCCCATGTAATTTCAAATAGGAAAACAGACTTACGAGCAGACCTGTCATTTTGGTGGGCTTTTAGTCGCTAACAAGGCGCAGGGCTCTCAAAACGTTCCCTCTGCTCTTCCGGGGCACCGCCCATGTAATTTCAAATAGGAAAACAGACTTACGAGCAGACCTGTCATTTTGGTGGGCTTTTTGTCGCTGACAAGGCGCAGGGCTCTCAAAACGTCCCCTCTGATCTTCCGGGGCACCGCTAACGTAATTTAAAATGAGAAAACAGACTTACGAGCAGACCTGTCATTTTGGTGGGCTTTTTGTCGCTGACAAGGCGCAGGGCTCTCAAAACGTCCCCTCTGCTCTTCCGGGGCACCGCTAATGTAATTTAAAATGGGGAAACAGACTTACGAGCAGACCTGTCATTTTGGTGGGCTTTTCGTCGCTGACAAGGCGCAGGCCTCTCAAAACGTCCCCTCTGCTCTTCCGGGGCACCGCTAATGTAATTTTAAATGGGAAAACAGACTTACGAGCAGACCTGTCATTTTGGTGGGCTTTTTGTCTCTGACAAGGCGCAGGGCTCTCAAAACGTCCCCTCTGCTCTTCCGGGGCACCGCCCATGTAATTTCAAATAGGAAAACAGACTTACGAGCAGACCTGCCATTTTGGTGGACTTTTTGTCGCTGACAAGGCGCAGGGCTCCCCAAACGTCCCCTCTGCTCTTCCGGGGCACCGCTAATGTAATTTAAAATGGGGAAACAGTCTTACGAGCAGACCTGTCATTTTGGTGGGCTTTTTGTCGCTGACAAGGCGCAGGGCTCTCAAAACGTCCCCTCTGCTCTTCCGGGGCACCGCTAATGTAATTTTAAATGGGAAAACAGACTTACGAGCAGACCTGTCATTTTGGTGGGCTTTTTGTCGCTGACAAGGCGCAGGGCTCTCAAAACGTCCCCTCTGCTCTTCCGGGGCACCGCTAATGTAATTTTAAATGGGAAAACAGACTTACGAGCAGACCTGCCATTTTGGTGGACTTTTTGTCGCTGACAAGGCGCAGGGCTCTCCAAACGTCCCCTCTGCTCTTCCGGGGCACCGCTAATGTAATTTAAAATGGGGAAAAAGTCTTACGAGCAGACCTGTCATTTTGGTGGGACTTTTGTCGCTGACAAGGCGCTGGGCTCTCAAAACGTCCCCTCTGCTCTTCCGGGGCACCGCTAATGTAATTTAAAATGGGAAAACAGTCTTACGAGCAGACCTGTCATTTTGGTGGGCTTTTTGTCGCTGACAAGGCGCAGGGCTCTCAAAACGTCCCCTCTGCTCTTCCGGGGGACCGCTAATGTAATTTTAAATGGGAAAACAGACTTACGAGCAGACCTGTCATTTTGGTGGGCTTTTTGTCGCTGACAAGGCGCTGGGCTCTCAAAACGTCCCCTCTGCTCTTCCGGGGCACCGCTAATGTAATTTAAAATGGGAAAACAGTCTTACGAGCAGACCTGTCATTTTGGTGGTCTTTTTGTCGCTGACAAGGCGCAGGGCTCTCAAAACGTCCCCTCTGCTCTTCCGGGGCACCGCTAATGTAATTTAAAAAGGGGAAAAAATCTTACGAGCAGACCTGTCATTTTGGTGGGGCTTTTGTCGCTGACAAGGCGCTGGGCTCTCAAAACGTCCCCTCTGCTCTTCCGGGGCACCCGTAATGTAATTTTAAATGGGAAAACAGACTTACGAGCAGACCTGTCATTTTGGTGGGACTTTTGTCGCTGAAAGGCGCTGGGCTCTCAAAACGTCCCCTCTGCTCTTCCGGGGGACCGCTAATGTAATTTTAAATGGGAAAACAGACTTACGAGCAGACCTGCCATTTTGGTGGACTTTTTGTCGCTGACAAGGCGCAGGGCTCTCAAAACGTCCCCTCTGCTCTTCCCGGGGGACCGCTAATGTAATTTTAAATGGGAAAAAAGACTTACGAGCAGACCTGCCATTTTGGTGGACTTTTTGTCGCTGACAAGGCGCAGGGCTCTCCAAACGTCCCCTCTGCTCTTCCGGGACACCGCTAATGTAATTTCAAATAGGAAAACAGACTTACGAGCAGACCTGCCATTTTGGTGGACTTTTTGTCGCTGACAAGGCGCAGGGCTCTCAAAACGTCCCATCTGCTCTTCCGGGGCACCGCTAATGTAATTTTAAATGGGAAAACAGACTTACGAGCAGACCTGTCATTTTGGTGGGCTTTTTGTCGCTGACAAGGCGCAGGGCTCTCAAAAAGTCCCCTCTGATCTTCCGGGCACCGCTAACGTAATTTAAAATGAGAAAACAGACTTACGAGCAGACCTGTCATTTTGGTGGGCTTTTTGTCGCTGACAAGGCGCAGGGCTCTCAAAACGTCCCCTCTGCTCTTCCGGGGCACCGCTAATGTAATTTAAAATGGGGAAACAGACTTACGAGCAGACCTGTCATTTTGGTGGGCTTTTCGTCGCTGACAAGGCGCAGGCCTCTCAAAACGTCCCCTTTGCTCTTCCGGGGCACCGCTAATGTAATTTTAAATGGGAAAACAGACTTACGAGCAGACCTGTCATTTTGGTGGGCTTTTTGTCTCTGACAAGGCGCAGGGCCCCAAAACGTCCCCTCTGCTCTTCCGGGCACCGCCCATGTAATTTCAAATAGGAAAACAGACTTACGAGCAGACCTGTCATTTTGGTGGGCTTTTTGTCGCTGACAAGGCGCAGGGCTCTCAAAACGTCCCCCCTGCTCTTCGGGGCACCGCTAATGTAATTTTAAATGGGAAAACAGACTTACGAGCAGACCTGTCATTTTGGTGGGCTTTTTGTCGCTGACAAGGCGCAGGGCTCTCAAAACGTCCCCTCTGCTCTTCCGGGGCACCGCTAATGTAATTTTAAATGGGAAAACAGACTTACGAGCAGACCTGTCATTTTGGTGGGCTTTTTGTCGCTGACAAGGCGCAGGGCTCTCAAAACGTCCCCTCTGCTCTTCCGGGGCACCGCTAATGTAATTTTAAATGGGAAAACAGACTTACGAGCAGACCTGCCATTTTGGTGGACTTTTTGTCGCTGACAAGGCGCAGGGCTCTCCAAACGTCCCCTCTGCTCTTCCGGGGCACCGCTAATGTAATTTAAAATGGGGAAAAAGTCTTACGAGCAGACCTGTCATTTTGGTGGGACTTTTGTCGCTGACAAGGCGCTGGGCTCTCAAAACGTCCCCTCTGCTCTTCCGGGGCACCGCTAATGTAATTTTAAATGGGAAAACAGACTTACGAGCAGACCTGTCATTTTGGTGGGACTTTTGTCGCTGAAAGGCGCTGGGCTCTCAAAACGTCCCCTCTGCTCTTCCGGGGGACCGCTAATGTAATTTTAAATGGGAAAACAGACTTACGAGCAGACCTGTCATTTTGGTGGGCTTTTTGTCGCTGACAAGGCGCAGGGCTCTCAAAACGTCCCCTCTGCTCTTCCGGGGCACCGCTAACGTAATTTAAAATGAGAAAACAGACTTACGAGCAGACCTGCCATTTTGGTGGACTTTTTGTCGCTGACAAGGCGCAGGGCTCTCAAAACGTCCCCCCTGCTCTTCCGGGGCACCGTTAATGTAATTTTAAATGGGAAAACAGACTTACGAGCAGACCTGTCATTTTGGTGGGCTTTTTGTCGCTGGCAAGGCGCAGGGCTCTCAAAACGTCCCCTCTGCTCTTCCGGGGCACCGCTAATGTAATTTTAAATGGGAAAACAGACTCACGAGCAGACCTGTCATTTTGGTGGGCTTTTTGTTGCTGACAAGGCGCAGGGTTCTCAAAACGTCCCCTCTGCTCTTCCGGGGCACCGCTTACGTAATTTAAAATGAGAAAACAGACTTACGAGCAGACCTGCCATTTTGGTGGACTTTTTGTCGCTGACAAGGCGCAGGGCTCTCAAAACGTCCCCTCTGCTCTTCCGGGGCACCGCTAATGTAATTTTAAATGGGAAAACAGACTTACGAGCAGACCTGCCATTTTGGTGGACTTTTTGTCGCTGACAAGGCGCAGGGCTCTCCAAACGTCCCCTCTGCTCTTCCGGGACACCGCTAATGTAATTTCAAATAGGAAAACAGACTTACGAGCAGACCTGCCATTTTGGTGGACTTTTTGTCGCTGACAAGGCGCAGGGCTCTCAAAACGTCCCATCTGCTCTTCCGGGGCACCGCTAATGTAATTTTAAATGGGAAAACAGACTTACGAGCAGACCTGCCATTTTGGTGGACTTTTTGTCGCTGACAAGGCGCAGGGCTCTCAAAACGTCCCCTCTGCTCTTCCGGGGCACCGCTAATGTAATTTCAAATAGGAATACAGACTTACGAGCAGACCTGCCATTTTGGTGGACTTTTTGTCGCTGACCAGGCGCAGGGCTCTCAAAACGTCCCATCTGCTCTTCCGGGGCACCGCTAATGTAATTTTAAATGGGAAAACAGACTTACGAGCAGACCTGCCATTTTGGTGGACTTTTTGTCGTTGACAAGGCGCAGGGCTCTCCAAACGTTCCCTCTGCTCTTCCGGGGCACCGCTAATGTAATTTTAAATGGGAAAACAGACTTACGAGCAGATCTGTCATTTTGGTGGGCTTTTTGTCGCTGGCAAGTCGCAGTGCTCTCAAAACGTCCCCTCTGCTCTTCCGGGGCACCGCTAACGTAATTTAAAATGGGAAAACAGACTTAAGAGCAGACCTGCCATTTTAGTGGACTTTGTGTCGCTGACAATGCGCAGGGCTCTCAAAACGTCCCCTCTGCTCTTCCAGCTCCTCTAACCTGCGTTGAAGCGCCATTACGATCTTGCCGTTAAAGCAGTTTTGTGAGTTTATTACTGAATTTGAGACTTTTTCGGAGTGATTTTCGTGATTTTCGCTGGTCATTGCATCATCTGATTGGACCTTTTATTTGCTTATAGCAAAAGTTTGCAAAAGCCTCATTGGCCGAGAAATGAAGCAATGAAAATTTCTATCAGGACACCTTCTTCTGAAAGGCGTAGCACACATACTCATCTTCAGTTTCGCTGTTTTATGCGCAAAAAAGTATCCATCCAGTTGCAAATAGCAAAAGTTAGCAGGAGCCCCATTCGTTTTAGATTCATTAGAAACGAAGACGAATACGTGTGTGTGTGCGTGTGTGTGTGTGCAGCAAAGCGTCTAACCGTTAACGTCACAATCGACCAGAGCCATTCTCATAAATTCTCCCCATTGAATTAACATCGACGATGCTTTGGAAGATTCCAGCGACGTTTCATAAAGATCCTCCCACCATTTTTGCACTGTCGAGGTCTAGAGCCGGACGCCCGGACGGGCCTGCTCCTATGAGTCAATTTCGCCTATTAAATTGATATTCGCCTATACGTCTACGCTACGCCCCGGAAAAGTTTTGCGCGGCAATATGTTCCCAAGATACTTTCGCCATCTTTGCTGTGTCAAGGTCCAGAGCCAAACCAAACCGTTGCATTATGTGGTCTGAGATCGCAAAAAGTGGCAAAAAATCAGTGAAATAAATTAATAAAAAACCATAGTTTTTGACCTTTTATGCTTAGTTGCAAACTTTTCACAAACATTTCTAGGTTTAAATTACTTTTTATAAGCGTCATCTGTGATTGAAATGGGTCTGTTGCAAACTTTTGCTACAACGATTAAGAGTGTTAAATCTAATGTAAAATCGCCTGAAAAGTCCGATGGTGGCATCAGAAAGTCATAAAATGCAATAATAAACTCACGAAAGGCGTTTAATGAAATCCAAGATGGCGGAGAAATATCGAGCAATTTGTATGCATGCACCACGAACAATGAACATTCAATGAACATTCAAACATTCTTAATTGTTGTAGCAAAAGTTTGCAACAGACCCATTCATCTTCGCACGGTGTAACGTAGATTCAAGTATGATAGCCTAGGCGCGTCGACTGATTATGAAGAATGTTATCAGCGGTAATGTTTCCAGGTAAAGAGAGACGGCTGGCAGGCTGGCTGTTTCTAGCAGGCGCTGCGTTGCAGTTGGTTGATAAATTGCCTGTAGCGACTGCGCAAATGCGTAGCATCAGTAGCCGGCTCGAGAACAAATTGTCGATTGACTATATCGTTTTCTATCCACTAGAAACCACGCGTAAGTATCGATTATTTTGAGGTCCAAATGAACCGTCTAAGGATCAATTCTTTTCTACAAGTTTAAATGGAAGATAAAAAACGATGCATCGTAGTCCGCGAGCCACCGCTGAAGAAAGCAGTGTTGCCATATATAAAGGACCGTTCCAACTTGGCAAGGTCGTAATTAATCCATTTAAACGCATAGGAAAGGTCGGATTCCCAGTTCTTTAATTGCTTTGCCAAAATCAACAAGATATTGCAGATTAATCGATGCATTTGGAGGTTAGAATCATCTAAAATGTTAACCGTTGTTTAATGATGTTGTTGTAGGACGTGTGGGAATTCGGCAATTCTAACCACCAAATGCAGTCTTCACGGAAAAAAAAATCAGTGAAAATAACCATACGGATACCTGATTTTGGCACCTGCTAGATGTTATGGTAAACTTGACCAGAAGTATGGTACATTTACCGATACTTTGAGTAAATTCGACATGCAATCAGGTGACATCACCTAGTACCTACTCAAAACATAGTATACTTCTGGTTAACATTGCCATAACATCTAGCAGGTGTCAAAATCAGGTATCCGTATGGTTATTTTCACCGTAGTTTTTTTTCCGTGTTAAATCTGTAATATCTGGTTGATTTCGGCAGTTTTGTGGAACTAGGCATAAGTATGCATTTGCTAGGAAGTAGAATTCAAATCGCAAAGAAACCGCATTAGTTTCTTGATTTCGTAGCCAAAATTTCCGTTAGAAAATGCAATTATGGAAGAATTACATTGAATCAGGTTTGTTTGGAACCAGAAAGGTCCCATAACGGCAATCGATACGATTTATCGCAGTACTCAAACAGTCTATAAAAGGGGAGAAAATGGGTTTATCAAACACGGAGAAAAAAAATCGGTTGTGAGAACTGAACTTCGGCTCATATGGAACACCGAGGTGTTCGGTTACAGTAACCAAAGTTTTCGGTTGTGACTACCGAACTTCATTTAAGAGTATCGAAGATTTCGGTTAGTGTGACTAATACTATGACTCACAATGGGTCTGTTGCAAACTTTTGCTACAACGATAAAAAGTGTTTATTCCAATGTAAAATCGCCTGAAAAGTCCATCGGTGGCATCATTAAGTCATGAAATACAATAATAAACTCACAAGAGGCGTTTATTGAAATCCAAGACGGCGGCAAAATATCGAGGAATCTGAATGTATGCACCGTGATCATCCAAGTATTGCCAACGTTTACAACCTCACTGGAGGTAGAGGTTATGTGTTTGTTTACGTTGTGATTGGTTGTGATCGATGTTGTGAGGTTGGCTATCCTTGAATGTTCGTGGTGCATGCATACAGATTGCTCGATATTTTGCCGCCATCTTAGATTTCATTAAACGCTTCTAGTGAGGTTATCATCGCATTTCATGGCTTTCTGATGCCACCGTTGGACTTTTCAAGCGATTTTACATTAGATTACACCAGGGGTGCAAAATATGCCCGATCTAGCGATCCGCGGATCGCGTGAAAGTGAGGAAATTTCTGGGAAAGTGAGGAAATCTGTCCTATTTTTTTTTTTTTTTTTTTTTTTTTTTTTTTTTTTTATAAATAATGGCAATAGGATTTCCCAGGAAAATAGTGTCAAAAATGGGAAAATATCGGTCATTTTGCGAACATACGGTGTTGCAATGTTAAAATAAGCCAAAAAAAAAAAAATTCATCACTTTCAAATTTGTTTGAGGAAATTTTTTAAAACCCTGTGAGGAAATAAGTCATGGATCGCGTGAAACTTCCGAAGTTTTGGAACATTTTGCACCCCTGGATTACACACTCTATAGCGCTGTAGCAAAAGTTTGCAACAGACCCATTCGTTTCTACTGAACCAATTCGGTACTCCAACTGAAGAAAACTTCGGTTCCTGGAACCAAACACCCTCAGTGTTCCATATGAACCGAAGTTTTTTTCGCCGTGATGTGGGCGAGTCACTGCCTCGTTTTATTCATCTAAAGTATGACCTAGAAGAAATTACCAGATCTAATTGTAAGTCGAAAAACACTCAGTAGCGCACCGAGAGTTTCTTCATCTCTCTCTTTTCTCCATTAAGAAACGTATGTTAGACAAGGATGGACAAGGGGATAAAACCCCCTCCTTCTGTCCTTTTCCTACTCATATATTCAAATGGGAAATGAGAGAGATGGAAGATATCCTGGTTGCGCCAGTGAAAACACAGGCTTGAAATTTGGCAACGATGTACTTCCTCCATTTAAACTTATAGAAAAAATCGAATTTTTCGATAATCGGAGATGACTAAACGTTTCGACCTTTCTAATGTGTTTAAAGGGGAAGTATGAAGCGTTGCCAAATTGCACGCCTCGCCAGTTGCCACTGTTCAGTGGCAGATCTGCTCGTTAGTTGGAGGTCGGTGCGGCGGAATGTTTTCATTGATTTATTTGAAAAATTCTGCGAACCACATACGGTTACGAGCAGACCCCTTGTTTATCGAAATGAGTCATGTGTTTTCAACTTGAAATCTATGGTAAGAACTTAATCATGGGACATACTGTACAGGAAAAGCGTGCAACAGCCATATTGGATTAAAACCTTGACCCATACTATAGCCCGTGGCTCTTATGTGTTAAAATAAATAAATAAAAAATAAATAAAAAATAAATAAAAAACGGGGAATCAGGCCAGCTGGCCTGTCGTCGATCCTTGTCGTCGCAACTGATAAAGTGATGCGTTTGCTGCGAATAAGCTTTCAGCTCAAGGTTGGTGGGATTTAATAAAAAAAAGTGTTTACACTTCTGTTGAGAACAATTTTATTGCAATTTTCCAACACATCACATTCATTTATATTTCCTTAATTTAATTCATTCATCAAACGCAAACACTCATATCATCCATTCAGTGGCGACTCGTGCAATTCGACAACAACGGATTTTCTCCGTTTAAACCCATGCGAAATGATCGATGTTGGAGAGGTCTACTAAGTACTAAACCCCCAAGTAATCGATACTTTTGCATAGGTTTAAATGGCCCAAAAGCATGGATGCCAAATTGAACGAGCCGCCACCACATTCATTCCTCCTCGCATACTTAGATACACGCTTGAATTTTTTGTAAAAAAAATATCTCAATCAAGTATAATGTTTTATCTCATTTAATGTGAACTTACAGTTATTTAATCAGCTATAAAAATAAATTAAATTTTTTTCCTAAATAAATTATTTTATCTATCTAATCATATATTTTTCCTAGTTCTCTTTAAAAATTAACATCGTGCGTCATTTTTGACGCTATTTGATTAGAAATGACCGGAAATGTTTTAAAAAGAAAAAAAAAACTTTAACCGGTCATCGATTTAACAATTTTTTCTCATTTTCAAGCGAACGAAATCGTATAGATTTTCAAGTTTTGAAGCATTCATTTATTTAGTTTATCTTAGCCTCACAAAATAGTTGTTGTCTCATCGTTTAAATCAGGACGAAATTAACAAGTGGAAAGTTACTTTCTCTTTTTAATATTTTTTATTTATATTTTCAAGACTTTTGAAATCTCACGTGTTGGCGCTTAAGAAGTCGCCAAACGTTTTTCCAAAGTTGAGATATTTTTTTAAATACTTCAAACAACTTTCCAAAATATTTCTGTTTATTTTCCTCTTTAATTCAAATTGTTCCTGATCGACACTCGCTGTTTTATCAATCGTACTTTTCGAGAATATCGTTCGATAAATAAGTCAAATTACACCCTAAACTTACCCAACTAAATTATGAAAAGAACTTTTTAAAGTTTTGTTTAACCAGTATTATAATTGTGACTAGTTTTTACATTATCATTAATCTCTTCACCGCACCTCGCGAACTAGTGGCGTAATTGAATATCATGGCAACGTTGAATTGTGTCCATTTAAACCCACGAAAAAGGTCGGACCGTAAAGGTTTACGATCAACTTTTTTGAAGTCGATATTTTACAAGGGTTCAAATGGGCGAAATACAGCGTTGCCTGATGGAAAGTAATCTCCGCATGTTTCTATAAGCATATTCTTCGCTTTTGAAAATGAGGAAAAATCGTCGATTCTGAATCTGTGCAGTCTTTCTTGAGCGATTGCATTTCAAAGGCGAAAAACGACTAGGCAGTGTGAAAAATTGTGTTGGCTCCAGCTCTCTCCTTCGAATGGAAGAAAATTTCGCAGTTTGGTAAAAAAAAAAAAAAAAAAAAAAAAAAAAAATGAAAAAAATTCTAGTCCGTCATTTAATCTGTCATCTTGTTGTTTTTCTGTCAGTGTTGCTAGATTTTATAGAAAATCCCAAAATTTTATAAAGAGCTAAACGGGGGAAATTGGGATTATATCGTAATTTGGCAACAATGTTTTCAGTCTTCCTTGTCAATGGATCTTGCCTCAATCCCCAGCTTTGTCAATTAATAAAGTTATCAATCGGGCAATCTTATTATTTTTCTAAAGGTCAAAGTTTGTTGTGGGCATCATAGTTATATATAGTCAACGAAAGTAAAGACACAAGAGCTTTAAGAGTGCCATAGTTTTGCCTTTGCCGATTTTCGGTCAGTTTGACGTAATTGATTTCACACAGCCGACAGAAAGGCTGCTCAGAATCATTTTCCGCGGGATAAGGACAAGAATCGAAAGCGGCGCTTCGATAATCGAAATTGGATATAAAATTGTCTCTCAACTTCCTTTTCCTTTTGTTTTTCGCCGATCTTACACTTTGGAAACCCTTTAAACGTGGCATGGGTGAATCCAGAAATTTGGCAACCATGCATTCTTTCATTTGAAAGTATGGAAAACAATCGATTTTTGAGGAGGACATGGTCTTTTTACTAATCGATAGTTTTTAATAAATTCAAATGGGAAGAAAGTAGAGTTTCCAGATTGCTGGACCCGCCTTTGAAACATGGGTTAAAAATTCTTTATCATTCACGGAGAGGAAGAATGAAAGAAGTTGGGCAATTCTTCCTAAAATTGAGCTTACGCAGTAACATAAATAAATAGATAATAAATATTGTTACATTTCTCGTTTCGATCGTTGTCCTGGCCCCACGGAGCACAATAAACATACTAGAATGAATACACTAACAATAAATAAAATGTAAAAGCTTAATCGGAAAAGGACATCCTAAAGTAAATGGCCTTTTTAAAATTTTCTCCTAAATTAAAATAAATTACACTATTTAAGTAGGACTTGAGTGATTTAGTTTCTTAGCGTTGGCAAGGATTTCCTCTATCAAACTTTCTTCCATTTACTTCGCATTGGTTTTTTGAAAATTTACGGAATTCGGGTTTTAGCGAAAATTTATTCAGCCTTTAATTCAATTTAATTAAACATTTAATTTAATTAATTGAAAAAAAAATAAGTAATTAAAAATAATTAATCGCTCTCATTGATTCCACGATCGAAACAAAACTCTTAAGTGAGCATGGAATGGAGCTGAAAAAGTTTATTTGTTGAAAAAATAAATAAATTAAAATGAATAAATCGCACATAGATAAAGAATCGTGTGGTCCCATCTATCTCATGATCGTTAAAATTCTTTAAAAAAAAACAAAAAATATTCACCATTAATTATAACAATTTTTAGTCTCTAAATTGTCATTCACGATAAAATGGAAGAAATTTTGAGTTTTTGGCGATTTTATTCTCCCAAAGTCCATTTATTTTCAATGTCGTTTTATTGACATTTCCTTTGCGCTTCAATAAGCGGCCTTTAAAAAAGCGCTGGAATAATTGTTGCTTTTTGTGGTTCGTTGATGGAGCCAATGAGATTTACTGTGTTCAGTTTCGTCTTTTTTGGTTAATTAATTTGAAACATTGAAAGTCGCAAGCTAAAACTTCACTGTAACGACATTGAAAACAAAGTAGATGTTACTTAAGGAATAATATCACTGGGATTGTTTTTAACAAAATAATGTTTTACCAAGAACTAAGGCAACTAAATCTAAGGAGTACGGGTTTCTTTACAATATTTACATGATTTTTTACGAGTGGAAATTGGGAAGCTTGCCGTCAGCTAATCTTCGTGATTTCAGGAGATTTCGTTCAATTTTTCTTGTCCTATCTAATTCTGTCCTGCATTCACCCCGAGACGGTTTTTTTTCTCTTTAAAGTGGCAGATTGTCGTGCGCGTTTTTAACGAATTCTTCATTTTAATTCGTTTGATGAAAATTCAGGGCTCTGAAGTAAAATGAAATAGAAAATATAAAGATGAATTCTGTACAAGTTTTTAAAACAGTTAAAAAATGAGAAGCGCTAAAATAGGCTATTCCAAAAAATACTGGACTTGGCAGTACTACGGTTCATGAAAACATCAGCTCCATAACTCTATTAACCCTTTCACAGCCAGGGTACGAAAGCAAATCAATGGTTCAGTCGCTAAAATTAAATGGGTTGTTAAATTTTTCTACACCGCAGAGTTGATTTTGCATACGTAAAATATTGAAGGCGTTTCAAGTTTTGCATTAACTCTTTTTTACGACTTGGTTACGAAGACAAACCAATGTTTACTCACTAAAACTAACTGTGTAGGTAAATATTCCTACTCCACGGTGCTGATTTTGCATACACACTGGATTGAAGGCGCTCTAGAAGCTATTATTTTTTTCAAACATTAACAATTTGAAATTGTAATAATTATACCCCTAATGCTAATTATACCGTAATTATACGAGAAAATTGCATATTTAGTCATGTTTAGTCATTTTTATGCCATGTCTGACCTTTCCCATTGACTCGCTCCACTTTGCGGCGCGGCGGTCAGAAGCTGATGTTTTTATGAAAGCTGTAGAACTGTCCAATTTCTTGGGGCAGCCTTTACTAATACGTTCGTTTGGGTGGAAAATGTAAAGGACAAAATTAATGTATAGACTTCGAAACGGTGGGAATGAATGTCTCAATAAAAAAAAATAAAATAAATAAATAAATAAAATAAAATAAAATTCATAGATTGAAAATCGTCTAAAATGTTATTTTGTTTTTCACGCTGATCAGGAATCTCCCATCGCCTATATCAGTCATGCTTATTCGCTTCAAGTCGAGAGCACCGGTTTTAAGGAAGGCTTTCAACCTAGTTCTGGGTCTGATTGTGAGGTACAGAAAGTGTGAAATTCTCCGCTCTTTTGAGCCTTTGTTTAATCGACGTCAAAACCCATTTTATAGCTTACGAATCGAGTCGCGTAGCTGGATCCCTGAAAAATCAACAGATTCCTGTAGACGATAAGTAAAATCTACTGACTTTTCCCTGGATGAATTCCTACAACCCCGATTCTAAACCCGGAAACCAAGTCCGGTCGTATAGGAAAAATACACACGAAGAGGGCATGGTTGCCAAACAGCGTAATTGAAAACCAGAGTTTTCCTTTTTGTTTTTGTTTTGTTTTTGTTTTTTTTGTTTAGTTTTAATCAAGGAATCTGGCAATTAATTCTGCTGGTCTTGGCAACCATGAATTAAAATATATGCAAGAGGGGTATGCGGTCGCAAACTATTGCAAAATAAAAAAAATTACCAGAATTCATACATTAAGAAAATAGAATTCATTTAACTATTACTAGTCATATTACCAAAAGCAGTAGCGCAACGAGAGTTTCTTCATCTCTCTCTTTCCTCCATTAAGAAACGTATGATAGACAAGGATTGACAAGGGGATAAAACCCCCTCTTTCTGTCCTTTTCCGACTTATAAATTCAAATGGGAAATGAGAGAGATGGCAGATATCCTGGTTGCGCCAGTGATCAGAAGCACAACGATATGTGAACGACAGAAAGCCCAGTACTTTGACCAGAAAATTCTCGCGGTAATACCAGAATATGGTCATAGAACTAGAATTTCCTAAAAAAAAATAAAAAATCAAGAACTATGGTATAAATACTAGAATTTTAGTAATTGTACTGTCTCCTATATAGGTTCACATTTTTTCATGCTTTTGGTAATCTCTTTTTTTTTTCTTCAGTGTGGTTATTTTTACCAGGGTAATTCTGGGAATTTATGGGATCAAAAATTCCAGCAATTTATTTTGCCATAGTTTCGACAACCGAGCGGAGAGAGAAGACACTAGGTTTCCATGGGGGGGAGGGGGGTGTTTTAAGGGGGTACAAAAGAGGGGGAGAGGGGGGAGGGGGGGGAGAAAAAAAATGGCATTCGAGTGGATGGCAACACGAGCGGGGGTTAATTTCAAAATCTCCTCCCGTAACCGACATCGTACAGTTTACAAAGGCTGTCCGTTCGGGCCACATGATGATTAATCCCTAAACCTAAACCTAAGTTGATGCTAGGTCCTGAGGACTTCCGACGCTGCCAAATGTACGACCAGGCCAGAAGGACAGCCACTTGAACGGCTATCAGAACAGCGCCCGAGATGAGGACGCCGGCCAAATTAACGCAGAGACCCTCGGGACTCGAAGGGTCTTCGCTGAAGAACGCGCTCGATGCGTTGTAGTTGCGTTTCTCTCGGTTGAAACCGAACTTGTCTGTGATTTGTATCGTTTCGACCAATAGGAGATCGTCTCTGCTTGTCGTGCTTGTGGTATCCCTCCTCCTTCTTCTTCTGCGTCCGAATGAGTTGACTGATCGAAGCTCACCGCTAGCGTCCTCTTGGTCGCACTGAACCGGTTCACAAGTTGGCATGCAAGGAGTGACCAAAGCACGGAATTGAACCACTTCTGATGATGGAAATTTGAAGGCATCGAAGTATGATAATAATATCTGTGAACAAATACACGTCTAGATTAGTGACAGATCGAGCACTTTTTGGTGATGAATAACATTTGACCAAGCCTGTTGATTATGCATGTTTAACTTTGATAGATGTAGATCACCGTTGGGCTCATGTTGTTAAATTTTGCCATAAACGATTGAATAGTTGATAGTTAATGGGGCAGTTGCAAGGGTCTGCAATTGTGTGTTTTTCAGAAAGAAAATTATAAATACTTGATGAGCTGAGAACAATGTTGCCTTTGGTTTTTTCATAAGTGTCTCTATATTTGAGATACACACGTGTAAAGTTGTGAAAAATCGTGTGCGTAGTGACGTCACTACGCGGAATTCCCGTTTAAAACAAAGTATTTTTGGCCAAAATCTCATCTCCGGAACAGTGAGACTTAATTAGAAACCAAAGGCATATTTGTCCTCAGCTCATCAAGTACTATCATTTCACTAAAAAAAATCACTTCTTTAAAAACAAGACAACACGTTTACTTGTGACAGTTTTCCTTGCGCGAAGTAAAGTTCTGTTGCACGAAGAAGAATCACTGTCGCAACAAGGAATTTATTTTACTTTAATAGCAGCAGACATTTTCCTGGCGTGAAAGGAATTTCCCCTTAGTCAATATTTCACTGTGCAGTTTTTTTAACACAAACGAAATACACATAAGATTATAAAAAGAATGCCCTCAGTGTAAGAGTCTTTGAAATTTTATTAGAATTTCAAGAATTAGAATTAGAATTATTAGATTCCCCCCCCCCCCCCCCATCATTGCTGTCATTGGACTCTTTGCCGTCTTTTCATTTTTGTAAAGTTTTGCGTTTGAGTCATATGAATCTGAGCGCTTAGACCTACATCTAAATGAGACTGTTCTCCAAATTCGCCAAAGATTACAGATCTGCCCGATCTCTACATCTGACACCAGTTCTAATCGGTAGTGCGTAAGGTCAATGTGCGCTTCCTCATTCTCACTCTTATACACTCACGCAAGTAGTCATCGTGAGCCGCGCATATGTGCACAAGTAATTAAGACGACGGTTATACCGCATTATATATTTACATTTATGCCAGAACAACGGTCTTGAGTTGAGCAAACACCAACGACGAAGAGAAATGTGTTTACCAAAACATTTAAATACAAGGCAAATACTCGGCGAGACCACCTAACCATCCTTGAACTTGTTAGAAGGGTTGCCAACTTGCCAGCAGACTGATTTTTGAAATTATATTGCCGGTAATTAATAATTATTTTTACACTGAGTTCCCGCACGTTTCCCCCATAAAGACAACAGGAATTCGTGTCGACTCAAGCGTCCGAACTATTGCAACGATAGGTCTAATGATTGATATAAGAGGAAAAACAACTATGATTTCTTTTCTTATAGTTTTAACAACCATTTTTTTTTTCAGTGCTCTTACTAATTTTTGCTATAGTAGATTCTAGATTGAATAGTTATTTTTTGCATAAAAACCAGCGAAAGTGACGATGAGTTTACTAGGTACGAAATCACTAAATTCACTCATAGACTCACAAAAGACCTTTAAAGTTAAAGCCATTATGTTAAAGCTACGCAGACGTACTAGCGGGGACAAAGGTTCCTGGCCAGAGTATGCAACACGCAACACACATAATGCACGTGTTAAATGGTATGCTGTGCATTACTTATTGCATACCCTGGCTAGGTATTTTTGTCCCCGCTAGTACCAGCATGGAAGAGTCCTATCTAATTTAAGACTTTCCTTTGTGTGTTTCTATAGAGACAGAGAAACAAATTAGATAGGAATCTATGATACCTGCATAGTTTCTCCATCATTTCTCTCAAATGGCGGAGCCTCGCAGGTGTCATGGAAGAATCCTGCCTAATTTATCACTTTATATCTATAGCAACAAACAGTGGCAAGCCTGAAATTAGATAGAAATCCCCCATGGTACCTGTATAGCCCCGCCATAACGTCTTAAACCTTGAAGCCATTTTAATAGTCTGTGAGTGAACTTCCTAAGTTTTTAATGTGCTCGTCGTAATTTTCATTGGATTTTACTCAAGCATTGTAGATTAACTATTTAATCGCTTACAGTAAGAGTTAGCAAGAGCCCCATTCGAAAAGGAATTAGGAAAGGGAACGGTGCGTTTCAAAGGGTTTTTGCAGATAAAATGGAATCCAACAAAACCTTCCTTGCGAAGCAGCAGACATTTTTTTTTTTTTAATTTTTTTTTTAATTTTTTTGCGAAAGTGCGAAGAACTGGCAACAACGGTATAGGTATGCGATATAATACAGACGCCTACAGAATCTAGGAGCTTCATACCTCACACTATACACACCCCATACACGGCTCACTCATCGTCCACATTTCCCAGAGGCTTGCACATTATTCAAATTTTTCGTCTTTCCGATGCGATTTTTTTCTCTTTTTTTTTCTTTTCTAAGTATTTGGGTTGGGTGGGATAAAGCAGTAGTAATATGACATCAGCAATTCTCACGGAGGATTGGAACTCAATCGCACGAAACTTATAAGTTAACATGTAATTATTTACATAAGATCAAACAACGAGAACGCATCAAAAGTACACGAAACACGCTAGATTTTCTAAATACACAACTAAACATCTGCGAAAAGGTTTTCTTTCTTACTTTCTTTTTCTTCTCATTTTTTTCTTCTATACATGAACTTGAGAGTGATTATGACTTTTTACGATAGTCTCTTTTCTTCAGATAAATTTCTGGGAGACAGCGCGCTCTAACAGAAAAATTGATAGATATCTTTTTTGTAGAGAATTTTATGAGGAACGTTTTTGTGGTATTTTTGACGCATCTGTCATGTTTCCGGAGATATTCGCAAAAAACGGATTCATACGCCCTTCTTGACGTAATCACGACGAAAGATCAACCGGTATCGATTGGGACTTGGGGGAGTATGTTAAACTACGTACTCTAAGGACCATCTCTGCCAAAATTCAGCTTAGTGCGAATTTTTTCCCCTATTTCCCAAAAAAAAGTGCTAATGTGCCTGTACTAATGGGGAAATACAGGAATTTGTCTTTCTCACTCTCTCCTTTTACTTGAACGAATTTTGAGTAATGTCAAGTGTTTGCAATCCTTTTCTGATTCTTCCTATTAGAATGTATGAGAAACAATCGAGAGGGGGTATTTTAGACCCCTAGTTTTTAATTCCGGTATCTCAAAGTGGAGTAATGATTGTTTCTCATACATTCTAATAGGAAGAATCCACAGTCGCCAAATCGCTGGCTCCGCCCATGGGAGGTACAGTCGGCGAATTAAATAATGTCAGGCGGCGCCTTAGACATGGGTTTAGGTAGGCCACATGCAATACCCGTCACAATGACTTTTAGCATAGTAGGTTGCCTATCCTTGCCAAAAGCTAAGGCGCCGATTGACATTCTTTAGTTCGAGACTTTGTCCTTTTATCTCCAATTCCTTTTTACTTTTCCTTTCCTTTTCTTCCTTATTTTCTTTTCTTTCCTTTTTCTTTTCCTATCTCTCCCCCCCCCATTCTACCCTCTTTTTTCCCTTCTGTTTTCTCACTTTTTTTTAACTCTTCTTCTATAGAAATGGGAATAGGGGGCTTGAGCCTTCAAAGCCCCTCATGGAACCGCCACTGATTCTCAATTCCGTTTTCGTTGGAACTTTTTTCTCAGTGCGCTGAGTAAGATATTTTAACCCTTTCGCTAAACAGTCCCTTTTAGAGGACGTTTGTTAACATGGATTCATATGAAATTTCATGAAAAAAAGTAATTCGATTCACTAGTGATGGTCTGAAACTACTTTTTGAGAATGCAGTACTGAAAAGGTTAAATTGATTGAATATTATTTTTGTCATTCTTACCTTCCCTGAATCCGATGATTTATACAAAGGTCCCATAATGAAATGATCGGTGGGACATCCATCAGCATCGATGAGAACAATCTCGCTCGAGTCAACACCATCCATCGCGACCAACTCTCTGACGAATATTTCGTAGGGGCTATTCCTATCGAGAATCTCGAATCTGAGCGCCAGCGGATCTCCAACTTCGGCGGATGCTTTGATATCCTCTCCAGCTCTGTCAGTTATCTTCATGGCTACGTTCGGAGAGTCAACTATGACCTCCTCGGTCATTGCCGCCTTGACGTCACCCTGCACTCCGAGATCGACCTCGTTCGAAACAGTTTTATTCGTCAGATCGTATTGGCACGTCACAGCCAGACCAAGATCCGAGCTCGTAACGATTGTGTCGTGGTGTTGGATGACGACGTCGTTCAAATATCGGCCGAGACCTTGATGTTTAACGTTACATTCAACGTCATCGTAGGCCATTTCAAGTTCGAAGTCCAAAGATTCTCTGACATCTTTGACGCAAGAGTTGGGGCTGCCTTTGGCGTAGATCTTGCCGTTGAATAGTTTGCTTGTTTTGATCCTGGCTACCATGTCACCGGCTCGGCAGTCGATCGTGACGTTGTAGCAAGCGCTCAGTTCGTACGTTGATGCCTCTGCTACGTTTAAATATGGGTCCTGAAACATTCAAATTTTTTCATGGTTAGTTTTTTGTTTTTATTCCAAGTTTATCACAGAATTAATTTGTTGGCGATTCTCCCACAAAACTGTTATTATAATAATTCTATTTAACTATATAGCATCACAAAAACTCACAATCTTCAAAATTTTCAAGTTCAATCAGATGCTAAAAGAAGATATTAAAATCTAAAGGAAGAAAGAAAATTATGAAAATCCTCCGTCGAAATATTTACTTGAACCACAAAAACCCTCCTATGAAACTACCGTTTTTAGATAATTTATACATAATCATGTCGAAATTCCTTCGAAAGTTAACAGTTTGATCGACTAGACCCTCTTTAATTGGTAAATTGAATTTAAATTCAAAATCAAAAGCCACAGAACTGTTAACGGAGTAAGGAAACTTTTTTTTTACGGAATATGATGGTAAACGGAGGTTTGTCCGTAAAGTTTTCATGTACACGGAAAAAAAACTACGGTAAAAATAACCATACGGATACCTGATTTTGGCACCTGCTAGATGTTATGGTAATGTTAACCAGAAGTATACTATGTTTTGACTAGGTACTAGGTGATGTTACCTGATTGCATGTCGAATTTACTCAAAGTATCGGTATAAATGTACCATACTTCTGGTCAAGTTTACCATAACATCTAGCAGGTGCCAAAATCAGGTATCCGTATGGTTATTTTCACTAATCTTTTTTTTCCGTGTACATACTTACATGGGCGGAGCCTGCAATTTGGCAACTGTGGATTCTTCCCATTTAAATATATGAGAAACAATCGATTCTTGAGTGGGCTGTGGTCTAATTTCTAATCGATTATTTCTAATACATTCGAATGGGAAGAATCCACAGTTGCCAAATCGCTGGCTCCGCCCATGTTCATGTATATTTCATAAGCAAGTGTCCCTGTCCTTATTCAGCTTACTCTATATTCACTGTACTTTGGCTTTTGGTTTTAAATTTAAATTGATTTCACCGATATTTTAGCAGAACTATTTATTGTGAATATGTTCATTTTTAAATTGCTTAGCAGTGTTGCCAGTTATACAATTGTTCAGGCCGTATATTCCCCACTTGAATCAATAAAAAATCCAACCTACAACATGGCAACACTGCCTAGTGCCTAGGCCTGGAAAAACCTTTGTTGACTTAGCGAGACCCAGTGGTGTCGAGTTGAGATATCAAGAAGGTGAGAATGTGTCAGTGCTCTGCCGATTGCAAGCATATGAAAGCACTAACATGAGAGCGCCTTCAATTTTTAGTGTATGCTAAAAGCAATGTTTGAAAGTCGTATAAGTTGCATAGCTATCCTTGCGCGTATAAGATACTTTCACATCAATAATGACTTTGTTTGCAATTCGAACTGTTTTTAGATAATATCGTTATGGCTTAAAATGAGCATAGAAAAACTTAAGGCAAGTCCGGACGAGATTTCCTCGAAGTCTTAACAGTTTCCAACCGCAGTCTTTAATTTCCTCAACAAATATGTATTCCATTTCTCCAATCTAACATTTTTTCATTGTATTCTATGAGTTTCAAGGAAAATTAGAGGAACGTATCAAATTAAAACTCGACCTTTAGTGAACACTTTAGTTTCAAACAAGCCACTTTATTCTTTTTTCTTAGCAAAGAACCGACGATTGTATGAAGTTTTCACAGTTTTTTTTTTTTTTTTTTTTTTTTTTTTTTTTTTTTTTTTTTTTTTTTTTTTTTTTTTTTAAATGAAAAATGAATTACTCTTAAAACTTTTAAGGAACTGTATCAACTGCTTTGTGGTTAAAAAATGAAAATGCGGAATGCAATTTTGAAGCGTTATAATGGATTGTTCGAAACTAGAATTCTCAATTGTTTCTGACTACAAACCCGTAATTTTACAATAATCTGATTTTTCCAATCTGGCAACAGGTCCGAGTTAGTGGTATTTTTCAGTGCAGCGCTAAACTGCAGTGTTCCTCTTTAAAATGCTCTCCCTCAACATATTTCTTATTTAATTTTTTAATTTTGTTGTTTATGCATTTTATTATGGGCTCTTATTGCACGCTGTCTCGCCAGTCGCCGGACGACTTAATCGTTGGCGAGCTGATTTAATAACTTAATCTTCCTTCAAGGTTATGGTATCCTTAATTTTCAGTGACCAACAGGCAGTGCTGCCACTTTTAAGGATACATCTGTAGATTGAAGGGCTTGGTCAAATGAAACGTCTCAAATGAAAATAAAAGAAATATTTCAGGAAAATTTAGAAGGAAAAGTGGAGGTTTAGGCAATAGCCGGAGAAAAAAATTGTTCGGTTAGTACTAGTTAAAAAGCTAAGCATTAAACAGACTTCTTGAAACGGTAACCGGAAATTTTCGTCTCCAAATGCCAAATTAGATCAATTAAAAATATGACCCTATCTTTGCATTTGGTACACTTTTTTGCCTATTGGACTGTGTCTGTGTTAGAAAACAATTTTTTTTTTCATTTTTCAACCATCCGCTGATTTTTTGGCGAATTTCAAAAATGCCAAATAGAAAAATGTTTGTACCCGCAAGGAAAATTTCGATTCTAAGTTTAATGAATATAAAGGAGACAGAATTACATCACACCCGGGCCCCCAAAATGCTAGGTTTTTTGAGGGGTTTTTTTTTGGTCCCCAGAAAAAAAGGTAGATTGGTCAGGGTCATCAGAAATTTTGTTTAATCAATTGGATCGATTGCGATCTCGCGTCACAAGACTTCCCAATTTTTGTTGTTTAAGAGAGGAAATTTAAACTAAAATACCTTTACAGAAGATCAAATTGGTTGCTCTAATGTAACTCCAAACTAGGGATTTGATGATTGGATCGCAACACACATCATTTTAAACATTCAAAAATTCACGAAACTTTGACTTCGAAACTTTCAATATTCTTGGCGGGAAATGCATGGGCGTTTATAGAAATTCGTTTTTCTCTCTCTCGTTCCATTTGAACACATGCAATAGGAAAGGATTGTGTAGGGGGCAATCACGTGACTCTATAGCCCCTACCTCCGTTCTTTTCTAACGCACACGTTCAAATGGGAGGAAGTAGAGGAAAACAGATTCCAGCATCGGCCTCTGGGTCGATTATGCGCACCGATCACCAAATGTCCAGTTAACCCTATCATGCACGCATTTTCGGATTTGACTTTTTTTTAGATTTTTTTTTTAGACCGTTGAAAAGAGTACAATGCTCTTAGTGTACCCCTATCTCTTCCCGTGAAAGAGCCAACGGAACCAATTTTATCGTCTGCAGAGGCCTAAACTGGAATACAAACCATGGCTGCCGTTTTACGTATAATCAATGCTATTTTTCTATTCACCGATGATTCCACCGGTTGAGAAACACACAGTTCCACAGTTCAGTTCAGTGTGTGATTGTAATGCACGAAAATACTTGCACCTGTAATATTTCCTCAATCGGTGGAAACGCCGTTAATTAATTAAAATATCCGCAAGTTTTTAAAAGTCATCGACGACTCCACCGGTTGAGAAAAGATTACAGATGCGAGTATTTTAGTTCATTACAGTCGTACACTGAACTGAACTGTGTATTCTTTTCTCAACCGGTGGAATCATCGGTGAATAGAAAAATAACATTGATTATACGCAAAACGGCAGCCTTGATAAAAACCCCCCTCGAAAGTTGGCATCTCAGGTGATCACTCGACAACTCATCACATGAACACTCATTCAACAGACTTGATGACTTGATCAATTTTTTTATTTTTTTCGAGGAAACTTCACTCCAGTTTATTTTCCCGTCTGGTCGGGCGCCCTCGTGTTTTTATTACCCAGCGTTGAAGTCTCCTCCGGACCCATTGCTTCCACCTATTTCATTTCCAACTCAACGCGGCCTTTAATAAAGACAAGCCGCCCTCCGTCGTTTAAACTGTCCAATCTATTCTTGTCGTATTGAGTTGTTATTCGGACCTTTTTACTCTTCCAAGGACCTGCACTTTAACCTCACTCCAACGTTGCCAAGTTGGTCTTAGAAAGCTACTTATTTAACATTGATTAAAAAAGGAAGTGCGAGGCCTTTATAGGTCTTTCACCCTCACTTAGCAATACCCCTTGGCAACCTTGTCTCGCTTTCTTAAATGCTCTCGTTTTTGATGGGCCATTGATGTCAGGTGTTATGAATGATGATAAGTTTTTTTTATTATTTTAAAGTCTCGGACCTCGGCCTCTGCTGGAGTGAAAATTTCAACTTAGCCCCACTGTATATGAACCATAGTTGCCTTGCTTAATTAAAATTAAAAAAAAAAATAATAATAATAATGTTTGGCATCTTATTTGAAAGTCGATGGTTCGCCGCACTATGGTCTGAGATCTTCAAAAAGTGGCCAAAAATTAGAAAGTAAATTTCACATCAATTATTCATTCATAAACTTTCAAAGTCAATTTTACATCAATTATTCATTCATAAACTTTCAAAGTCAATTTTAATTACAGGAAACAATGGGGCTCTTGCCAACTTTTGCTGCAGGGGATTGGAGAGTCGATTCTTGCATAAAAACCTGTAAAACTGACGATGAGTACACTAAAACATCAAGAAAATCACTCTCAGAATCGGGCTTAATGGCGGAGAGACCCAGGTATCATGGGAGATTCCTATCTAAATTGAGACATATCTCTGTCTTTCTGTAGAGAAATTGACGTATTAGACAGGAATCTCCCATGATACCTGCGTTGAACCGCCATTACGAACTTGCCGTTATAGCAGTTATGTGAGTTTATTACTGAGTTTTAGACTTCTTCATTGTGATTTTCGTGATTTTCGCTGGTTTTTACATCAGATTGCACCTACTGTGTGCGTATTAAGATCCTGAACCGGACGGCCTGTTAGAAATAGCGCAAATCTCTTATAGAATTTTTTATTTTTTATTTTTTATTTTTACTGATTTTTGGCCCTTTTTCATCAATCTCAAATCATAATCAGAGACAATATATAATAGAGACCACGCACTATCTATCTTGCCCATGTTTGCGCGCAGTGGCAACTTTTTTTTTCGGGGTCTCAACAGAACACCGAAAAACATGGACCATACGTTGACTGATGAGAAACGTTGTTGAGATTTTTGCCTAGTGAATCCGAAGCACCGAAACTGCATCCGTCAACGTATGGTCCATGTTTGATCGTGCTCCTTCATGCTCCCTAAGCAGGGCTGCCGTTTTGCGTATAATCAATGCTATTTTTCAATTCACCGATGATTCCACCGGTTGAGAAAAGATTACAGAGTTCAGTTCAGTGTATGACTGTAATGAACTAAAATACTCGCATCTGTAAACTTTTCTCAACCGGTGGAGTCTTCGATGACTTAAAAAACTTGCGGATATTTTAATTAATTAACGGAGTTTCCACCGATTAAGGAAAGATTACAGCTCAGAGTATTTTTGTGCATTACAGTCATACACAGAACTGAACTGTGTAATCTTTTCTCAACCGGTGGAATCATCGGTGAATAGAAAAATAGCATTGATTATACGCAAAACGGCAGCCCTGTCCCTAAGTTACGCTCGCATTTTTTCTCCTAAGTAAATCGCGAGAACCTAAACCGGAAGGCCTATTAGAAATAGCGCGAATCTCATAAAGTATTTAGAGGCACTGTATAGAGACTGAAGCGTCCAACTTTCGTTTTGATCGATTCAACATTCAGCATCGCGATGCAGAAGGCAGTGTTGACTGTTGGTCAGCGCTTCACTTTCCCGCGAGGACTCGTCATCCTCATCCTCTCAGCCAGCGCTAAGTATGGTACTACTGGACCTACTTCTGTCTCTATCGCATCATTATTTCGTGTCATTATGCTCGATATTATTATTTTAGTCACCGGTTTCGTTGTTGTTGGGACTCCGGCTCCGGCAAGGCCTCACAGCAAGAGGTCCGCGTCCGCCACACGGGGCTCGATCGCGTCGCGTGTGTTGACTGTTGAACCGTTGAGGCGTTGAGTGCAGAACTGTTGATCGTTGAATCGTCGTTGCCAGATTGTGCTATAAACATAGGAAGGTTCCAGAGACAAATAGAGACCAAGCACAAAGCTTGCGATTGGTGTCTAATTGTTCAACCTGATTTTGATCGGGACTTATCGAAACAACAGCAAACAGTCGCGTACTCAAAGAGTAAACAAGAGTCGCAATTGAATGGAAGGCCTGCGTGGTCAATGTAGATAAGGTCGGAACGCGGGCTGGCCTCTGATTGGCTGCAACGCGTGGAGCAAAAATGACTCGGGGTGTAGGGAAAATAACACGGGATTTTCGTTCCGGGGCGTTTATCTCGAAACCTAAGCGAAATAGCATCTAAACAATTTTATACGAGTCGATTCAGCAGATTTTTCCGAACAATTTGATAGGTCATAAGTGCCACTTTATTGCAAATTCGAAAAGAATGTTTCAGTTGAAAAGTACTCACAATAGTGAGTTACTCAAACACTGCTCAAACACACGCCAAGCATGTAATCACACTATTGTGCGTTCTTTTAAACTGAAACAGTCTTTTAGAATTTGCAATAAAGTGGCACTTATGACCTATCAAATTGTTCGGAAAAATCTGCTGAATCGACTCGTATAAATTGTTTAGATACTATTTTGCTTAGGTTTTGAGATAAACGCCCCGGAACGAAAATCCCGTGTTATTTTCCCTATACCCCGAGTCATTTTTGCTCCACCCGTTGCAGCCAATCAGAGGCCAGCCCGCGTTCGGACCCCTTATCTACGTTGACCACGCAGTTCTACCATTCAATTGCGACTCTTGTTTACTCTTTGACGATAACGGTCGTAATTGGAAGAAATAATGTTCTCCAAAATAAAATTCAAGCAGAGGAAAAATTCACAAAAATTACCGCGGTCATTGTTACTTCAAATGTGTAGTGAAAGCGCGTTCGCGAATAGTAAACAAACCCTCCGCCATTTGCATTTTGCCTCTTGGAGCTTTCTTGTCAGCCTAAATCTGAGAGCCAATCAGAAATGGATTCAGCAATGGCGCAACTCTCATAGTATATAGGGACTCAATGTACGCCCATGTCGCTGAAGATCGTTGCTTAAATCTTAATCGACTTACCTGTATATCCGAAAGGGTGGCTCTGGAGTGGTGACTAAGTCGACAAACTAGGTCGCCTGTATCTCCGTAATCATACGAGTGGCATCTGTAGGGTGAGTTAAGGCAGAGCTCTCGGCACTCGTCGACTGATCCGACCTCCTGGTACACGGAATCCACCGTTTTCAAAATGCGGCCGGTGAGTTTCTTGAATTCGCACAGTTTGACCGGCACTTCGACGCAGTTGTTCTCAAGATACTCGCTGTCGGCGGCTCCCTCGAAGGCGCTGTGACCGGCAACCGTCAATCGATCCATGTCCGATAGTTCGCAGACTCCCGTGACGTTGTTGAAATTCGCCGACCTACAAAAAAAAAAGGAAAAGAACAAACAAAAAACACAGCGTTAGTATTTAATGTTTGGTTTGGATATCCCGATTATATATCCTGTCGCTTTATACGCCGAGGATTGGAATGAAAAGAAAGTGAGTTGCTGCATCTGTAGTTGCTGCAACTTGTGCAATGGGTCAGTTGAAAATTAGAGTCCTTAACCAGTGTTGGCGAGTTTGGCGGGAAATTCAAATAAACTCTATAGGGAATACCCCAAGAACACTTTCTCGCATCAAAATTATTCTGGGACCCCCCCTCCAGATCCCCCTTTATTACTCTGGGGGAGACTCCCAGACCCCCCTATAATATTCTGGGGGAGACCCAGTGGCGGATTCAGCCCTCGCGAACGGGGGGGGGGCGAACTTGAGATTTTCGCTACTTAGTAACCCCCTTTTTGTTTGTTCGCTTTTACTTTATCCTTTCCTCTTCCCAATTTTCCTATTTTGTGGGCCGAACGGGAGGGGCGATCGCCGACTTCGCCACCTTCCCGTTTCCGCCAATGGGGAGACCCCCATACCCCCCTTAAGGGGTTAATTTTACAGTAGGCTGGTTGCTGAATGTTTTTGGAAATTTTCATCACAATTCAAACAGCTATGGTTGTTATATTCCAATTTTTCCCTACGCTCACCCAATTTACCCATTTTCCTATTGATTTTAATGGAAATCTTTTATCATCCATAACTTGTATACAGTTTAAAATTTCGAAAAAAACAAGAAAATCTCTCTGAGGAATGTTAGAAGAATGTTGGTTCAAATGTTTATCCTGGGATGTAGACAGACAGACATTTGCGTCATTGTAATACTCTCTCAATTTCTAATTTCGTTAGAGTGAGGAAGTAAAAATGGCACTGAGTTGAACGGAGAAGATTTAAGGTTACCATTTGGCGTGATTTTCATGGAATTTCTAGATTTAATGATGAATCCACCACTGGCTAAAAAGATTAACCCTTTCAATACCACGCCCGAGCTCAAACCAATATTTCAAATAGCGCCTTCAATTGATAGGCTAGGCAAAATGAACTCTTAGAAGTACGAATATTTAACTACCCACTCAATTACAGTTACAGTATTGATATCTTCTGATAACCTGACCCTAGCAGTAAAACGGTCAAACAATTCAGTTAAGCAGTATGACTATCATTGTATTTTTTTTTTTTTTTTAAATGAAAAACAACATTTTAGACCCTTGCAACTGCCTCATTCCTTGAAAATCACGCCAAACGGCCACCAGTTGTTTCAAGTAAAGTCTCTGAACTGCGTCCGATGTCTCACACAAATTGGATTGTTCAGATCTGCACTCTGCAGCCGCAACATTTATTTTCACACACTCAGTAATAACGTAAATTTATTTTATTTTGTTTCAGGTAAGTCAATGACGGAGTAAATCTTAATCGTCTCTGCATCATAATTTCCAGTAAGTTTTACTGGAAGATTTTCTTCTTTCCTACACTGCATTATAGTCTGAGATTAAAAAAAAAAAAAATAGGCAAAAAATCAGTGAAAGAAAATCGTAAAAAATCATCGTTTTCGACCGTGTTAAGTTTAATTTAAAACTTGCCAGTGACATTTCTAGGTTTAAACGGGTCTGTTGCAAACTTTTGCTACAGCGCGATAGAGTGTCCAATCTCATGTAAAATCGCGTGAAAAGTCCATTGGTGGCATCAGAAAGTCATAAAATGCAATGTGAAACTCACGAAAGACGTTTAATGAAATCCAAGATGGCGGTAAAATATCGAGCAACCTGTGTGCATGCACCACGAATATCCAAGGATAGCCAACCTAACAATATCGATCACAACCAATCACAACGTAAACAAACGCATAACCTCTACCTCCGGTGAGGTTGTCAAAGTTGGCCATCCTTGGATGTTCACGGTGCATGCATACGGATTGCTCGATATTTCTCTGCCATCTTGGATTTCATTGAACGCCTCTTGTGAGTTTACTATTGCATTTTATGACTTTCTGATGCCACCAATGGACTTTTCAGGCGATTTTACATTAGATTATACACTCTTAATTGTTGTAGCAAAAGTTTGCAACAAACCCATTACTCGTTAAAAATATTCTCTGTGATCAAAATTGGTCTTGAAAGTTTATTAAAGATAAATTGATGAGTCGACTCCCTGATTTTTGGCCACGTTTTGACGATCTCAGACTACAGTCTTTCCAATCTAACTCAGCGATTCCTTGATTGTATCATTTCGTAAATTTCTGCTATTGACTGTGCTATTTTCCACCGTTGGAAGCTTGGAATCAGAAACTGACGACCGTAACTGTACCATCGCTCCTCAAACGCGGGCCCGAACCTCTTTCTTTATGGGAACCATAAAAGTAGAGCTACATTTTACCGAGGTCGTGGAGTTTTTTAAGTGGGGATTCCGGTTCAAAGTGCGTTTTTGTGTGTGTGTTGAATCCTAAAAAGTAAAAACTAAGTGCATGCGTAAAAAGAAAGAAAAAAAAAATCATGCAAAGATTACGGAAATTGATACCGACTGCATGTGAATGCACTCGCAGTTCTTAAGCGCTTTATAATCGGGCTCTACTTATTTTTTTTTTCCTAACTGGCGCCCAACTCGTTCATTCATTCATTCATTCATTTACTCACTCACTCACGCACTCTCTCTCTCTCACACATTAATGTATTCACTCACTCACTCATTCATTCATTGTCCACCGTGGCATCAGCAAATCAGAGTCTTGTTCACAACGAGATACCAAGATAGTCTAAGGACCCTCGCCTCGGGGCCTCGACTCAGCCCCCCTCCCCCCTTCCACCACTCACCCGCACCCACCAACAACGGTCCTCAGCCGCAGACGAACAGACAAACAAAACCTCAAGTGACTCCTAACTAACAGTATTTCCTTCGGCTAATTACTATAAATGAATGAAAAGAGTACAATCCTACGATATTACAACTATACGACTACTAGTTTGTCATAATCCAATTCCATTGTTCTCGCGTGTTCTGTTACGTCTTTTTCCTCGACCCTCGCGCGTTGAGAGAGAGAGAGAGAGAGAGAGGGGGGGGGGCAAAGTCTTGTGATGGTCCCTCAGTTTATCTTTTTCTAACTTATGTGTCCTAATGGGTGAATACTTAAAGAGGGAAAGAAGAGAGAGCGAGAGAGAGAGAGAGACCGAGAGAGAGTCAAAGTCTTGTGATGGTCTCTCATTCTATCTTTTTCCAACTCATGTGTCCTAACGGGTGAATACTTAAAAGAGAGAGAGAGAGAGAGAGAGAGAGAGAGAGAGAGAGAGAGAGAGAGAGAGAGAGAGAGAGAGAGAGAGAGAGAGAGAGAGAGAGAGAGAGAGAGATGGGCCAGTATTTGTTTCCTCGAATCTTCGTGAGATCTTTTCCCACAATCATCGCCGCTAACTTGCCATTGTTTTCCGTGTTAACGTGCTTTATTGAGCTATTTATTTGTTACACGACTCCCTTTAACCTTATTTCGGTCATAAATACGGGACGCGCTTGCCCCTCGCCCCCTCCTCCCCCCCCGCTCACGCGCCAGTCAGCTGTTCGGAATATGTTGGTATTGTTGGTACCTTTGAATACTCGCGGAAAAAATTGCGCGCGGTCCGCGGCTGCTCGCTGCTAGGTCGCACATTCTGATACTGCATCAGCAATGGGTCAGTAGAGAAGGTCGGACATTGGCGGATCCAGGAATCTACCCTTCTCTCTCTCTCTCTCTCTCTCTCTCTCTCTCTCTCTCTCTCTCTCTCTCTCTCTCTCTCTCTCTCTCTCTCTCTCTCTCTCTTCTCCCATTTGAATGCGTGTGTTAGAAAAGGACAGATTAGGGGCAGTCACGTGATTTTCGCCCCCTATTCCATCCTTTTCTAATACATGCCTTCAAATGGCTACAGAGAGAGAAAGAGAGAGAGAGAGAGAGAGCGAGAGAGAAGAAGTCGATTTCCTGGATCAGCTGGTGAGGTCAGAAATGTAAACTGATTTAGTAGCCAAGTTGCAAGAGTGGGCCGGTTTCGATGCGTCGTTATTAGGTTGTAAACGAAGAATTGGACTGGTCGGCTAAGTCCCTTAAACACGGAGTTAAAGGCCCAAAAAATGTTCGTGACTGTCTTTACTCGTTATTAGCGTTAGTGCACTGAAATACGAGGGTCGTTCTAAAAGTAAGTATCATGTTTTTTTAAAAAAAATCTATTAATGCTAAAATAAATCGGTAAAAAGGATTCGATGCGCAAAATCCTCAGCTTTTCAATGGTTTTTTTGGATTTTTGATATCTTCAAAATTAAAAAAATGGCGGCGGTTTTTCTGAGACAACCTACCGTTGTCGCGTGCCCAAAATTTTACGCTACTGAATCGTCGCGCTAATTGCGGTGTACAGTTTTTTGGGACCAAGAAGGAGTCCTATTGGTAGACTACTTGCCACGTGGTGAGACAATAAATGCCGAAAAATATTGTTAGGTCCTATCAACACTTAAAGCTCGTATCAAGAGGAAGCGTCCTGGACTTTTGACCCGTCAAGTTTTGTTGATGCACGTTAACGCGCGCCCTCACACTGCCGGAACCACGCAATCATTGTTACAGACATTTAAATGGGAGATTTCCCCCCCCCCTATTCTCCGGACCTCGCACCTAGTGACTTTCATCTTTTCCCGCGTCTAAAGCTTGACCTCGGTGGTAAAAGTTTCGCGAGTAATGCGGAAGTGGTAAACGCGGTCGACACTGGGATTAAAAATCAAGAAAATGAATTTTTCTCCACAGGAATAAGAAAGTTGGTGCCGCGCTACCAAAAGTGTCTTAAAAGAGGCGGAGACTACGTCGAAAAATAAGGTTAGACGCTTTTTAAGTAGAATTTTTTATTATGTTTATGTTCTTTTTGCTCTCTTCAACACAATCCATTTTTCTTGTCTGAATAACGATTTATCCGAGTGCGTAAAATTTTGGGCACGCGACAACGGTAGGTTGTCTCAGAAAACCGCCGCCATTTTTTTAATTTTAAAGATATCAAAAATCCAAAAAAACCATTGAAAAGCTGAAGATTTTGCGCATCGAAACCTTTTTACCGATTTATTTTAGCATTAATAGATTTTTTTTTTTAAAAAAAAACATGATACTTACTTTTGGAACGATCCTCGTAAGTGAACTCCGGTAGGAATCACATCCAAGGCACTTGACACTTGCGGATTTTTATAGCTTTGCGGAGCAAAGTTATGTAGAACCTGAGCACGAGCTTCAGGAAAATAATTAATCCTTTTCTGCGTGATTATTTTTTCCCCCCGTTCGAAAACACGATTTTTCCATTAATTTCGACTCAAATGTAAAGGAAAAATGTGAAAAAATTCCTTGCCCCTACTTTTGCGTCCGAGAGACCAGCAAAGTACCGAATTTCACATGACCCAACATAGAGATCAAAATCCAGGCCAAATATCGTTAAACGTGGTTTTTAATCTTCAGATGGCCCCATAATGGAGCCGTGCTCTTTCAAACTTCGGTGAAAGCTCTAAACTTTTCCTCGATACGTGCTCGTTGGAAGACGACACGGAAGACAATATATTTTAATTTTCAAGTGTTCGAAAAGGGGGAAATAGATTACGTCGACTCGGTCCGATTACGACTCGAGTGTACTTAATTACTCCACTAACACTCCATTTTCCTCAAAATAATTGACTCTTTATATAATTTATTCAACTTTCATCAACGAGAATAGATAAGGGGGATGTAACGTCATCGTAGATTCTCAGATGAGAGGAGTTTTTTGTTGACCATGTGCAGTGGCGGCTCATGGAATGCAATAAATCGATGTCTACTCCATTTAAAACTATAGAAAAGTATCGCTCTTCAGGGGGTGCAATTGAACCCCCAAGAAATCGATACTTTTCTACAGTTTTAAATGGAGTAGACATCGATGTATCGCATTTCACGGGCCGCCACTGACCATGTGGCATCAGCGCGGAGCGTGGTCCTCATTGGAGTGGGTCATTCAGCAATTCTCTGATCGAGGAAGACTTCTCAAGACTCAAGAGTCAAAGACTCGGGATAAAGAGAGAGACGGAGGAGAGGAAGTAAGGAAGGGAGAGAGAGAGAGAGAGACAGAGAGAGAGAGACAGAGAGAGAGAGAGAGAGAGAGAGAGAGAGAGAGAGAGAGAGAGAGAGAGAGAGAGAGAGAGAGAGAGAGAGAGAGAGGTGGCCGAGATGGCGTGCAAAACTGAATGAATATAGGGTCGTTATTGGACGGAGGAAAATGCTGAAGCTGAAACTGGGCACGATACGCTTATTATTTATACACGTCCTGTCGTTCTCCTCATAATAATCTCCTTTATCCTTTATCCTTTATAATAAAAATATTCCCAATGAACGACTCAACTCGGAAACGTGCTTTACGACTGACATCTTTCAAGTCCCCCCCCCTGCATTTTCCGCCACCCCCCTCTCCTCCCCAATCCACCATCAACTTGGCTTTGTCGTGCCCTTTAGAGTACTATTCTCGTCCGAATCCTGAATTCGGAACTTTTTTAAAGCTTCCCAACCGTTTAAGAAGTGCACTTCGTTTAAAATGATTTCAGTGGCATCTCGTGCAGTGGCGTAGCGTGCAATGTGTCAACATTGTATTGTGTCCATTTAAACACTTGTAAGAAGTCGAATGCGAAGGTGTTCACCGAACACCTAATAGTTCAATTTTTTTCGTGGGTTTAAATGGACAAACTGCAACGTTGCCAAATCGCACGCTACGCCACTGATCTCGTGCTATTTTGGTAACCATGATTTTTACCATCTGAGCCAGCGCAAATAGACGGTTGTAGTGCGAAGTCAATTGAGGCCCTTTCCGGAAAAAGGGCCCACAAAACAAGAGGTGCTCGCTCTTCAGACAAAAGTTTCTATTTAATCACAATGCTGATTTCTTGTAAAGAGCACACCCGCTTTTTTATGGGCCCTTTTTCCGGAAATGGCCTCAATTCCAATCGTCGTTTTCCATTCTCATCCAATTCAAAGGTCGGGAATTTCAAGGCCCGACCTCCAGAACGGGTGAGGGTGATAGTACGATAAGCATATTCGAAGCATACTGTTTGGCAACAGTGCCAAACAGTGGTTTTACTTCCTTTAACCTATGTAGCGAATAATCGACTTTTCTGGAAGCCATATAGCTTCCGCAACGGGGCTCTTGCAAAATTTTGCTGTAAGCAAATAAATAGTCCAATCTGCTGTAATAAGGACCAGGGGAAATCTCGAAAACCATACTAAAAAATTCTAAAATTCAATAAACTCACAAAACTGCTATAACGGCAAGATCGTATTGGCAGGTATCACTAAAAATGTGTCACTTTCTGTACGGAAACACAGAGATATGTCTCAAATTAGATAGGAATCTCCCTTGATGCCTGCGACCCTGCGTCTCTCCGCCATAAATCCCGATTCCGAGAGTGAAGTCCGTGATTTTTTAGTGTTCTCCATCGTCATTTTTACAGCTTTTTATGCAAGAATCAACTCTTCAATCCCCTGTAGCGAAAGTTTCCTAGAGCCCCACTATCGATTATTTTACACAGATTTATACGGAGGAAAATTTCTGTTGCCAAATTGCACTTTTCTCTTTTTACGACAAGACTTGTTTTAAATGGAGTTGTTAGAACCGTGTGGAATCACCTTTACGGTAAAGGCATTACCTCTTCGCAAAACTAGATCTGAACATTTTTCTCATTCTTAAAAATCGTGGAAATATAACCGCTGCGCTCACTACATACCGCTTCTGGAGTTCTGCTCTCTATGAGAGCAACTCCTTTACTCCAACTGGATCACTCTGCAATGATAACGATAGCATCTTTCTCTCTCTCTCTCTCTCTCTCTCTCTCTCTCTCTCTCTCTCTCTCTCTCTCTCTCTCTCTCTTTCTCCCTTTCTATCCCTCTCTCTTTCTCTCTCCTGTCTTTTGTTCGCTCCAGATTGTTCGGAAATTGTTGTTTGAACATCCTCAACATCCTGAGCAACATTGAGTTTATATTGTTCCCAGGATTTATGCTCGGAGAATGTCCCAGCTTAGGCCTCGCACCTCGTCCCATGTGTGATTTATCCTTCTCCGAACTGAATCTGACTTTAAGGCTGAACAAGTGAACACCCACTTCTCCACAAATGCTACAGCTTTGGCTCGAAGCTTCCTTGTATCGTGTGTCAACAGGGGTAGCCAGACCGAGGTTGTTGTCTGACACCATGGTACCATGGTTAACAACAGTTGCGGATTCTAAAATGTGTCTCTCTCTCTCTTTCTCCTCCCTCTCTCCTTCTCTCACTCACTCTCTCTCTCCCTCACACTCTCTCCGACTCTCTCTCTCTCTCTCTCTCTCTCTCTCTCCCTCACACTCTCTCCGACTCTCTCTCTTGAAGTCCAAGTATCTTTTAAGGGAAGTTGGATCGGGATTTTTGACAACAGAAAATAATTTTTTTTTTTTTCTACTAAATTATTTTACACATCCTGACGGTCATTTTCAGCAAGTTTTGATTTTTTGCATTCATGTTCCTTTTTCTCAGGATCTACTGAAGTGATTTTCAAAAACTTGGTCTCATTTGAAAGTCTTCCTCTCCTACACAAACAGACATGGGGTTTTTTCAAAATGTTGCATCCCCCCCATCCAAAGTTTCAGGCTTTCAAAGTCCAAAATATTACTTTTTTTACCAATAAATTTTCAAAAAATTATCATATGTTTAATTTTCAAAACTGTAAGAAAAAAAAAAAAAAACCGTCTCTATTTGTGGACGAGAGTAAGACCTTTCCGATGAGACCAAGTTTTCGAACATCGCTTCAGTAGATCCTGAGAAAAAGGAACATGGAGTGCATCCGTGTTTAACATTACAGTGATAGGCCAATCCAACTCTCCTTAAAAAGTTTTGCGCCGTTCCCTACTAGGGTCAGGGCTGCCGTTTTGCGTATAATCAATGTTATTTTTTTATACACCGATGATTCCACCGGTTGAGAAAAGATTACACAGTTCCGTTCAGTGTATGAATGTAATGCACGAAAATACTCTGATCTGTAATCTTTCCTTAATCGGTGGAAACTCCGTCGATTAATTAAAATATCCGCAAGTTTTTTAAAGTCATCGACGACTCCACCGGTTGAGAAAAGATTACAGATACGAGTATTTTCGTGCATTACAGTAATACACTGAACTGAACTGTGTAATCTTTTCTAAACCGGTGGAATCATCGGTGAACTGAAAAATAGCATTGATTATACGCAAAACGGCAGCCCTGACTAGGGTACTTTTCTTTTTTACTGTGTATAATTCAGGCTATTTTAATTCTCAGTAAAACTCTAGCGATAGTTTCAATATCACCATGATGTACATATTTTTGTTTTTCCGCATCTACGGTGATTGAAATGTATCGTCCAAAAAAATTTTAAGCACCCCTGAATCGAAATATTTATGATCATTTCTCCGAGGCAGCTCAGTCTGCAGTCTTGAGTCTTCTAATTCTCGCGATATATCTTTTACAACTCGCAATATTATTCATTGTAATCCTTTGCTTGTGTTCCCTGTAAACTGGGTCAACTTGTGCATCCTTTGTCTGGGAGAGCCACGAAAACCCGCGCTTTCGTTCCATTTTTCATGTCTGGCATTGGTCGGTCGGTTTTTTTTTTTTTTTTTTTTTTTTTTTTTTTTTTTTTTTTTTTTTTTTTAATGTATTCCCTTTCTCTCGATAACTCTTTCTATCAAGTTCACTTCCAACCAAGCAGTTTCTTTTTCCTTTCTCCCTCTCGTCCAGTTTTCTCGTGATTCACTCTTTATTTCCTTTGCTTTGATTCGATCCAATTCATCGAATATCGCGCCGGTTAGTTTACATGTTTTACATAAATGACGTCAATTCTCCTTTGAAATCAACTAGTTCATATTGGTGTGGATACAGCTGGTTTTTTTACAGGGTGTCCCCCAGTGGCGTAGCGTGTATGGGGCTTTTGGGGCTTAAGCCCCCCACTTTTTTGGGAGAAGCAAAAAAAAAAAAAAAAAAATTTGTACATCTGCAACAATCCTGCGAAATTTCCTCACTTCTTCGTTGTCATAGTTACAGATTTTTTTATTCCCAATTTGAATTCTAACCTATACATTGCATTGTTTTGAAAATTTTTAGTGCAACAAGTATTTTTTTTCCAAAAATCAAAATTTTCAGTTAAAATCTACTTATTGTCCCATTGTCTATACTTAATTTGTTAGTACAAAATTTCACATAAGAAATGTACCTAATGTAAATGTAAGAAATGTAAAAAAAAAAAAATCTCAAGCCCCCTCCACTTTTTGACCCCACGCTCCGCCACTGGTGTCCCCAAAAATGCGCGGGAGACCTAACTCACGTATTCGATGAAACTCAACTGTGTTTTTAGGTGTTTTTGGGGCATCGATGGCGCATCAATTCGATTTTGAATTCTCCTCCGGACTTGAATTCAAAATCGAATTGATGCCATCGATGCCCTAAAACACCGGAAAAGTTCGAAAAAAACGATCCAGTTTCGTATCATCCACTGTTATCATGTGTAAATTGGCAATGATTTTGTGTAATTTCCTTGGATATGTTCGTCGCGAAAATTCGCTTAAACTGCACATTTGTTCGACGAACGGAACCCATCAACCAAACTTGAAACCGTTGGCTCACTTGCCGTTTCTGGTGGATTTCGGCTCATCGATTGCTTGTTTGACGATCCTAATGCGATCGTGCACGAAGCGCGCTGAACACTTTCGGTACTCACCAGTCACCGATGAACTCAATTTAATATGCATGCGAGCAAGCCTTTTCCCCCATAAAAATTGACAAATTATTTTTTTGATGGATAAAAATGAAAAAAAAAAAAAAAAAAAAAAACCTACGACACTCTTCTCACACCACCATTTTTCAACTATCTTTTGAAAGCAAATCAGCTCGCTGTCGGGTGTTTTTCATCACATTGCGGTCCCATTTAAATCCAATGGCTCACACTTTTTCTTGATGACCAAAAATTGAAAGAAAAGTGAGTGGGGGAGGTGAAAGGGGGGGAGGGGGGAAGCACATGCGAATGTCCATCGACACATCACCCACTTGTTTAAGCGTATACAGTATTTTCATATTTTCGTCAACGTTTTGCATTAAAATGTTGGTATCTCACGTGTTGATGTGTGAGCGTGCTGCGAATTGGCCGTTATTATTTTTTTTTTTGCGTATAACCTCTCTCCAACCCCTCCCCCCCCCCCGTATCACCATCCACACACTCACACAGATTATTATACTTCTTGTTGCGAATTAATTTCGCCACCTCTCTATCACGTCTGCTCTCTCTCTCATACTTTTCCCCGGTCCATACACATGTAGAAGGACCGGAAAATCCCCTCGTATATAAAGCGGATTTTTTTCTTTTTCTTTCATATATTCAATTTTCCAACTAAACTCTTTTCACGGAGTATGTGCAGCGGATTAAGGATATGTCCACGGTGATTATCCTTGCTCACGCTTCTTTCGCTGCATTGTTAACTCTTCATCGCGTTTATCTGCATGTATTTAGGATACACACTGGAACTGTATTCACGCGAGCTCACATTCTACGCTGTACAGTACTTTTTTTTTTTTATTTTATTTCTTTTATTTTTTAATAACTCGAACTATACGTAACAATATCTGCCGATTAAACAATTTTCGAACGCTTCTCCACCGTTGCCATGATGCTTATTTTACGAATACGGAATAAAAACTGGTAGACTTTACCATCTGCATAGCCGATTTTGGAGTCGGCTATCAAGTATGGTAAATTTGACTAAATTACAGTAAAATGTACCAACAAACTAACTTAATTTATCATAATGTACGTTACATTTACCATATACTTGATAGCTGATCAGAAGATGGTAGATTTTACCAGTCTTTTTTTTTTTTTTTTTTTACCGTGAACGAGTGTGGCAAGATGAACCGATTCCAACTTTGTTAATGGGCGGAAAATCTTTATTTGGGGGAGGGCGTACAGGCGGATTTGCCACAATAACGTAAGTTGCGTATTTACTCTAAATACGCAACTGCGTAGGGCCTCGGACCCAAAAAAGGCTTCATCTCACGGAAAGAAGAAAATAGAAGAAAAAGAGGAGAAACGGAAGAAAAGGAAAGCATTGACAAATGACGGAAAGCTGACGAAGGAGGCTCAGAAGCAGTGTTGCCAGATTGGGGTGAAAAATCCGTTGGCTTCACATTGATTTAAACGGGGACGATACGGCTTTTTACCCTCCGTCTGGCAACACTGGAAGCATGTATTGATTTCGCGATTTGAGTTTGAGACTATGTGATGTTTCCAATGTAATTTCCTCGCGATTTTACCTAAGTATCGACCCTCTATAACGCCGTTGCAAAAGTTTGCAACTAAACTCATTCAACGACATGAAAGTTTGCTACTGACCCACTAAAAGAAAACCAGAGCCTAACCGTAAATAAATTGATGGATAATCTTTGTATGAAAGAGAATTGTTTAGTCAGGGCTGCCGTTTTGCGTATAATCAATGCTATTTTTCTATTCATCGATGATTCCACCGGTTGAGAAAAGATTACACAGTTCAGTTCAGTGTATGACTGTAATGCACGAAAATACTCTGATCTGTAATCTTTCCTTAATCGGTGGAAACTCCGTTAATTAATTAAAATATCCGCAAGTTTTTTAAAGTCATCGACGGCTCCACCGGTTGAGAAAAGATTACAGATGCGAGTATTTTAGTTTATTACAGTCATGCTCTGAACTGAACTGTGTAATCTTTTCTCAACCGGTGGAATCATCGGTGAATTGAAAAATAGCATTGATTATACGCAAAACGGCAGCCCTGCGTTTAGTACCCTATCAGAGAAAGCGTTTTATACTTCAAAGGGTCACGCCACAGCACATATTTGATACTGAAATGGAAACTTTAATCCCGCGCCACTCTCAACATTGTCCCTGTCCGCTAAGTCAGGTTCAAGAGGTCAAGGTGCAATTCCACTATTAATGACGCACTGTTTGGTTTTAGTGTCACAGGCGCGAGCTACAGTCCACGGTTGCCATATAATGGGGCACTCGCGAACTTTTGCTACACGGGATTGAAGATTTGATTCTTGCCTAAAAACCTGTAAAAATGACGATGAGTGCACTCAAAAATCACGAAATTCACTCTCAGAATCGAGCTTAATGGCGGTTCGACGCAGGTATCATGGGAGATTCCTATATCTAAATTGAGACATACCTCTGTGTTTCCAAAGAGAAAGTAGCATGTATTTGATAGGAATCTCTCATCTCTGCGTCGAACCGTCATTATACGATATTGCCATTTATGTAGTTATATGTAGGTTTATTACTGAATTTTAAACTTTCTCCGTGTGATTGTCGTAATTTTTGCTGGTTTTTACATCAGAATGGATTATTCATTTGCTCACAGCAAAAGTTTGCAAGAGCCCCATTCCATTGGAAAATCCTTAAAATTAACATTACTTCTTATGGACATTTTCAAGATTTTTCTATTCGATCTGGAAACCGTATCAGCACTGCATGGCAGTGTTTGGCGGGAATTTCAAAAATTCCATATTGAGTTAAATGGAGAAATGTGTATTATTATAAGCAGAATGGCAGCCCTGCGTGGCGGTATTGGCAACCTTTGGTATGGAGGTTATGGGACATAGATGCCTCCAATGTCCATTGCCTTGCGTTTTGACTTCACATGCACTTTGTTATTATGCTACTTTGTCTGTTTCTACTTGAACCTGGGCAGAAAGTGGAATTGTAGTTCAGTGGGACCCGTTAGAGCGGACTTACATTTTTTTCTTTGCTAATCGAGTTTATATTTTTTCGATCGCTTTTCAAAAAAAAAAAAAAAATGTATTTTATATAAATAATGAAAACGTTCTCTGTGTTTACTTGGTTGCGACGTACAAGTATGTTACAATGGAACAACGTGCAAGCTCTTATTGGATTTGCAATCTTAGGAGAATGAACGCATACAGTGTGTTCCATAAGTTATTGATCGAAGTCATTATTGAAGTGCTCTCCAGAATGAAGACCCCCGGCCCACCATCTTATGTTTGATTTTCCTTGGAGGATTAACGAGAAACAAAGTTTGAGAATGGACATTTATTTGTTTGAATGTCATGTACGTTTTGACAGGTGATAACATCAATTTTTTACATCTTTACACGTGTGTATCACCAAAACCAGGACACTTATGAAGAAACCAAAGGCACAATAATTGTTCTCAGCTCGTCAAGTACTATGTAATCTTCTTCACAAAAAAACACGCAATTTCAGACCCTTGCAACTGCCCCATTGAAAATGGTCTTATTTAATTGGATTTGTGATTCCGATCATTCGTAGACTCTAAAGAGTCCCTATATGTAGGCTGTAGAGAGTTAAGACAAGTGAAACCATGGGCGCCGCCATTGGATGCGATTTTGCACATTTTTTTTACATTCTGAGGGACGTTGTTGTGTTTTCGTGCTCTGCAAAGATTACAGTGCCGCTGAGTTTCTAACGATGTGATCTTTTACTGATTTTGTGGATCGACGTCTATTGACGCTTTGAAAGATTCTTTTGGGATTTATAGACATTCTTGAGGCGTATCATGATTGAAATTAACAGATTTATCAAAAATCAACTCTTTCTCCGTAAAATACCGTTCGTAAGCAACTGCGACTGTAAACAAAAGTGCGAAATCGCATCCAATGGCGGCATCCGTTGAGCCTAAAACTCATCGACCAATCAGAAGTTGACTACCCTCTTGTCTTAAAGTAAGCATCAAAAACGACATAATTTGTCCGCGACATTCACCATCCATTAGTGTTAATTTTACTAATTTTTAGTGTTTTAGAATAATTCCACGCCTATAATTTCACTTCAGCATCGCTATCCTATGTATTTTGCGACGCTGATTTCAAAAATGCTATCAGTTTTCATTAAACTGGCCTAGATTTTACGTAAATTTGAAATTACGTCTTCTTGGCAAAACATTTGAAATTCTGAAGAAATTATATGAGTTTTGAGTAAAAACTAAGGCCGAATTTGAAATCAGCGGATCAAAATACATGAGAAGTTTCGCTGTAGGGGTGAAAAGGAGGGATCTTATGATAAGAAAACCTGGTTTTACGTTCATAACAGCCAGACACACTATGTTGTTAAGGCTTAAAAATCCTTGTCTTAACTCTCCACTTATAGGGACTGTAGTAGACTCGACCATAATAACCCGATTATCATACGGTGATAAATTTTAGATCACCCAATGAGCTATAACTTTAGAGTGGCAGCGGGCTGGTCCACACACCTTGTGCCACACAGGGTAGAAGGAATCCCGGGAAAAAGCGGAATTTGGACGGCAGATTCCAAGGTTTGAGGTTAAATTTTGTAGGTCGTTCGGAATTTGGCGGGAATTTGGATGGCAGATTCCAAGGTTTGAGGTTAAATTTTGTAGGTCGTTTCCGGCGATGCCCGAGTTTGATTACCAAACGACCGGAAACAACCTACAAAATTTAACCTCAAAATCGATTTTTACGGCAAGATGGCGGCGCCCTAGGTGACAACAATGAACCAGCGGAACGTTCCTTGATGTGCACGGGGAAAAAAGATTAGTAAAAATAACCATACGGATACCTGATTTTGGCACCTGCTAGATGTTATGGTAAACTTGACCAGAAGTATGGTAAATTTACCGAAACCTTGAGTAAATTCGACATGCAATCAGGTAACACCACCTAGTACCTAGTCGAAACATCGCATACTTCTGGTTAACATTACCATAACATCTAGCAGGTGCCAAAATCAGGTAACCGTATGGTTATTTTCACCGTGGTTTTTTTTTTCCGTGTGCCACTCTAAAGTTATAGCTCATTGAGATCACCCTGTAGAAGAATGCCCTCTCCCCTAACCCCCCGCTCACTCCATCTACAAGCCACCGCGTATACGTATACACTGTACAGTGTGGTGGGGGCGGTGTAGTTTTAATCGCCAGCTTAATACCTGTCGGAGGAGTGACGGCGCGGTTGCCCCCAGGCCCTCACCGGCCCACCCCCAAGAGTCCCGTGCGGCGCGGGCGCGGCGTGCACCCGTGTGACGTCGCGTTCGCGGGAACGCGTGAGAAACTGCGCAAGCGTCAAAACGGGAGACGCGCGAACGAATGAGCTGACGGACGCCAACCGCGACGCGACGTCAAGAGAGCGTCAGACGTCAGGCGTCTAGTCGCACAATGGATCAAAATATGGAATTTCCTGGATATAATTTTAACGGGGGGGGGGGGGAATCAAGATTATGAATATTAAATAGCAAGACATCTTAAAAATGTGTTAAATCGATTATTCTAAAGGTTTAAAATAAACTGTAGGGAGTACCCTACGAACACTTTCTCACATCATAGCCCTAATCTGGGGGAGAACCCCGGACCCCTCTTTAATATTTTTGTCCAGATCCAAAAATCGATTTTTGAAATATTTAAATGTGTCCTTTTTTTGAGTTTTGACCCATTTTCGGATTGGTTTTATTGGAAACCATTTTTCATCCACAGCTAACCTAAAAATTAAAATGTCAAAAAATTAAAAGAAGTCCCTCTGGGGCATGTTGATGGCAATATCTCTGCAAACTTTGGATGCATATGGATCAATAGTTGAAAAGTTATGCTGGGTTTCACGTTTTATAGCTACGGACAGACAGACGCCACAGAAAGTTTGTGCATTTACATCCCCAAGCCACATATAGTTAAATAATATTGAAACTTCATGGATGAATATTCTTTAGGATAATATTAGGCATGACGAGAGCCAATTATGTTGCAATTACCATGTTTTACTTAGTTGTAGCGGGTCAAGTATCGAAACAAAATATCTTGAAAATCTCTGCGCCATTGCAATACTTTCTCCATTTCTAACTTTGTTAGTAGTGAGAAAGTAAATATAAATTGGGCATACCTCACAAACACTTTCCCACTTCTGACTTAATGTGGGGGGCTACGTCCTCCAAACCCCCATATATATTCTGAGGGAGAACCCCAGACCTCCCCCCTCTTCAAGGAATTAATTTTACAGTAGGCTAATGGGTCTGTTGCATACTTTTGCTACAACAAAATAGAACCTTGATTCTTATGTAAAATTTGGCGAAAATAACGATGCTCACATTAAAAACGTTCAAAATCCACTCATTCACTCAGGAAATCACTTCAATTTCAAACAGCCCGCGCTACACGAGACACTATTTGCACCGGTACACTACTACATAGACGGAACCTCCGTGGAGAAGTAAACAACATCGTAACTACAAAATGATGGAATTCCCTTCTAAATACATGAACAATTGTCTGTATTTGCTGTCTGGTCTTTTCGGTTTATCAAAGATTACAAAATAATATAAGAGATGTACGCATCTAAACGAAACATTCCAATGTTTGTAAGTTCTGTTCATGTTTACATAAACGAGATGGTTCCATCTTTGTAGTTTTAAGTCGGTGATATAGTGTCTAGTGTAGCGCGGGTTGTTTGAAATGGAAGGTATTTTCTGAGTTAATGAGTGGATTTTGAAAGTTTTTAATATGCACATCGTTATTTTCGTCGAATTTTACGTTAGAAACAATGAGTTATAATGATGTAGCAAAAGTACGCAACAGACCCATTGGGCATACCTCACAAACACTTTCCCACTTCTGACTTAATCTGGGGGACTACGTCCTCCAAACCCAGTGGCGTACGTAGGATTTTTCTTGGGAGGGGCTCGCACTGATGAGCGTTTGACTGAAAATTGTTCCCCTCCTTCCCCTCCTTCCCCTCCTTCCCCTCCACCCCCAAAAATCGGAGGTCTGGGGGGGCTTTAGCCCCCTTAGCGCCCCCTGCGTACGCCACTGTCAAACCCCCATATATATTCTGAGGGAGACCCCCAGACCCCCCCCCCCTTCAAGGAATTAATTTTACAGTAGGCTAATTGCAGAATTTTTGTGCAAATTTTCTTCAAAATTCACACAGCTACATTTGAAACATTCCAATTTTTCCCTATATGTCCGGAAACATTTAAATGTTTTGAATGGTCCAGTGTGCGCCGATCGGGTAGCCCCGTCCGGGTCCGTCCCCATCCCCACGGCATTTCACACAATCCGAAGAGCCGGAGCGAGGCGGAGTTTAAATTACCGGATTATCTCATATGTCACCGACAGGTAACAAGGTAACAAGTTGTAAAGGAGAGCGGGGTGAGGAGGCCAGGAGGGGCGCCGGGCGGGGGCTTCTTTTGGTCTTGCACAGCGTTGCAGTTGCAAAGAGATGCAGTCCGCGAGATGCCACTCTCTGTTGTATATCAGTTCGTCTTTGTTTGTCAAGATCGATTGAAGGGGTCCGGGGGGGTGGGGGGGGGGGTTTGACGAGATCCCACTGATTTGACCTCAAAATCAAGCCTCAGAGAGCCCCGTTACGTTACATACCGCGCGCGTCTCCGCGTCTTTGCTGCTCTCTGATGACAGTGACACTGCAACGTCTGCAACCCGCATTACGCTCGGTGTCACATTCTTGATCATTGAGTTTCCGCGTCTAGTGTGGGTTATGTATATCTATGGTATGTTGATTGAGAGAACCTGTATCGGGAGCGTTGGAGCTCTGAAACGGGTATTGAATTGGGTCTACATGCATACTTTTTCTCTAAATAAATTAATCTGAGGGCCGATCATTTACTTCATCGTTAAACCGATCGATAAGACTGTCTATGAGTTATTCTATTGGTCGAATATTGTAAAACTCGGCTGTTGCTATGGTAACCATCGTTATAGTGTCCGTTTTTTAAAGGTTACTCATGAATAGCCTTTACAAAACGAGACTCTTAACGATGGTTACCATAGCAACAGCCAAGTTTTATGATTTTCGACCAATAGCATCACTCGTGGACAGTTTTATCGATCGGTTTAAAGATGAAGTAAATGATCAGCCCTCTGTGTGCTTATTGTCAAGCTATTAAAGCTGACTTGTAAATGTATGACTGAGAAACGGGAATAGCGTTGCAACAAGTTGCAAAGTATAATTCACCTTAAGGAAAGCGTTTACAGCGATAACTTTGCAAAGTGATGCACCGTGCAAAAAAAGAATCGTTTTTATTTATAATTTTTTTATTTTATTATTATTTTTTGATTGTGCATTTTATTGGTTGTGCTCACCCGAACTGTTTGTTCGGCAACGATAGATGACACCGATGCGATGCAGCACCCAAACCTTTTAGTGCGAAGTCAACGGTGAGCCAACGATTAAAACAAAAAGCAAATTTTAGCGATCGAATATCATTCACTTAAAGAATTGATGATTGCTAACTGATGCCGCTGATCGGTGAAAAATCTAGCCAATGAGAGTCGAGAATGAACTTCTGAATGATATTCTTGTGAAAATGAAAAATTCGATAATAATATTCCATGACATAACCTCTAAATCAGCTCTGAATAAGATGACCATTTTTAACGATAATTATGTTTGTCTCATGGGAAAATGACTTCTACGCATGGTCTGTACAATAAACTTTATTCGAGAAGTTCGTTGTTTCTGAAATTATCGTGGCGAAAGGAGTCAAAAAGGATAGAAGATGAGATTTCTGACACCGGTTGCAACAATTCAAAATCGAATCTACCTCCGGAGGTGAATTCGAAATGTCCAATTGTTGGAATTCAACGGTCTTCGGTGAGACCAACGAGACAATCGAATATCATCAAAATAAAATGCAAATCCATCGAATATCATACGACGGTGAATGATATTCGATCGCTAAAATTCGTCTAAATGCACTCACCGGTCGCAATCGGTCGCGTTCAAAAGCGTTCCAAACTATCTCACTCACTCTCCCGTGACCCCCATGTATTCCCATCTCTTTTTTCACTGAAAAACATAATTCCTCAATTCTAGTAATATTGTACTAGAAGCACAACGATTTGTAAACCTTTAGGGAAGTCTGTGTATTTACCAGAAATTATGGTGTTACTATCAGAATATCGTCATAGTACCAGAATTTCCTCACAATTTTCGAGAACTATTCTGGTATCAAATCATCATCGCCGTGGATTTGTTCGATTCAGTGGCGTAACGTGCAGTTTGGCAACCTTGTAATGTGTCCATTTAAACCCACGTAAAAGGTCGAATGCGAAGGTGTTCACCGAACATCCAATAGTTCGATCTTCTTAATAGGTTTAAATGGACTCATTATAACGTTGCCAAATTGCACGCTACGCCACTGGCTTCGATTTACATTTTGATTCACTGAATCGCGCGCCGATTTTCGCGAAAGGCGACTAGATGACGCAACTCGCTAAACACGGTGACGATGCAGTTTTTCGGGCTTCTAAATTTAGAATCGGCAGTAAAAATACGTACTCAATGAACCCATTTTGGACGTTTCCATCGTTAAAGCGCATTGATAAATTTTTTCTGTCATTGTTCATCTCTGCATCAATTTGTGGAATTCGAATCTGAATCCTGGATTCGCAGGGCGGTGTGGAACCGTCTTTTTTGTTTATTTGTTTTTTTTTGTTTTGTTTTGTTTTTTTTTTTTGGAACCGATTCATTTTGGTCTTTCATTTTGTTTGACGAATCTTTGAATGAACAACCCCACAGGCTGAAGTATTTTTCAGTTTCCTGATCCTCTCACTGCGTGCCAAAAAAAAAAAAAAAAAAGGGCCACTAACTTACGCAACATACATTCTCTTGCTGACTTTTAAATCAAACCCAATTTGAGCTATTTATCGTCCTTTGTTTTGCGAATAAATGACGCTCTTTTTTTTCTTCTTTTTTGACAAGCATAAGATTCTTGTCCTGGCATGGCCTCTCATGGCCGTAATCGAGAAGATACGGCCGTGCGCGCGGCGCTTAGCAGTAAATTAAAATGGTCATAAATCTTGAACGAGTTGGCTGATGACCCCGGTGAGGGATCATAAAAAGGAACGGTGTGGGAGCATTTACCATTAAACTTTTGAAGAGTCGTGCTAGGAATCAAATTCAAATTCATTGACACTCTCGGCCAGTGTTGTCAGATTGGGGTGAAAAAGCCGTATCCTTTCCATTGATTTAAATGGGGACGATACGGCTTTTTACCCTCGATCTGGCAACACTGCTCTCGGCCGGCCTCTCGGGGGTAATAATACCCGTTTAAAAATATCCAGAGAATACCTTCGGCGATTTTATGCGGCGATCTCAATCACGGAGCCGCCACGTCATTGGTCAATGTACTTATTCGGGGACAGAAATACTTGGATTAGGTATGCAATAAGCAACACACATGACCATTCAACACATGCATTGAGTGCGTTGCGTATTGCATTTCCTGCCCAGCAGTGGCGTAACATGCGATTTGGCAACAATGCATTTTTGCCATTTAAAACTATGCCAAAGTGTCGATATCTTGGGGGTGCAACTGCACTTCCTGAAGTTCTACATAGGTTTGGATCTAGACATTGCGTTGTTGCCACATTGCACGAGCCGCCACAGCTGTCCAGCAGGCTGATTCTCCCTATTTCACGAGACGAGACGAGATAGCAAGAAACGATGAATCTCATTGGTTTAAATGGCGTCACGTGACAGATTTGAAGTCATTTGACGGCAACGGCAACGGCGGCGAGTCATGACTTTGGAGAAGAATGACTCGGATCCTGTCGTCGATCCGCCGTGTCGCGTCCGTTGCCGTTGCCGTCGAATGACTTTAAATCTGTCACGTGACGACATTTGAACCAATGGGATTCGTCGTTACTTGCTATCTCGTCTCGTCTCGTGCGAAATAGGGAGAATCAGCCTGCAGGTGTCTTTTCTTTGACCCCGTAGTGATATGATTTGATTTTTTTTTTTTTTTTTTTTTTTTTTTTTTTTTTTTTTTTTTAATGACAAAAAAGATTCTAAAATCTTTTGATGAAAAACTGAGAATGGGGAGTATAATATAGTTACGAAGCTTCATACATGCAGTGAATTTCGAAAAACGCAGAATCACGTGCTCCTTTAATTTAAGGGGGACATATTTAGCCTCCTCCGGTGAGGATACGGGGTTCACCACTCCCTAAATCACACGTTTCAAATGGTGACCTAAAATATGTAATACATGACTCCAATGAGCATCAAATTCTAAGCATTACGGCGCAAACCACAGGTCAATGTCGTTGTTCACATTTGAGTTATCGAATTTCAATGTTCGATTTGGACCCACTTTAAAAAAAAAAAAAAAATCGGAATTTAATGAACAGTATGCGTAGTGTACTATCGACGAATTAAAGATTGTCGAGAGATTTTCAAACTTTTTCAGTTATGAGTGTGAGTGGGTGACTGATCTGCAACGGCTTTCCCGCCCCACCCGCACTGGCCTCTTACCTTATACCTGCAAGGTGTAAGGAGTAGGAAGCGTTGCCGAACCAGAACCTTGAAGGCGAAACTTAGCTCGTGGAAATCTCACGACAATCTTTAATTCGTCGATAGTACTCTACAAAACAGTCGTTTTTTTTTTTTTAATTTTTAAAATTAATTTTTAGAACTAATAACTATTCTAAAAATTGTACTAATGCAGTACAATTTATCAACGTTGTACTTTCTCCATCTAAACTCATTTAAAAATATAGAACCCTTAAGTGTTCGATGAACACCCTCGAATCCGACCATTTACATGTGTTTAAATGTACAGAAAACGACGTTGCCAAATTATACGCTACGCCACTATACTAATACTATTCAATATTCATACATTCATAACGTTTCACAGGAATCCCAGAGTTTGGTTCCATTATCAATCCCCCTCTCCCCCATTCCCGGCGGACGAAAAATACCCAGATTGACAGTTCATTAACCTTCTCCAGCAAGGTGGTACAACATATGTACCATTTTCTGTAACATGGGTTTCAATGGAATTTAAATGGACATTTTGCAAAAACATGTGTGGCCCATCCACAGTCTTAGAAAATGGGTCTGTTGCATACTTTTGCAACAGCAATTTAGAACCTTGATTCCTGTGTAAAATTCGGCGAAAATAACGATGCGCCCATTAAAAACGTTCAAAATCCACTCATTAACTCAGGAAATCACTTCAATTTCAAACAGCCCGCGCTACACTAGACACTATTGCACCGGTATACTACTACACAGACGGAACCACCGTGCATAAGTAAACAACATCGTAACTACAAAATGATGGAATTTCTTTTTTAATACGTGAAATAGAAGCTGCATTTGCTGTCTGATCTTTTCGGATTATTAAAGATTACAAAATAATATAAGAAATGTACGCATCTAAACGAAACATCCCAATGTTTGTAAGTTCTGTTCATGTTTACATAAACGAGATGGTTCCATCTATGTAGTTATAAGTCGGTGATATAGTGTCTAGTGTAGCGCGGGTTGTTTGAAATGAAAGGTATTTTCTGAGTTAATGAGTGGCTTTTGAAAGTTTTTAATGTGCGCATCGTTCTTTTGGCCGAATTTTACGTTAGAAACAATGAGTTATATTGATGTAGCAAAAGTACGCAACAGACCCATTGTCTTCCTTTGACGTGTCTAAAAAAATCTCAAAAAAAGTCAAATTCCAAAATGCGTGCTGGAAAGGGTTTTAATTAAGATAATGGCTATAATGTAGCCTCCATTGAAAAATCTCGAGTCTGTATAAGAATGGTAACGAGGAATATGTTACCATGGAAGTTCAAGCCCATAAAGTAGCGTACAGGAAGAGTGGGGGAGTGGTAGAGGGGTGGTCACTGTTGAGATACGTAAAGTTATTGTCCGTTTCGATGTTCAACGAAATCATCGTCGACTGTTGAGTGTTGAGAGAGGTTAACTGTGTCCGTATATCTCGTATGGACGTGCCAGAATGGGACGAGGGCGTCCATTCCGGGTCCGGGGGGGAGGGGGAGGGGGTGTCCGCGGCGTCTACGTGATGAAATCGGAATCGCATCGTCTCAGTTTTGGTTCCCTTTGCGTTCCTTATGTTCCCGTTGTCGCGAATCGGAACGGAATGGATCGGAAACGAGGAAGTAATGGCCCTATGATTTTGGCTGCTTCTTTCTTTCGTTCGAGTTCGCGTGCGCAGGAACGGTGCGCGGTGGTCGCAAAAAATCTCTCACGTCTTTGACGTCATATTTTGCAGTTGTCATTATCTTTGGGTAATTCAACTATAGCTTGCACTCTTTGCACAGTTTGCACTGTTGGCACCGTTGGCGCCGATTGCACCAATTGCACCAATTGCACCAATTGCATCTTTTGCACTGTTTAGGCCTTCGCACATGCTTAACCCTTTAAGGGCCAGGTTAATTCAAAAGAACGTCACTCCTCCGTTTATGTAGGGTAGTTAGATAACTGTTCGTACTTGGGGGAGTTGGAATTGCCTATACGACACATTGAAGGCGCCCGAAGAAATAACCTATCCTTTAAGTGTTTTCATCGATAATTGCGTTTATCCGGAATGAAGACTGAAATAGACTTGAGAAGAAAAACGAGTATACTCGGGCTTGGTCCATAAGGGGTTAAAGTGATTCCATGGCACGCGACAAAGGCGATCGATTAGTCGATCGATTAATGGTAATTTCCCGGACTCGGTGAAATTTTTTTGTAAAACCAGGATTGTCAGCAGCTGGAGGTAGATTTTTTTTTTTTTTAATTAGCTTTTTTTATTTATTTTATATTTGCACAAGAACAAAATCAATACATTTGCCAGCCACAAATATGTGGCCATCGGCATAGCTTTTTTAAGTATAAAATAAAAAAAACAACAACAACAACAACAACAAATTCACTCGCTTACAAATGGAAGGAAAAAAAAAACAAAAACAAAAAAACGAAAAAAACAACAAAAAATAGGAAGTACAAAGTGGCTTTAGTTAATAGTAGAAAAGAATACAAAGAAAAAGATTAATGTAAATAAATTAGATTAAATTAGATTAATAAATTAGATTAAAATAAATTAGGATTTAAAATTTTGTTTAACGCCCCCCCCCTTCCCCGGTTGTTATTGTGGAAGCTGGTGCTAGTTACTTTATTTTTTTTTTTTTAGATCTAAGAAAGATATCTGTTAAGTTTGGATGCTCGAATCCGGTAAATAAGGACGGAACTATGGGAATTCGGAATCCGTTGTGCGATGCGATAAATCGAACAACGATTGTGCGCATTCCCATAGTTACGTCCTTATTTACCGGATTCGAGCATCCAAACTCAACAGATATCTTTCTTAGATCTACCTCCAGGTACTGACAATCCGGGTTTAAAAAAAAAAAAAAAAAAACTCCAAAGAGTCCGGGAAATGACCATTATTCGATCGACTAATCGATCGCCTTGGTCACAAGCCATAGAATCACAGTAAATGGATTTGATCAAACTGCAGGATTGCCAACCGGACACTTCTAAAATTCAAACATAAACTTGACCAAACCATCTCACAAACGGGTTAAATTGGTTTTGTTGACTGGAATTGGTGAACAGATGACGCACCATCCATCGTCAAATAGCTTTGCAGTTGGTTGACGAACGAAACATCAACCAAACATTCAACGGTTATTGCGGGTTGCGTCATCTAGTCGCCTTTGGCGAAAATCGGCGCGCGATTCAGTGAATCAAAATGTTTGAGCTATCAATTTTATAATTTTATGCAGAGTGACATCTATACCTCGGCTCGGAGTGACTGGTTTAGGATCACCAGTCCCTCTTGACCTATACACACAGGGTATCATATGATTTTTCCTGGAGAAGAAGAGTATATCTGTAACTTGAAAGGACGCATTGGAGGCTACAGGGGGGGGGGGGCTGATTCAAACGAAGCCTAAAAGAGTTGACGAGCTAATCAGTTATGTTCATCTTCAACAACGGCTTCTTCAGCAGACAAACACTCAATTCTGTTTAAAATCGAGAAGTATTAGCGAAAACCTGGGACCACCGATCTTTTTTAACCGAAAGTATTCGAAAGTATTTTTTTTTTTTTTTTCCCCAGTATTCATTAAAGCTAATTTTATTATGAGATTTAACCAACGATTGCGCATTTTACTATCTCCCGCGAACTGTTTGTTTATTGGCATTGATGGATGAAGCCAATGCTGTACCCGAACCTCAGAATGGGGCTCTTGCAAGTTGCAATCTTTTGCTGTGAGTAAATGAACAGTCCAATTTCATGTAATAACCAGCAAAAATCACATGAAGAAAGTCTAAAATTTAGTAATAAACTCATAAAACTGTTATAACGGCAAGATTGTAATGGCGATTTAACACAGGTATCATGGGAGATTCCTGTCTAATTTGTTACTTTCTCTACGAAAACACAGAGATTTGTCTCTTAGATAGGAATCTCCCATGATACCTGCGTTAAACCGTCACGAAGCCCGATTCTGAGTGTGAATTTCGTGATTTTTTAGTGTTCTCATAGTAATTTTGCAGGTTTTTGTGCAAGAATCAACTCTTCAGTCCCATGTAGCAGAAGTATGCAGAAGCCCCATTTGTACCCGTTCCGCGGGTGTGGGAGGCGGCGGATAGAGTAACTCACCGGTGAGAGACAGCAATAAACAACGCTCCCGATTAGCTAGAAATGGTTTCGTTGATTTCCGGGCTCGGTGTCCCCAAAAAAGTTCGGAACCTCATAATAAAATTCGTTTATCGCTAGTGGAGTTTTGGAATCTAACAAATATTCGATTGAAACAGAGATATAATTACCTCGCGGGGATTCCGTAATCCTTATCTCAACTAATTAATCATTAAAAATTAATTTCCTTTCTTGAGTCTTCAGCATGATCTAGAGCTTTTGAAACACACTGTATACTGTACACTGTACAGGGAGTCGAGTTCAAACTTATCGTTCCAAACGTTCCATTAATTAAACGGTGAGTGCGACTCGTAAGCTGATACTATTTCAGTTTCGGGAATGGAACTATTGCGTGCATCGGTCGCTCGGTCATAGATATGCTTCGAAGATTTCCGGCCTTCGCTCGACATTGCCCCGTTTCCCTTCCCCCCTTCGAATCCTTGCGTATGTTACCCGCAATGCGTGCACGCAACTCGCACGCGCGGTCAGGGTGCGTGCGCAGTCGCAGTGCGACTGCTACTCCTTAACGGTACAAACTGTACCGTGTCCTATATCTATATGCTCTACGATAGTTTTCTTATCAATCTCGCCTTGCATGCGCCTTTTTTTTGCCTCCGTGAATTATAATTCGTGTCCTCACTCCGCCTCTCTCGTCTCTCCTTCTCTCTTCCTCTCTCTCTCTTCTCTCTCTTCTTTCTCTCTCCCTCTCCCTCTCTCTCTCTCTTTTATCCCCCTCTCTCCTTCTCTTGTCTCTCTCTCCCCCTCTCTTTGTTTCAATGTTTATTAAAAACATCAATGGTCCTCTCTCTCTCTCTCCCTCTCTCTCTCTCTCTCTTATCCCCCTCTCTCCTTCTCTTGTCTCTCTCTCCCCCTCTCTTTGTTTCAATGTTTATTAAAAACATCAATGATCCTCTCTCTCTCTCTCCCTCTCTCTCTCTCTCTCTCTCTCTCTCTCTCCCTCCATATCCCTCTCACCCTATCCTTCTCCCTCTCTCTCTATCACGCTCTTCCTCTCCCTTTCTCATGCTCTCTCTCTCTCTCTCTCTCTCTCTCTCTCTCTCTCTCTCTCTCTCTCTCTCTCTCTCTCTCTCTCTCTCTCTCTCTCTCTCCCTCTTACTGTCTCTCTATCTCTCTATTTCTCCCTACATCTCTCGCTTTTTATCTTTTTCTCTTTCTCTTTCTTTAGCTCTATCTCCCTCCATTTCTCTCTCTCCCTCTCCCCCATCTCTCTTACTCCTTCTTCTGTCTCTCTCTCCCCCCCCCTCTATTTTTTTTTCATTGTAGTATTTTCTAGTAACTCATCAGTTATTATCCTTGCTCCAGTATTTTTATGTTTTCCGTTAGCAGATCATAGCTGGAAGCGGGTCCGCCTGGAGACGATTATGTGGAGGGAGAGAGAGAGAGAGAGAGAGAGAGAGAGAGAGAGAGAGAGAGAGAGAGAGAGGGGGTCGAGTCAAGTTAATGTAATTAGAAATACAATCACAATAAAACACGGGTTGCGCTCTTCCGAAGAAATCCTAATTCCACGCATAATGCTGATCTTTTAGGAAGAGCTAACCTATAGTGTTGTCTGGAGCTTTTCCTCCGCGAGCCCGGCCTCAAATTATACTGTTCATTACCGGTTGAAAACAGAAAACAGAAAACGGAAGAGGTGACGCGGACATGATTCCACGCTACCGAGCTTTCAACGATTTGCCATGCGCGGAAATAAAGAATTCCCCTACTTTAACGTTGGTCTGCAATGAGAATTAGGTGAATTTTTGTGTGTAATCTGGCAACGCTGCGTCGAGTTCATAATGGAACGGAATCATGAGCGTTGCCGCGGAATTAATTACAGGTAAATTAGCGTGGGAAAACGTCATTGTCGGTGTGTTTGTGTGTATTCCATGCCATGTTCGGTCATCGGTGCCCCAGGGCCTATACGCTGCGATCGCTAGTTTTTATTTTTTATTTTTTTTCTGCGACGACGTAAGCTGCTGTTACGGACGTTACGGTGCCTCTGAGATCTTCAAAGAATCTTAACGTCTACTCACTTTTTTGATGGCAGGAATAGTTAATGGGGTCTTTCCCACTCGTTTTCTTGTGCTGACGTATCATTATTACGGCTTTCTATAGTTAACTGCAATGGGGCTGTTGCACACTTTTACTATAAGCGATTCAACAGTCGATTCTGGTGTAAAAACCTCCAAAAATAACGATGGCAGCACTTAAAAACTTCCAAAATCCACTCCTAAACTCAATAAACGCTTTTATTTGCGCGGGCGTAATGGTGGCTATGAGGGTAGTAACGATGGGAGATTCCCATCTCACAATACTGTAACTCCATCAAGAAGTGACCAATAAGAGACGACTTTCATTTGATACCGGTGTCACTAGGTGTTGCAGTACCATTCATCGGATGTGGATCATCACTCTGATGACTATTTACTCTGGGAATCATCCTTGTCTGCATAGAAAGAGTGACGAAATTAAGATAGGAATCTCCCATTGTTACTGCCCTTGGCCACCATTACGCCCTCGCAAATAAAAGCGTTTATTGAGTTTAAGAGTGGATTTCGGAAGTTTTTAGTGCAGCCATTGTTATTTTTTGAGGTTTTTACACCACAATGTTTTGATAAATCGCATAAAGCAAAAGTGTGCAACAGCCCCATTCTTGTATCAGGCATTGTTTTACCTTTAAAGTTGCACTTTGACTTTCAAAAGAAAGTTTCCTGGTGGAATGACAATGATGATTGAAGTTGGAATTAAACATGGAACTACTGTGCGTTGTTGTTTCATTTTGATAATTTTCCGACACAAATATCGGTTTCCGTACCTTTCGCAACCTATTGTAAGGAATTGAGGATATTGAGACTTAAGAATGAATTCGAACAGACGCGGGCCATCCAGTGTTTACTGTTTATTTGTTTATGAAGTCAGCTGTGATGACAGTCGGCCATGATTATTTGAATGTGCCGCGCTTACCCCGCGAAATATCATGCACTTGGTGGAAAGATACAGGGTTGACTACTGAATAGTGTCTAGTGTTTTTCGCAATTTGTGTGTTTATTTATGAATTTGTGTTTTCTGATGCTGCCATTGTCATTTTTATGGCGTTTTACACATGAAATTGATACTGTTGCGTCTAGCAACAATACAAATTCGTATATTCAATGAAAACAGACAGAAATACCTTTTCTGGTAAATATAATTAAAATGAGAATTATTTGTTATTTTATCCAATAATTGTATGGATTATTGTACGTACTCATTCTTCGCGTAGAGAGGAAGGTTAGCTTCTTCCTTTTTAATGATCTGCTTTCCGTAGTGACGCTGTTGAGTGTGTTGGCCACTAGAGCGCGCTTCAACAGATACTTTAGAGCGCTCTAGCCGAAGTGTGCAACAGATCCATTGGTATAGACCAGTCCCTTTGAATTTTACAACATTTATTTTGGTAAAAACACCTCCCTTCCCACCAGTGGCGTAGTGTGCAATTTGGCAACGTTGCACTGCGTCCATTTAAACCCACGTAAAAGGTCGAATGAGAAGGTGTTCACCGAACACCCAATAGTTCGATTTTTTTAATGGATTTAAATGGACACATTACAACGTTGACAAATTGCACGCTGCGCCACTGCTTCCCACCCCTGCTGAGTGCTCACCAATCCTTAGCGCTCTATAAGCTGCCTCCCCCAAGGCATCTCTCTGGAGAACTGTTTGTGGCAGGTAAGAATGTAAGATGCACTTCATACACCCCTGCTCAATCGAAGGGGGTAAGCGTGGGGAGAGCGGCTGGGGGGGGGGGGTAATACGAGATCGGAGGGAGAATATTGTCAAAGCGGTTCATTTTGCAGCCGTTGCGGTACATATACGGTAGGAGTACTGTTATTTTGCACATGGACCCAGCAACGATAGTGTATGTGTGTGTATATTCTTGCATATCATGAAGTTTATAGGGATATCACTTTATTACTTCCCTCCCCCTCCCCCCACCCCCGTTCTCCCCGTGGTACTCCTCCCTCGTCGCGTCCAGCTTTATTTTATTGGCTATTGTCTTTCCGGATGTATTCATACATGGCTGATGTAATCGCCCGAGTATTATATACATGAATGAGCGTGGAATACCTGTTTAGATGCTTATTCCCCTTATTATTTTCCAGCGTTGCCGATCTAATGAGCTTTATCGACCAGTTTACTTCGAGTTTGTTCTTGTTTTTCTAGTTGTTTTCAAGTTCGGAACATAACATTGTAACGAAACGTTAATGCTCGGTGCGGACCCGATAAATTATTCCTACAGGGTGTATCAGTGTTAAGTAGCTTTGATTTTTGCGGGACCCCGCGAAGATGCTGCACACAATGGTCTGAGATAAAACAAACCTGGATATAAATCAGTGATAAAGAAAGCAGCAAAAATAAAAATTGTCGACCTTTAACCCTTTCATGCTCGCATTTTGGGATTTGAATTTTTTTGAGATTTATTTAGACCAATTAAAAGAGGGCAATTTTCTAAGAATTTTAAGGGGTCACTCAATTTTTGGCAAAATTTCTATTTAAATTCCATTGAATCCCATATAAACCGTACATACACGTGAACCACCTCCCGTGAAAGTGTCAAAGCTCAACTTGAAACTTTTCTGTGACATTTCTAGGTTAATATGAATTGTTAAAATTGTTCTCTGTGCTTAAAATAGATCTTGAAAGCTTGCAAATGATAAGTTGGTGTGCAATTTACTTGCTGATTTTTGGCCACTTTTAGGTGATCTCAGATCATTGTGCGCTATCGGAGATTTCATGGTCTAAATTCTTGATGAAATAAAAATGGCTAAAACTCGGTGAAAAAAAAACATCAAAAATGGAAGTTTTCGACCTTCACTGCTCTATTTAAAACTTTTCTGTGACATTTCGTGGTTAATATGACTTGTTAAAAATGTTTTCTGTGATTAAAATAGATCTTGAAAGCTTGCAAATGATAAGTTGATGTGAAAGTTACCTCTGATTTTTGGCCACTTTTGGACGATCTCAGACCATTGTGCGCTATCGGAGATTTTATGGTCTACATTCTATGTACTGATTGTAATGCGGGGAAATGCGATGCTAGGGTACTTTGTAGATGTGTGGACTTTTTAAAAGCAGTACTTATGGATGTGGCATTGTCTTTATTTTACGTGGTGAAAAACGCTTGCGATGTATCCTTGAAATATTTCGATTTAGAATTACGTCATAATGGGTCTGATGTAGTAGAGTTCGCATGCATGTGAACTTTCGTCACACCGATTTTAGTCCCTAGCTCTAATTTCAAAGGACACGAAGAGATCTGTTGGCTGTTTGGTTTCCAAGGCGGAATCAGCTCATTAAACGTACCATGACCCTCAAAGGAAAGTCCTCTCATAGAAGCGGTCCTCGATTGTCCATTATTTTTCAAACAGTTTTAGATTTTTTTAAGGCATAATTTCAATTGGCAATGCTGTTAGACTCTGAAATACCTGAAAACTGCAAAAATGTTTAAAACTGGTCGAGGAATGAAAGAATAAAAATTTCTACCAGGATAATTTCTTTTGAAAGTCATACTACAAAAAACGAAATGGTCCCATAAGGCGGAATGAGTGTGTTGCAAACTTTTGCTACGGCGTTATGGAGTATCGATTCCGTTTTAAAATCACTCGAAAATAATTTTGAGATCAGAAAGTTCAAAAATCAACCCACAAACTCAAAGAATGCGTCTACCAACATTCAAAGATGGCGTTCGAATGAGTGAGTCACGATGGGGGAGTCCGGAGTCCCACACTGAAAAAACAGCTATCGTGATATGTACCATAACTTGGTTTAAATTTTTGACGGTCCAAGAAAATTTTTTATTTTACGTTTTCCATGGTTTGAGTTCAAGATGTCTTGGTTAAAATGTAACCATTACATGGTTTTTATCCAATACGGATTGAACTCAAACCATGGAAAACGTAAAATTTACAATTTTTTTGGATTGTCGAAAATTCAGACCAAGTTATGGTAAATCTTACGATAACTGGTTTTTTTTCTTTTTTTTCTTTTCTTTTTTTCTTTTTTTTTCAGTGCATCTATATCTAATTGCAGCTTTCTTCATGACGTATCACTTTTCTCAGCATAGAAAGTTGTGATTAGATGAGACTCTCCGATTGAGACTCTGTCATTCGACCGCCATCTTTGAATTTAGTGAAGAAAGGCTCAAGAAATGTGAGAAGCAAAAAGAAAAAGAAAAAAAATCACATTTTTCAAGCCCCCTCTCCCACAACTTTCGAACCCTCAGACCGCCACTGATGTTGAAACCTTCAGCCCCCGAAGGCATCGTTCATAGGTCAGAGATCCTGCATAAATTAATCTAAAAATAAAGGTGAAATGGCTAATAATATTCCGTCTTACCTGCAAGGGAATTCCCTCTCTCCCAGACATAGTTCCAGACATTCCTGTCTCGAGGCTGCCGTCTGTTGCCTCTGAACGTAGCCGACCAGCCTGTGGGCTTGAACCCTGTCAAAGCACCAGGCCCTCTCGCAAGGCTTAACACCAAGACAACTCTTCTGAGCGTAAATTGTGAACACAGGGAATTGTGACTTGGTCAAAGCACCTGAAACAGAATACCAAAGATTATGTCAGTGATAACTTCTCATGAATGTTTGTTTTTACGATTCTTCTCAAAATACATTATCGTGCGATAATGAAGTGAAATTTTATGAAAATTATGCTAAAACAATAAAAATTAGTAAAATTCAGAGACAAATAGAGACGGAACACTAGGGAAGATTTGAGGCACTCTGAATTTTCTGGGATTCAACAAAATAACATGTAAAACAACAGTCAACAACACCTTGCGATGTCGCTTGGTGTTGAACGGTGACATTCGGAAAACACGGGGGGATAGGCGAGAAGTGAAGAGGAGGGTGCTCACCATTCAACACCATGCGACGTTGACTGTTGTTTTGTTGAATCCGCGAGAATTCAGAGTGCCTCTGCTGCAGCCAGTTAGTACTACGTCTCTATTTGTCTCTGGTAAAATTAGACATTGGTGGAGGGTGAATGTCTCGGACCGGACACATTATGTCGTTTTGGAGGCTTTTTTCAAGGACCATATTCTATTTGGGGCTCACTTCGTATGTAGGAACTCTGTCTGAACCAACGAGTTATAGATATAGAGAGACCGATACTTGTTTTAAGTCCTATCTCAAAGTGTGCGACAGCGTGGGCGATCTAAATTTGATTTGTTTGCCTCACTGTTTTTAACCGTAAATCAGAAATTGTAATTAATCTAGTGGAAATTGGTTTTAAACGAAAGTGCAAGTGTTTCAGAGTGGTTATCTGGACACAAAATTTTCATACAGCTATCCAGGTGAGAAAATTTAGCTTGTTTATCCATTATATGTCAGTTTCATCGTCGTGCAAATCCTTCCAGAAGCAACAGTTATATCAATTTCCGTGTTCAGATAGTCTCGCAATAACACTTGAACTTTCGTTTATAATCAATTTCAAATGTATTTGTCATTTTTTTTTTTTGTTTTTTTGTTTTTTGTTTTGTTTTTAATTTAAAGGTTAAAAAACATGAGGCAAACAAACCGAGCCTGTGTGAAAAACGTCCTTAAGAGATCTCCATCAAGGCTACCTTCGTGAAGTTTCAATATTACGCTTCACAAATTCTCTCTATCGCTATAGCTCGTTGGTCTGAACCATGTTGTAAAACTTCAGCGCAATGGGTCTGTTGCAAACATTTGCTACAACGATTAAGAGAGTTTGATCTACTGTAAAGTCGCCTGAAAAGTCCATTGGTGGCATCAGAAAGTCATAAAATGCAATAAGAAACTTACAATAGGCTTTTAATGAAATCCAATATGGTGGAGAAATATCGAGCAATTCGTATGCATGCACCACGAACATCCAAGGATGGCCAACTTTGACAACCTCACTGGTGGTAGAGGTGATTCGTTTGTTTACGTTGTGATTGGTTTGTTCGTGGTGCATACATACAGGTTGCTCGATATTTCTCCGCCATCTTGGATTTCATTAAACGCCTCCTGTGCGTTGATTATTGCATTTTATGACTTTCTGATGCCACCAATGGACTTTTTCAGGCGATTTTACTTTAGTTTAAACACTCTTAATTGTTGTAGCAAAAGTTTGCAACAGACCCATTTAGCGTAACTTATTGTAGCTTTTTTTTCAGTAAAAAATAAAAATCAATAAGTAAAAAATAAATATATAATAAAAAACATGAAAAATCCACCAACAACCGAAATTGATTTTCCCTCGGTGAAGTCATAGCAGTGTTCAAAACAATCGGTCAACGGTAAACAAGATCACACAGGAATGCGCGTCCATCCTGAATACCCACGACCAATAGAGAGAGCATTGAAGGACAATATGCTCGGTCGGACGCAAGCAGGAAGGAGGAATCGGTTACCACTGCCTCAACCGGTGATCAACCGATCAAACGACAAATGGTCATCGATCAACGTTCCATCCATCGCACGATGACCCATCGGCCATCAGGGAAGGAGGAGGTGGCACGGACGCGCGCAGCGCGCGGTGATCCGATCGCGATCCTGATCGCGGGGACAAAAGGAGTCTCTCTCTCTCTCTCTCTCTCTCTCTCTCTCTCTCTCTCCTCCTTCCATATGAACACGTGCGTCAGAAAAAGACGAAGATAGGGGCTAAAGTAGCCTGATTGCCCGTCTTTGCTATCCTTGCCTAACACATGCATTCAAATGGAAGGAGAGAGAGAGAGAAAGACAAAGTCCTGTATCCGGCGCTCATGACAAGAACAAAAAGGAAACAGAGTAGATAGATGATCATTGCTCGAATGCTCGAATGATCGCCGCGCGTTCCTCGCCACACAGTAGGGCGAGTCAATCAGAGAGCCTGGACATAGCGATGTGACTTTAAAATGCGTGTATCTTCGTTAATACGCAACGTAGAAGTTTAAGAGTGGTTTCATTGATTTTATTGTAAAATTTACTACAAGAATCACCCCTTACAATGTATTTTGTGACCGTAAAAACACAATAAATTTGCATTTTTAGTCATATATTTTCATGTCCGACCCCTGCCATTGAATCGCTCCATTGTGCGCCGGCTGGCCATTCGATGACCATTAATTCCACTTTCAATCCCCTTGATTTAGACGTCAAAATGGGAAAAGGGGAAAGATGGGGGGGGGGAGGAACAAAACTCGGATCGCGTGGAAATTCGTCTGGCCATTCTCTGAACTCCCCCCCCCCCCCCCCGCTATTAATCTGTTAGACCTGTGCGGCGCGTTTGTATAGCTATACAGTATTACAGTATACCGCTTATATATACGCAGAGCCTCACCATCCATCGATCGCGCGCTTGCGTTTCACCGATTCGCGCGCACCGTCCATCCGATTCCAACAGACAGACGTACGGTCGATCGGTCGGACAGACGGATAGACAAATCGACCAACAGATTCTCTCTCTCTCCATGAACACAATTGGCACTCGTGTAAATTGTAACTCTCTTCTTCTCGAGAATCACTGTTTGTTTGATTCATAATTGGCGGATGAGAAATTGAGGGACTGGGTCAGACAGACAGACAGACAGACAAACAAAACCTCTTCGTGCAATTTGTTGACCAGTTGAGTTGAGGGTGGCGTGAAGGAGAGGTCGATTGGGGGGGGGGGGGCGTCAGGAGAGCCAGAGCAGAGAGTAGGTCATTCCTGGACAAGAGGGAACGCCGACTCGCAACGCTTAATTCTATCTCACGCGCGCCTGCGCGAATCAAAGCAATAGCAACAATCCCCCCCCCCTCCCATCGATGTTTGGCGTGTGTGCGGTGCGCATTCACTGTGCGCACCCGCCCGCACTCTCGCGGACATGTACAGTTTTTTTTAAACAATCCTTTTTTTTGTTTACTTAAAAATCCCCCTCCTCCGGTTGTTCCAAGACCTCCATGCCTTTAATAACTAAGAAGGAAAGGGGGGGGGGGGGTGTGTTGCAGTGACGAGTGAAACAGACAGCTTAAGTTCGGGATCAAAAAGTAGGTAGAAGAAACCATACAGGACTCGTCTGATGATTTTTTTTTTTATTTTTATTTTTCTTGAATGAGTGTTGGCTTCAAAATACCATCACGAATCCCCCTCCCTCTTCACTGGTATCTTATCTCCCCCCCCCCCCCCTAATTTCCTACGTTCGTTTATCCGTTCGCGCTTTTGCCCCTCCGCCCCCCAGCCCCCCACCCATGTCCATCCGTCGGACGTAGCGTCCATCCTTCCGGAGGAGGACCAATCAAACAACGATAACAATAACCGGTGCCTGAAATGTGAGTTGTGCTCTTTACTGATAATCAGTGTTGTGATTTAAGCGAAGATTTTTTCGGATGAGCACAATCTATGTTTTATGGTCCGTTAATCCGGAGACCGGCTCAATTAAACATTAGTACTCGATCAAAAAAGCGTGCCCCGGATGCGTTTTCATATTCCGTCTATCATTGCTGGGAGATGGGGGGGGGGGGGGGAGCTTGGGGCACCGAGTTTCTGAAAGAACGGCTGACATGGGGGAGGGCGGGGTATCGGAACTAGCTACCGCAGGGCTGCCGTTTTGCGTATAATCAATGCTATTTTCTATTCACCGATGATTCCACCGGTTGATAAAAGATTACACAGTTCAGTTTAGTGTCTGACTGTAATGCACGAAAATACTGTGATCTACAATCTTTCCTTAATCGATGGAAACTCCGTTGATTAATTAAAATATCCGCAAGTTTTTTAAAGTCATCGACGACTCCACCGGTTGAGAAAAGGTTACAGATGCGAGTATTTTAGTTTATTACAGCCATGCACTGAACTGAACTGTGTAATCTTTTCTCAACCGGTGGAATCATCGGTGAATTGAAAAATAGCATTGATTATACGCAAAACGGCAGCCCTGAGCTACCGTGTTTTTCGCGCACATTGGAATTGATCAGTAAGTGGTTGGATTTGATGAGTCCCAGAGTAATAAATGAAGTTGATATAAAGCGATAAAACCACGTTTTTCTTTTAAGCTGAGGTTTATTAAAACAGGCCAGTCTGATAGCGCTGTAGTCTTTGTGATCAACTAGGAAAACCATGTTATTCTTACGGGGGTTGATTTCCCGAGTTGTACAAGGTCCAATCAAATGAACCAGTCCGATGGCGCTATAATCTTTAGCTTCCTCCATAGTGGGACCTGGTAAAATAGGGAACCCAACCCCCGTTTGAATATTACGATGTCCCGATTTGGTCACAAAGACTGCAGTGTTGTCGGACTGACCTGTTTAAATGGACCTTGTTTCATGCCTCTGGGAAGAGGAAATGCTCTCGCATTGCTCTTACTAAAGCTTACCCAATGGAGTCAGTTTATTTTCAATTTTAATAACCCTAAAATGTTCAACTTTTGTTCCATCGATTTCAATTCGGTTCGTTTTTCAGTTTTCTGTTATTTACTGGATCATTTAACTTTTAATTTAGATTTTATGACTTCATGTGTGGGATAGATTTCACTAGGTTTTTCTTTCGGTGTTAATATTGTCGACCGCAAAAAGCAACAAGCCGTATTCATAAAGTTATCATTATTGAAGGATCCATCTAATGATGTGAAATTTAGAATATTATTTATGACTCTCCTGTAAAAATTCATCGATAGTTTTGTTTTCAGATCAATGTTTTGAAACCGCCGCGTAGTTTTAAAGGTATCAATATCAAATCGCTAATAGTAGTTTTTTTCTTCTTTTTCTGACAAAAACAAAGTACTTGTGTAAGAGAGACATTTGATTCGCAATTATTCACTCATGCAGACGTGTTCAATCAATAAATTTCTTAAAACTTATTTTTTACTCTATTCGTATGTAGTAAGCCTAACATTTGGTTGAGGAAAATTTTCTGTACAAAAATCGACTGATTCATGTTTTTCAATTAATTTTGCTTCGTTTTGGCATTCTCAATTTCTTTCTAAACTTATTTCCGTAACATCTTTCTCAGAAAACCAGAGATTACGAAGCCAAAGATATATGGCAAGTCCTATCCCCGCCCTGTTAGAAAACCGTTAATCGACATTTCGTAAAAAACGCCTTCAAATAGGCCGTGATACTATACGGCGTACCACCTGGTGGACCATTTTTCGTAAACATTGCTATTACTGCTGGTAGTGGAAATAAATTCAAGGCACACACTTTTCTGAATTTCTTTACTTTACAAACACGTTGACAAAATGGAAAATGTCAAGGGAAAAATTTAACCACTAAAATAACCACTAAAACTTCAATCAAAAGTCATTTACTGGCAGCCGAACGCACTTCGGTTACTTCCCAGAATTGTCTACAAAAATGCTCCACCAGATCGTATGCCAGTTTGCCTACTTCGTAGGAGTCGATTAACAGTTTTGAGCATTTCTGCCATATCTCTTTAGCTTAGTAATCTCTGCAGAAAACCTATAACTTAATCAAAGAATAATTTGTGTCCAAAAAGTCGTTATTAAATGTTCCACTGCGTGACAAATCTATGACAGTTGACACTGTGCGCGGCGGCGCGGCGCACTATGGACCCAAATCAAATCCTAGGCGGTCAAAAATCGATCGGTTCAAAGTCGGAAAAAAACTATTCTAGCTACTACCCATGATTATAGGGGGTTTATTTAGCAAGGCATTTACCCCTGGACTGTCATAGACGGAAAAAAACTGCAGTGAAAATAACCATGCGGTTACCTGATTTTGGCACCTGCTAGATGTTATGGTAATGTTAACCAGAAGTATACTATGTTTTGACTAGGTACTAGGTGATGTTACCTGATTGCATGTCGAATTTACTCAAAGTATCGGTAAATGTACCATACTTTTGGTCAAGTTTACCATAACATCTAGCAGGTGCAGGTGCCAAGATCAGGTATCCGTATGGTTATTTTCACTAACCTTTTTTTCCGTGTACATTCATCGGAGAAAATTATTAGATGGAACCTTAATTCCTGTGATATTTTATGTCTTTGTATTTTTGACCACCTATAGGACTCGATTTGGATCCATAGTGCGGCGGTAAGCGATAATGGTAAAATAAAAACGATGGTCTACTCTTTATTGATGGTTCGAATAGGCTTTTGGCCTAATTTTTCGTGGAGCGCTTCCAATTCCTTTGAAACAATGATGCCGAAAATTATGAAAGGGAAAACGGGCATTGTGTTGTCCCTTGCACGATCCGGAATCTAATATCTTCCTGAGTTACGTGATGCGCCGGGAACGGGCAGGCCAGGCGTCGCGTCGCATCAGGAGCTTGCGCCCAACGCAAGTACCACACAAGAACAATTTATCGAGTTTTCATCAGGAAGGGGGGGGGGGGGGGGGGTTGATCAAGAAGCACTGAGCGATGCCAGATCACACATATAAGTGCAAAGCTTAGTTTTTATGACTGCAGTCGCAAACACCTCGAATGTAATCTGTGAATGGGTCTGTTGCGTACTTTTGCTACATCAATAAAACTCACTGTTTCTAACGTAAAATTCTACTAAAATAACGATGTGCATATATTTAAAACTTTCAAAATCCACTCATTAACTCAGAAAATACCTTCCATGTCAAACAACCCGCGCTACAATAGACACTATATCACCGACTTATAACTACATAGATGGAACCATCTCGTTTATGTAAACATGAACAGAACTTACAAACATTGGGATGTTTCGTTTAGATGCGTACATTTCTTATATTATTTTGTAATCTTTGATAATCCGAAAAGATCAGACAGCAAATGCAGCTTCTATTTTACGTATTAAAAAAGAGAGTCCGTCATTTTGTAGTTACGATGTTGTTTACTTATGCACGGTGGTTCCGTCTATGTAGTAGTATACCGGTGCAAATAGTGTCTAGTGTAGCGCGGGCTGTTTGAAATTGAAGTGATTTCCTGAGTTAATGAGTGGATTTTAAACGTTTTTAATGTGCGCATCGTTATTTACGCCGAATTTTACATAAGAATCAAGGCTCTATATTGTTGTAGCAAAAGTATGCAACAGACCCATTTTGCGGTTATTTTGGTAATGGGGGCCTTGCTAACTTTCGCTGTAAGCGATTGAATAGTTAATTCAATTATATTGAGTAAAATGCAGGGACAATTCCGATGAGCACATTAAATATTACGAAATTCACTTACAGACTCACGAAATGACCGAAAAGTTTGAGGCGTTACAATATAGATCTAAATCGAATCCTATAAGCGGTCGAAAATACACAGACATGCAATACCGCACAGGAATTAAGGGCCAATCTAATATTTTACTGCGATGGATGAATGAAGATACAGGGGTGATTACGTTGCTAAATAAATCCTCTAAAAGCATCTATAGTAGCTAGAAAAGTTTATTTCTGACTTTGAACCGATCGATTTTTGACAGCCTAGGATTTGATTAGGCACCAAAGTGCGTTATGGCGATGCTAAGCAGGTACTATGACTTTCAAAGGAAAGTACCAGGGTCGAAATTTTTACTCCTTCAAACATCGGTAACCCGCATATGCCCATTGGGTCGTTAATGACCCACTCGTCCATTTTCTTTGGACCAAATTGCTGTAAAGTTAGGCCAATTTTACAGAAAAACCAAATTTGGAATTTTTCAGCTTGTATCATTTTGCCTGGACCGAAAAATTTCACATTTTTTAATTTTTTCAACTCCAAGATGGTGTTGTTTAAGAAAAACACCTTAAAATTTCGAATAATGTTGGGCATATATGGGTGAAGCAGTTTTTGTGACTTTCAAGTGTTCAATGACTAAGCAGAATCCCCATCTTGGAATACGTCTCGAAAAATCGTAAATTCTATTAAAAAGATCGGAAAAATTTAACAATGAGATTTTCGACCAGGATACTTCGTTTTGAAAGTCATAGTACCATGGAAGAATCCTAATGAATTATTGGCAAGTTAGATTTGCTGATTGGTGTTTTAGTAATATTTTCTTATTTGGTAACTTTATAGATTTCGATACCTATTAACCCTTTCATACCTGAAATTATGTTTGTTCAGAAACAGATTTTTCACCCTAACATGGTTGATCTTAGCGCTGTCTCCTCATCTAAATTGATGTGCAAATTGTATTTTTCTGTTTTCCATAAGATTACATGTTATTTAAATGTCCATTGGAATGGGCTCCAGGTTTGAAAGGGTTAATGATGATTCCTTTATTACATCTGTAAATATTGTAATTGATCAAAATATTAATGGATGCGTCTTTCTAAAAAGTCCGAAAGAACGGGAGTGGGGGGGGGGGGGGGGCAAAAAAAAAAACAAACAACAAAAACAAAACAAAATATGATAGCGGAATTTTCAAGTCCAACTGAAGACCCCTCTCCAAAATGTGACAGTGCAGAAATCGAATCAACGTACCACTTGGCAGCGCTGTTTGCGTCCAGTGCCTGCCGAAATGACATTCCGTGTCCATGACATGACGCCGCGTTGCACTCCTCTTCGTTTCAAGTACGTTGCTCTTTGTTTCGCCGATCCAGCACATTTCCGAAAAAAGGGCTTATAACATGACGCGCGATTTGTTTCTTAGAATTCGGCATCTTGTTAAAATAAGGATGCTTGTTCTACGCGACAGCGCCTATCAAGAAATTTTCCGAAAGAAGACAGGAATATTCTCATCCTGTCCTGGTTCTCATGTTCCGGGAATATTTTCAATGAACGAAGCTCTTTTTGGAAGATGTGTGTATATTGCATGTGTTTCGATACATGCTTTCTTTTCTCATTGAAGCAACACGGAAAAAAATAACTGGTAGAATTTACCATCTTCATAGTTTATTTTGGAGTCAGCTAAACATGGTTCATGGTTCATCCGTTCATGGTTGATGACGTCATATAATAGAACCGAGACTTACCAGTGGATAAAAGAAGACGCTCCTTATTTTTACAACAGACTAACAGTTTTTCCTCGTTCCAGTAAAATTTCGGTGGGGCGCAAGTATAACCTTTTAAAAATGACGAGTGGTCACGTGACTTTCGTGTCTTCTTCCATCCTTGCTTAATCCATGTATTCAGACAGATAGATAGAGAGAGAGAGAGAGAGAGAGAGAGAGAGAGAGAGAGAGAGAGAGAGAGAGAGAGAGAGAGAGAGAGAGAGAGAGAGAGAGAGAGAGAGAGAGAGAGAGAGAGAGAGAGAGAGAGAGAGAGAGAGAGAGAGAGAGAGAGAGAGAGAGAGAGAGAGAGAGAGAGAGAGAGAGAGAGAGAGAGAGAGAGAGAGAGAGAGAGAGAGAGAGAGAGAGAGAGGAGGAGGAGGATTAAGTCCTGTACCTGCCAGTGCAGTGCTTAAGGAGGAGGATATAGCCCTGCGGCCTGCGGCTGATCTCCAAATCGTTATGGCTTAACCGCAATTATACAACCCGAGCCGATTTGCGGGAGAGTGAGCAGCTTCCGTGTAATTTTAATAGCTCACCATGCTCACCATTTTAATGGCTCGTGTGATACAGTTATGTCGAAAAGAAAGAAGAAGAAAAAATGTGTAATTTCCCTAAGGTCGCAATGAGAAGCGTTTAGGAGCGTTATGAAGATTGGCCGAATAAAAATTATATGCCGAAGGCTTCAGGTGGCCGCCGAAGAGGCCAAAAGACAGTTCTGGAAGAAGGGGGGGGATAAATGAGTATGAAAAAGTGGTGTTTACCGACTTCGTTATTATTATATCATTTGACGGACTGAATCAACTGAGCGGACAAGCCGAGCTTGCACGGTTGCCTAACTTCAGTTTTTTTCTCCCTGTGTACGAATTTTGGTCTCGTTCATTCTGCTGAAATGGGTTCTTTGCACTCTTCTGGCGTAGTAACATGGAGCCTGGATGCTCATGGATCTGAGCAAAAAACACCTTCCAAGCACACCTAATGATGGCTTTACACAATTTGAATTGTCATGAATATCCGCGTCATCAGTTTTTAAATAGTAAAACGAACCGCTCTTTAAACGAATTTGAATTGTTTTCTGGCTCACAAAGTCTACGCACTGAAAAAAACAATTCCTAAATTCTAGTTATATTACTAGAAGCTCAACGATTTGTGAACCTAGGAAAGTCTAGTATTTTTGCCTGAAAATTCTGGTGTTACTATCAGAATATGGTCATAGTACTAGAATGGTCATAGTCAGTGGCGTCGCGTGCCATCTGGCAACAATGCAACTGCTCCATTTAAACTCATTGAATATATCGAATTTTCCTTGTGCACTGTGCACCCCCTGAATTCGATATTTTACATGAGTTTAAATGGATAGAATACATTGTTGCCAAATTGCACGCGACGCCACTGGTCATAGTACTAGAATTTCCTCAAAATTGTCAAGAACTGTGGTACAAATACCAGAATGGAGCTGTTACAAACTTTTGCTACATGCTTATTAATAGATGCTAATGGGGCAAAACCCTGTAAAAATAACGATTAGCGCACTAAAAAATCACGAAATCCACTCCTAAACTCACAAAATGCTTTTAAACGCGAGACCGTAGTGGCGGCCGGGGCCGCGGTCTTCATTGGGGTTCCCTATCTTCAATCAGCGCCATCTGATGCGTTTTTTTATTCTCCGGAATCCGCACCGGTGCAATAACCCGGAGTTTTCGGAGCTGCTCCGAAGCTGTCTGGTGCAGCACCGGTCACGTGTTGAAGCTCCGGAGCTCCAGCTCCGGTGCATCGGTCTTCAACTCCGATACACTGGAGCTTGCACCGGAGCAGCTCCGGGCGCATCGCACCGCTAATAAAACAACACTTCGGTGCGCACCGGTGCTGGAGCCCCGGAATAAAAAAACACTCCGGAGCACTGGAGCTGCACCGGTGCGCGCTCCGGAGAATAAAAAAACGCATCATACTACACGAGGTGTTCTCGCAACACCACACAAGAAGAAGAAGAAGCATACAATTGCTATAAGAAAACCGCGGCATCGGCCGCCATTAAGGTCTCGCGTTTTAAAGCATTTTGTGAGTTTAGGAGTGGATTTCGTGATTTTTTAGTGCGCTAATCGTTATTTTTACAGGGTATTATCCCATGATCAACTATTAATAAGCCTGTAGCAAAAGTTTGCAACAGCTCCATTTGGTCCCAAGGTTGTTTTAGCCCCTCCCCCCCTTTCCACTAACGGGGTTATTTTTCATCCCTGCAATGATTGATTCATTCAGGCATCTCTTGGAGAGTAGGATGAAGAATTTTCGACAATTTTTTTGACCTTGAAAGTGCATTCATTTGGCTCCTCGCAAAACAGGGTATGCACACGGAGGAAAAATTTCTAATTGAAATTACGGAACGTTGGAAAAAATTGGGGTTAAAAGAAATTCCCTTTAAAATAATAAGAATTCTTATTGATTCAACCAGAATTATCATTGGTCCAATGGGTCTGTTGCAAACTTTTGCTACAGCGCTATAGAGTGTTCAATCTCATGTAAAATCGCGTGAAAAGTCCATTGGTGGCACCAAAAAGTCATAAAATGCAGTATAAAACTCACAAGAGACGTTTAATGAAATCCAAGATGGCGGTAAAATATTGAGCAACCATGTATGCATGCATACCACGAGCATCCAAGGATAGCCAACCTCACAATCTCGATCGCACCCAATCACAACGTGAATAAACACATAACCTCTGAAGCTGTGAGGTTGTCAACGTTGGCAATCCTTGGATGTTAAAGGTGCGTATGTATACAGATTGCTCGATATTTTACCGCCATCTTGGATTTCATTATTCGTCTCTTGTGAGTTTATTATCGCATTTCATGACTTTCTGATGCCACCAATAGACTTTTCGGGCAATTTTACATACGATGAAACAATCTTTATCGTTGTAGCAAAAGTTTGCAACAGACCCATTGAACGTTCTGATAATTCAGAAGAATCATATGAAAGAATTGGATCAATAAGAATTCTGGTTGAATCAATAAGAATTCTTATTATTTTAACGAGAATTTCTTTTTACCCCAATTCCTTCCTACGTTCCGTAATTTCAATCAGAAATTTTTCTCCGTGCAAGTTGCGAAAATTGCTCGGTTTCTTTTTTCAGCACTTGGCAACCGCATGCAAGAGATAACCCGTAACATGCTCTTTGCTCAACCGACCGAGTGATGATGTGACCAGTGCGGTGGGTGCCCAACGGAACGGTGTAATCTATCGGTAACGAGTTGAATTCGCAGCATTCAAACAGCCGCGGAAATTCAAACGGTGGAAGAAGGATCATCCAGACATTTCACATTATATCATCAAATGTAATGTTGCCAGATTTTTCTTTTAAAAAAACAACTTTTACATTAAGACAAATGGGAAGAAAATCGGATAATCATCCAGAGCTGCCGTTTTGCGTTTAATCAGCCGTATTTTTCAATTCTCCGATGATTTCACCGGTTGAGAAAAGATTACACAGTTCAGTTCAGTGCATGACTGTAATGCACGAAAATACTCTGAATTGTAATCTTTTCTAAACCGATGGAGTTGCCGATGACTTTAAAAAACTTGCGGATATTTTAATTAATTAGCGGCGTTTCTACCGACTAAGAAAAGCTTACAGATCAGCGTTTTTTCGTGCATTACAGTCATGCACTGAACTGAACTGTGTAATCTTTTTTCAACCGGTGAAATCATCGGTGAATTGAAAAATACGATTGATTATACGCAAAACGGCAGCTCTGTAATCATCCGAAAAATGGCAACACTGAATTCATCATCCATCTAGCAAGTTCTTTATGGGCTTTATTCCCTCCTTCTTCTCATCGTTCAGCTTTGTGGCTGCTTATTGCTCTTTCTAGTCGCTTCGTTGGCCTCGGGTCAAAATCTCCGAAATTTGGCGGATTTATGTGTCCGGAGATTCTGCGCGGAATTACTCCAACCTCAAATCATCACGCCAAAAAAAAAAAAAAAAAAAAAAAAAAAATACGATTGAGTACTTGTCTACAGGAAGAGAGGTGGTTGTTGAGGATGGAAAAGACAGGTTTGCTCGTAAGTTGTTTGTTCGACAACTACTTCATTTGAATCAATGTAAAATGCTGCTGATCAAGAGCTAACGAGCAGACCTGTCATCTCCCCACAACATCCGCTTTTTCTACAAGCAACTCCTCAATTTGTACTGAACAATAATACAAATATTATGAGATTCTGACCGCCAGACTACGGTTCTCCGTTATAACTTTTTAGAGGTCTTTATTGAGCTGCGAAAATCCTGAGTACTGGTGCCGTTGATTGTTGGTTTTGGAGTGTATTTTATCAGCCTCCGGCTGGATTGGCGCCAGAAATTAGTTCAACGCGCATTACAATAATAAACGGTTTTAGTGATAACATTATCCGGTGAATAAGTTCGGTGAGCCTTTCAAACTATCTCTCTCACTCTCTTGTAAATTCCACGTACTACTATCTCACTCACATCACTAAAATCCTACGCAGAGACATTTTTTGTTAAATTTATTTTTTTGCAGAAATGAAGTCTTTTGCTGGGTCATTTTTCTAGCAAAGGTTCTGTCAGCGCTACCAAAGCGCTTTTTTCTGTTTTTTTCTTTTTTTTTTTCTACGCAGTGATGACGAAGCGTTGCATTTTGGCGCTGACGAAACCTTGGGTAAAGAAATGACCCAGCTAAAGACTTTCATAGAGCAAACCAAATTTGTTGTTCACCTAAAGTCCTAACCAAAAGTTTCGTATGCCTAACTACAGAGCGCTTACTGGATGAAATCTCTTCAGTTTGGCGTGCAAAATCTTTAGTCAGGTGAATGGGGCTCTTGCAAACTTTTGCTATAGGGGATTGAAGAGTTGATTCTTGCATAAAAACATGTAAAAATGACGATGAGTACACTAAAAAATCACGAAATTGACTCTCAGAATCGGGCTTAATGGCGGAGAGACGCAGGTATCATGGGAGATTCCTATCTAAATTGAGACATATCTCTGCGTTTCCGTAGAGAAAGTGACATAATAGACAGGAATCTCCCATGAAACCTGCGTCGAACCGCCATTACGATCTTGCCGTTATAGCAGTTATGTGAGTTTATTACTGAACTTTAGACTTTCTCAGTGTGATTTTCGTGATTTTTGCTGGTCTTTACGTAAGATTGGACTATTTATTTGCTTATAGCGAAAGTTTGCAAAAGCCCCATTTTAACAAACTATTTGGTTTGTTGTACTAAAGTTTTTTCTTGGTCATTTTTACTTTCTTGTACTCTAACGAAGTTAAAAATTGAGAAAGTATTGCGATGGCGCAGGTCTGTCTGTCTGTCTGCATCCCAGCATAACTTTTGAATCAATGGTCCACACACATCCAAATTTTGTAGAGAAGTTGCTCTTACTATTCTTCAAAAGGACTTTTTTGTTTGTTTGTTTGTTTGTTTGTTTGTTTGTTTGTTTGTTTGTTTGTTTATTTGTTTGTTTGTTTGTTAATTTTAAATTTGAAGCAAGTTACGGAGGATAAAATGTTTCCATTAAAATCAATAGCAAAATGGGAAAAATGGGTGAACGTATCGAAAAATTGGAATTTTTTAAATAAAGCTGTTCGAATTCTGTTGAAAATTTGTAAAAATATTCTTAACCCTCAGATTAAGAGTGTACATTTGTGTGCACGATCTTGCAACGACGCGACGGGTTCTGCTACTACTTCGCGCGAGAAATCAGAATCGCGTGAATACGAGCAGTAGAATTCAACACCATTACCGGTCGAGTGGTGAGTTGAGATCGGAGAGCTGTAAGGTTAGTAACGAAAAAAGAAGAATAAAAAAATATATATAAATATATATATATATATATATATATATATATATATATATATATATATATATATAATATATATATATATATATAATATATATATATATATATATATATATATATATATATATATATATATATATATATATAAATATATATATATAGGAGAGAGAGGATGTCGAAAAGGAACTTGAAATGGCAACTTCCGTTAAAAGTGCTCTTGTGGATTTTCAGTGCAACTGTTAACCGATAATCACTTTTAAATGACCCGCCTTGGCTGCGAGTGCGACTTCGAGCCGAGCTCTGAATCGTTGAAAGGAAGGTGAACTCGCGTCTTTAAGGATCAAGTTGCATGATATTTAATTCAATGTAGATTGAACTTTTTTTTCTTCGTCTTTTTGTTTTTGTTTTCGTTCTTAAATCTTACTACATTCTTTCAAGACATCGCGAGTTTTAACCGGACGAAACACTAAAATTCGATTTTAATTAATTAAATTAATCGAGGCTATTTCCAAAAGCATGCCACAAGAAATATTCGGTGGATCGGCTCAGGTAAATAAAATTGAGGCTTCCATGGCATATTTTAAAACTCGAATTTTGACTTCAAAACTTAGATTTGTTAACTTTTTCGGGATTACCTGCACCATTTGCAAGGTCGAAGGTAGTTACAGGAATATTATCCCAGAAGGTTAATCACGAATGGACATTTTTAGGATACGTTTTTTGGGTTTTTGGGGCCAAGAACGGCTTGAAGAAATTGAATACGAATGGACATTTTTAGGATACGTTTTTTGGGTTTTTGGGGCCAAGAACGGCATGAAGAAATTGAATACGAATGGACATTTTTAGGATACGTTTTTTGGGTTTTTGGGGCCAAGAACGGCATGAAGAAATTGAGCTAACTCGATTGTCAAATTTTCCATGATCACACATTGCTTTCTTCGGTAAAAATCCAAAACTGAAAATTCTCAAATGGGTCCGATCCAAAACCGCCAATTTTCTTTTGGCTCTAATGAAGACGCCAAAACCGCCAGAATTGGCGCATTTGGATGCAGCGTATCAGCGCTTGTGGAGTATACGATTAGAGCCACAGAGAAAAGGAGGAAGGGGGAGTAAGAGATAGAGAGCAGTAGCGTAGCGTGCAATTTGGCAACGTTGCAGTTCGTCCATTTAAACTCATGAAAAATATCGAATTATGGGTGTTCGGTGAAAACCTACGCATTCGACCTTTTACGTGGGTTTAAATGGACACATTACAACGTTGTCAGATTGCACGCGACGCCACTGATAGAGAGAGTGAGAAACCTTAACTCTTCAATCCCCTATCCCATGCAATCAGAACTTTACCTCGCGCGAAGAAAACTGTCACAAGTTAACGTGTTTCCTTGTTTTTAAAGAAGTGATTTCTCTCAGTGCGTTTTCGACCTTTCTGATTGCATGAAGGAGAATGGGGCTCTTGCAAACTTTTGCTATAGGGGATTGAAGAGTTGATTCTTGCATAAAAACCTGTAAAAATGATGAGTACCTACACTAAAAAATCACGAAATTCACTCTCAGGATCGGGCTTAATGACGGAGATACGCAGGTATCATGGGAGATTCCTATCTAAATTGAGACATATCTCTGTATTTCTGAGAGAAAAAGAAATAATAGACAGGAATCTCCCATGATACTTCCGTTGAACCGCTATTGCGATCTTGCCTTTATAGCAGTTATGTGAGTTTATTATTAAATTTTAGACTTCCTCGGTGTGATTTTCGTGATTTTCGCTGGTCTTAACATCAGATTGGACTATTTAGTTGCTCTTATCAAAAGTTTGCTAGACCCCCATTACTGTCTTAACAAGGAATCATTTACTTGTAGCAGCAGACATTTTCCTTGGGTTAAAGAAATTTCTCCTTAGTCAATATTTTACTGAGCAGTTTCTTTAACGTTTTCCAGCAATGTGGTAGACATATGTACCATTTCCTGTAACATGGGTCTCAATAGAATTTAATTAGACATTTTGCAAAAACATGTGTGACCCATCAAAAGTCTTAGAAAATTGTCCTCTTTTGAACGGTCTAAAAAAATCTCAAAAAAAGTCAAAGTCCAAAATGCGCGCTGGAAAGGTTTAACACAAACAAAATACACCTTGGATTTAAAAAAGATCTCTCTCCGTACGATGGTTTTTGATGTTTTTTTTCACTGACTTTTGGCCACTTTTTTTTTTAAATCTCAGACCATTGTGATGCGTGAAGTCGTGAAAGTGTACGTTTCATTAAAATCAGTTGTCACTTCAGCAGTGGGCAGTATCGATAAATTGCCTATTAAAAATTGGCAATTTTGATCGATAATGAAACGTTTCGCCGGCAAAACAGATGATCTAGACGAAGGGAGGGAGGGAGGGTGAGGGAGGGGGAGGGGAGGGGAGGGGGAGGGGCGTGGTGACTCGGGAAAAGAAAATGGATTGGCGTTTTGCTAGGTCGGAAGGAGCATGCAGATGAGGGATGGCAGGTTCAGAAGTGAGGACGGGAACTGAGGTGTAGTAATTGGCTGGGACCAGGGAAAAAAGGGGAGGGGGGAGGGGGTGGGGGAGGGGGTGGGGGGTTGGGGGTAGGTGTGGAGGAGGCGCGGCAAAGTTGAAACGCTCCGCGGCCGGGGGACTGCGACCGCGCAAAGACTATATATGAAAGAGGGAGACGAATGTGGTAATCATTATCATTACTACAACTTCACAACCGACAGGAATAAATAATAAATATGCGGAAGGAAGCAGACGCGATGGATATAGCGAATAGGGATAGGTGTATATAAAGGGACGTTGAGAAATCATTTCTCATGTACTTTTTAGACGCGAGTTATCGCGCTGAACTGACCCATGGTTGCCATGTTTTCCTGAAAAACTATCCGGAGTCACTTGTATTTTGGATTAACGAGCTATACCCGCAGAGGCGCTAGTACATGTTACACTGAAAAAAAAAAATAATTCCTAAATTCTAGTAATATTACCAAAAGCACAACGATATGTGAACTCCTGAAAGTCTAGTGTTTTGACCAGTAAATTCTGATATTAATACCAGAATATGGTTATAGAACTAGAATTTCCTCAATATTTCCAAGACTTATGGTAGAAACACGAGAATGGGGCTCTTGCAAACTTTTGCTATAAGCAAGTAAATAGTCCTATCTTCTGTAAAGACCAGCAAAAATCACGAAAATCACATTAAGAAAGTCTAAAATTCAGTTGTAAACTCACGTAACTGCTGTAACGGGAAGATGGTGATGGCGGTTCGACGCAGGTATCATGGGAGATTCCTGTCTATTATGTCACTTTCTCCACGGCAACACTGAGATATGTCTCAATTTAGATAGGAATCTCCCATGATATCCGCCATTAAGCCCAATTCTGAGAGTGAATTCAATAAGCTATTCTACGTTCAATAAGCTATCGGCTTTTATCGGCTTGTTTCAAGCCAGAGATGACTAAAGCCTAAGAGATATGGCACTTCCTATCTCCGCCGTGTTGAAAAACTGTTGGCCGGGCTCCGTAAAAAACGCCTGCAAAAGTGGCCGTGATGCAACGTGCAGTACGATGGTGACCGTACACATTGTTATTATTCATGCTGTTGGAAATGAGGTTAGATTCTCTGCAGCATCTAAATGTTTGTCATTTAATGGCCGATGGGATGATTAAAGTGTCTTAGATTTTCAGATTCACGTTCAAAATATACTCAGAGCTCATTATCCAGTCAAATATTCATGAGATACTGTTAAGGAGATCCTAACCTCATTTCAAACAACAACAGCAATAACAATGTTTACGGTCACCAGCGTACGCCACATTGCATACTTCGTAGGAGTCGAACAAAACTTTTGAATCGTTATGCCATATCTCTTAGGCTTAGTAATCTCTGTTTCAAGCAAACGATAGCTTTTCGAATGTAGCGAAGGGATTCTTGGTTGAAAAGCTTTTTTTCTTATGAACACTTTAAAGGGACCAACAGCCATCCTTCATTCATCCAGTCTACCAAATCTAATGAATTTAAAAATCGTCCCACAGGAGTCGCCCCTATTTGAATCGAAAGATATGAATTGTCTGCACCATTTGACAACCGCGGGGGTTGGAGCGCGAACGAAGCGGGGAAATTTGCGGGATAAATATAGAAATATCTTGACACTTCCACTCTTGTACTTACATTTTCGCCGAATGCCCTGCACGATTAGACGGTTTAGAACGACCGCCTTTGAAAGCTGTCGAGAGTACTTGGAAAGCTGTCGGAGTGTCGAGAGTATACTTTGGTTAGGAGTCGGGATAAAATTTGCGACCGGTGAATCTCTGGATCGTTTTATAAGAGCATTCACCGACCAACTGATCGTGGTTAATGTCAAATTTTTGCTTTAAAAAGGGTGATTATACGGTGATCAGAAACGTCGTTTTGTCGTCAAGAGAGTTTTGCTCCGTAAAATTGGGCTCTTGCAAACTTTTGCTGTGAGCAAATAAATAGTTCAACCTGGTGTAAAAATCAGCGGAAACCACTAAAATCACATTAAATATGTGTTAATGTCAAATTTTTGCTTTCAAAAGGGTGATTATACGATGATCAGAAACGTATTATTGTCGTCAGAGAGTTTTGTTCCAGAAAATGGGGTCCTTGAAAACTTTTGCCGTGAGCAAATGAAAAAGTGCAAATGTAAAAACCAGCGAAAATCACGAAAATCACACCAAGAAAGTCTAAAATTCAGCGATTATTTCACAAAACAGCACTAACGGCAAGATCGTAATACCGGTTCAACGCAGGTATCATGGGAGATTCGATCCTGTCTTATTTTTCTTTTTCTCTACGGAAACACAGAGATATGTCTCAAATTCGATAGGAATCTCCGGTGACATCTACGTATCTTCGCCAGTAAACCCGATTCTGAGAGTGAATTGTATGATTTCTTATTGTAAGTGCACTGATCGTAATTTTTACTGGTTTTTACGCAATAATCAACTCTGCAATCCCCTTTAATAAGAGTTTTGCAAGAGTCCCATTAAATTATTGAATTCGTTCTTCTATTTTGAAGTTTCAATCATCAACTTGATGTTAGTATGAGTTCAATCAGAAACTTCCTAAATACTCGTATTTTCAGTGCTTAAATGCTCATGTTTGCTTCTGGTTGATATCCTCTTTAAATTGGCGAATTTTTCTTACGTGCTTATCTCAGCTATAAGGAGCTTGAATTTTTTTCGGGCACGTTTAAGCTTAAGTAGGCCTTTCGAGTCTCAGGTTTCTTACCCCACATTGGTTCGCGAACGAGGCCTTAAATGGAGCCAGTTTATGACCAATAGAAAAAAGAAAGAAAGAAAAAGAAAGAAAGAAAGAAGGGAGAGAGAGAGAGAGAGAGAGAGAGAGGAGAGAGAGAGAGGAGAGAGAGAGAGAGAGAGAGAGAGAGGAGAGAGAGAGAGAGAGAAACAGCAAGCTTAACATGACTAGTTGAACAAACAAGCAATAAGCAATTATGATGAAGAGAGGGCGGGAGGGGGGTGGTTAGGAACGAGCTCAAAGGCACTAAAAATAATTTAATCGTAAAATCTCTTAACAACAATAATAAAGGTAAGACATTAAAACGTAAATAAAGTACCTGATTGACTTGATATCCACGTTCACGGTTCGGGTAGCGGTTCGTATTGTCCGGTTGTCCGGTTTGAAGAGAGGAACGTCGATAGAATTTCCGAGATTGCAGCAATTTCGCTGATGCAACGTTGCGAAATCGTGCGGGGGTTTTCTCTTATTTCAGTCGTGGGTCAAGCTGCCGAAATTTTTAGTGAAATGTTTGAAATCTCTTCGAAATTTAATGTTTTTCGATGAAAGAAGAAAGGATGAGAAATCAAATTTTGATTAATCTATTGTGAGGTCACAATGCAGCGATTCATCGAATTGGCATCGAACAAATCAAAGATTTGTGGGTGTATTTATTGCACTGAGAGAATTCTTTTTTTTAATCCAAGGTGTATTTCGTTTGTGTTAAAGAAACTGCACAGTGAAACATTGGCTAAGGGTTCCTTTAACCCAAGGAAAATGTCTGCTGCTTGTGATAGTGCCTCTCCTTCATGCAATCAGAACTTTACTTCACGCAAGGAAAACTGTCACAAGTAAAAGTGTTTTCTTGTTTTTAAAGCAGTGATTTCTCTCAGTGAAGAAGGAGAAAATAAATTTCGATTGATCTATTGTGATATCGCAATGCAGCGAATAATGGAATTGGCTCCGAACAAATCAAAGATTTGTGAGTGTATTTATTGAGCTCACTACTTTGTATTTGATGGAACTAATTGCTCTATCGAATGTTCGGACGTCACAGCTTGCATATCTTAAGTATGCGTTGTGACCAATTTGATACTGATTTCACAATAGGGCTCTTGCTCACTTTTGGTTTTGCGATTGAATAGTTAATATTTGAGTAAAAACCAGTGAAAGTGAAGATGAGTATACTGCAGAGTTCCTGAATTCATTTGCTGACTCACAAAATGACTTTAAAGTTAAAGGCGTAGTGGAGAAGCTATACGCAGGTTTAAAAAAAAAATCGACCCTAAAAAATCGATTTTCGATTTTACATCCCATTTTTGGAGTGTAACAAGAAATAGAAGTGAATCAAAGTATTTACGCAAAACAATGACCTGAAACCTGAAGGATAACTCAATCAGGCTAGCAATTTTGGCATAGAGATGATAGGACTTCACACAATCAATAATCATCTTAGACTTTCGATAAACCTGTCATTCATGCGGGACTCAAATGCACTAACATGATAAGATTCAGAGCCTATCTATCTGGTCTGAGGGGGTTCCATTTAAGCGTATGAAATGGGTTGCTGTAACCACCAACGGATCCATGAAATTTACCTCCTCTCTCTCTCTCTCGCTCTCTGGTCATTTGAATGCACGTATTAAAAAAAGAACAGAAGAGTGGGCGAATTTCGCATGTGACCTCTAATTTTCTAACACCCGCGTCTAATGGGTGAAAAGAGAGAATAGACCTGTTTGGTGTGACGTCACGAAAAAAATGGATCCAAAAAAATGCTCCATCTCACTCGCTCTCGTGGGTTCTCCCATAAGAGACAGGATCCAAATTTTCAAATGCAAATTCGTGCCAGTAAACAACAAGTTCTCTCAGATTTTACTTCACTATTGGATTCCACGTACCTTAAAGTATAAGCACGTTGCAAAAACATTTTCGAAACATCACGCACTAATTTACAATCACAGTTATATTGAAAAAAAGTCTATGTTTTGTCCTAGTCCCACTTACAGTTTCTTATGGGCACAACATTCTAGGATATGGACTCATTGGCACCATCACACCATGTGTTATACCTCGAGCAAGCTTCGATCTGAAGAGAGGTTAGGATGATTTAGTATCATGGCGGTCATGGCAGACCGAGTACGAAAAAAATAGGGGGGGGGCTAAAATGTGATGACCCCTTTTTTTAAATTTTTTTTAAATTTTTTGCTTCTCAAGTTTCAAGTCATGACTTTTTCCCGATTTTTAGCCCCTCCGCCCAGAAAAAGTGGGGGAGAGGGCTATAGCCCCCCCCCCAGCACCTGATACGGTCCGCTTATGATGGCGGTGATATGCTCATGAGAGACCGTAAGTAAGACAAGGAAAAAACGGCGAACATCTCTCGGTATAACTGTGATTGTAAACTCACTTGTTATGTTTCAGGAATCATGTTGGGCTGAGAAGATACTTTAAGGTACGTGGAATCTAATGGTGCAATAAAATTTGAGAAAACTGGTTGTGCTCTAGCATTAATTTTCATTCGAAAATTTGGAACTGATTTCTTATTGGAATCCACGAGAGTGAGCTAGATAGAGTATTTGTTTTGATCCAATTTTCACCGTAACGTCATCACTGAACAGGTCTATTAGAAATTCATGGATCCGCCAATGGCTGTAACGGCTACAGTAAGCTGCACCGATTTATAAGCTCAATGTTTCTGATGTTTGATGCACCATTTGGCAAATCTCGCTCAAACGGTCGCAGTCGATGCGATGTCTCATCGAAGTCTTCTTCTTCCGCGCTCTGAAAGACAATTCGGAATCTCGTCTGTAATAACAGTGTTGCCAATTCGGCCATTATAAATCTCCCGATTCCCAACTTGAATTAGTACAATGTGTTCGATTGTTTCGACTCGTTTGGCAGCGGAGCTCCATAATAAGCTCTCTGTTAAAGCTCGCGTCTTCCTTCAATCAGACCGTATTGCCGTAACAACATAATTTTCCCAGAACGGAACGATTTGTCGAAGATGCGGATTCAAGCGACGTGATTTTTTTCTGATCGATATGCCGAAGAGTAAAGTCGCGTGCGTATTTGTGGCTCTCGCGGAATCGCACGGTTGTAAAAAAAAAAAAAAAAAAAAAAAGAGTTGTATCCGTGTACTTTTGACTTTGGTCGAAATGGAAGCACGTAGTTTTGTGGGTCGGGCAGCGACAATTTGTTTCAATAAGGCAATGTTACCTTCGAACTTTAAATTGATAAATATAGGAAGGAGGACAAACATATTTTCAGTCTTCGCTCTCATTTTTTTTCTAACCTAATAGTTCGTTTGATTATAACCTTGAATGGTCTTCCTCCCTAGGTTGTCAGTGTTCCCGAATAAAATGGTTTTAGGACTAATTGAAGGATGATACCGTTTCCTCTAAGTTTTTAATAAGTGGCTATTTAATTTAATTATTTTCTAATTTTTATCACGCAATAAGGCAACGTTACTTCTCGAACTTTAAATTGATAAATATAGGAAGGACTGAAGGAGGACAAACATATTTTCAGTCTTCGCTCTAATGTTTTTTCCGACCTAATAGTTCGTTTTATTATATCCTAGATTGGTCTTCCTCCCTCGGTTGTTTCTGACTAAAAATGGTTTTAGGATTAATTGAAGGATGATACTGTTTTTTCTACGCTTTTAATAATTGGCTGTTTAATTTAATAGTTGTCTAATTCTTTTTGTTCCAATAATCTTGAAAAAATAAAAAAAAACACACATTGACTCAGTTATCTTGAAACCTCATTTTACTATAGCTCTTTGAATGTTTTGTTTTGAGTCCCCCCTCTGGTTGTGTTTTGTTGTGACTCATTCTCCCTCCCCCCCTCGGGGTTGATTTTATTTTCGGTATTACCATTTCTTGATTTTGTTATCATTTGTAACTTTTTTATATAAACTTCATGTTTTGTCGGATTTTGTGTCATTTTGAAGCAATTCTTCGGGCCGATCATTTACTTCATCGATAAATAATGGATCATTGTTGCTATGCGGTAGCGATTTGTTAAAGTGTTCGTTATTTAACCCTTTCAGGTGCGGTGGTACACATGTTGTACCACTTAATTTAACGTTTGAATCAACGGAGTTTAAATGGACATTTTTAAAAAAAAGTTGAGTGGCCCATTAAAGTTCTTAAATAAAAATTTTCCTCTTTTGAACAAATTAATAAAATGTAAAGAAAAACTCAAATCCCAAAATGCGTGCAGGAAAGGGTTTCAAAAGGCTATTCTTCGAATGGCGTTGAAAAAAAGACACTATAACGATGTTACCTTATAGCAAAGACCAAATTTTACAATTTTGGATCATTAGTGTTTCTTATAGACAGTCTAAACGAGCAATTCATTGATGAAGTAAGTGGTCACCCTTCTGCGGTCTTGATAAGACCAGAATTGCCCTCATCGTTTTATGCAGTCTTTGTTCCTCTGTTATTCCAATGTTGCTAAATTTTGTTGTTTTTGTTTGTTGCAGGTAAGAAATAAATTATTTCGTTGCTTCAGAATTTCTACCTGAACTTGAAGGTTTGACTGTGTTGTTTCTCTCCTTATTCTTTTCCCAAAGTTATCCTTGGTTACTTATCTAGTTCAGTGGCGTAGCATGCAATTTGGTAACAATTGTGCTGTGTCCATTTAAACCAATATAAAAGGTCGAATGTGAAGGTGTTCACCGAACACCCAATAGTTCGATCTTTTTCATGCATTAAAACTGACGAACTGCAACGTTGCCAAATCGCACGCTATGCCACTGATCTAGTTCCCACCTCTGTATGACGGGAGGTATCCATCAGGCGTTTATTTAACGGTCTTCTCACTAAACGAACCAATACAATGTCTTGTGCCGTAGAGCTAGCTACAACCATCAGTCAAGTGCGAGTTACGAAGAAGAAGGAAAGGTGGGTTCGGTTATTCATCTCAAATTACCTGATGTTAACACACTAATTTGACCCGCTATTCATTGCCGGGCGGGAGTAGTTTTTGAGAGTAATCTCTTGTCTTTGCGCAGACGCACTGCGCAGGTCGCGCAGGTGTCTTGACCCTCTAAATGGCACAACTTCACGAGCGCGGGTTTTCATGTTCGAGCCTTAGTCGAAAAAGTCAGAGCATCAGAGGAAACAAATCGATGTACAGAGAGAGAGACATCATAACACACGCGATTTGCCGAAACGCGGCGAGACAACTGTTGTTTTTTGTTTTTTTTTTTTGGCAGATGATGACCTTAATGACTCTGCGCGAGGTGATTGGTCTAGGAGTGATGCTGTACGGTACGCGGTGCTGAGTGTAGCCGGATATCCGAATGTCATCCGAGGGGCATTACACCCATAAATCTGGAGACCTATAAGCTTTGTGAATTTTCTTTTGGTTGTATCCAAATGTGATTTATTTATTTATTTTTTTATTTATTTTTTTTTAAACTAAATTGACGCACTTAACCCTTTATGGACCAAGCCCGAGTTTACTCGTTTTTCTCCTCAATTCTATTTCACATTGATTCAGTCTTCATTCCGGATAAACGCAAATATAAATGAAAACACTACAAGATAAAGCCTCGTCGGGCGCCTTCAATTCGTCGTATAGACCATTCCAACTCCACCGAGTACGAACCTTACCTGTAGAAACGGAGGAGCGGTGTTCTCTTGAACTCACCTGGTCCGTAAAGGGTTAAAGCGTAGCAGACTGGATACATTTTGAAGTGTTGATATTTATGAAAATGTAGCTTACTCTCTTCTTGGACAAACTTGGAGAGTTCTCTGCAGAAATAAAATTCACTCACAAACTCAATAAGTGCGGTTAACAAAATTACAAGATGACGGTCAAATGAGCGATTGATAATCAGCGGCGGCTCGTGCAATATGGCAACAATGTTTTTCGTCCATTTGATTCCATGCAAAACAATCGAATCGATAGTGAAGCAGCGCTTCACCTGCAATCGATTGTTTTCTATAGATTCAAATGGAGGGAAAACTTTGTTGCCAAATCGCAAAAGCCGCCGCTAGTGATAATGCATCCATTATAATATACCGCATCTTTTCTTTCCTTTTCATGGATCTCTTCTCTCAGCATAGAAAGTTAAGAATAGATGGGAATTCCCCATTCTGACCCGCTCATTCGAACGCCATGTTGTAATTTTGTTGTGCAGAAATCCCCCCAAATCGCGAGGGTTACGTGCCGGAAAAACCCCGCGATTGGCGAATTCGCGATTGGTGGGACCTTCCTCTTATGGAAAAACGGAGTTTAGGGGAATGAGGGCATGATTTACTAATTCAGGGTTCTTGAAAAAGGCATCCAACGTTGCGTCGGCTGCTTCATATATTTTTCCGAAGATCTTTCTGTAATTCACTAAGAAAGTAGGATGGCTGGGGCTCTTTCACTCATGCATGACATCTCGTGACTCTTCAAAATGGACAAAAAGGTGATGTCACCGAAACTCCCTTCGAGACCCCTCTATCGATTCAGCTTGGCGAATGGAGTCGATCGCTCTCAAGGGTTGTCATATCTTTTGCATCTGAGGCTCTTTCACTCATGCATGACATCTCGTGACAATCATCAAAATGGACAAAAAGGTGATGTCAACGAAACCCCCCTTGTGACCCCTCTATCGAATGAGCTTGACAATTGGAGTCGATCGCCCTCAAGGGTTTTCATATCTTTTGCATCTGAGGCTCTTTCACTCATGCATGACATCTCGTGACAATCATCAAAATGGACAAAAAGGTGATGTCAACGAAACCCCCCTTGTGACCCCTCTATCGATTCAGCTTGGCGAATGGAGTCGATCGCCCTCAAGGGTTTTCATATCTTTTGCATCTGAGGCTCTTTCACTCATGCATGACATCTCGTGACAATCATCAAAATGGACAAAAAGGTGATGTCAACGAAACCCCCCTTGCGACCCCTCTATCGATTCAGCTTGGCGAATGGAGTCGATCGCTCTCAAGGGTTTTCATATCTTTTGCATCTGAGGCTCTTTCACTCATGCATGAAATCTCATGACTCTTCAAAATGGACAAAAAGGTGATGTCACCGAAACCCCCCTTGTGACCTCTGACCACTCTATCGATTCAGCATTCTTTACTATCAATACTTTTATGCTTGCTTGTACTTCCGTTAATATTTGTCAGTCCTATTTATGGAAAGGGAAATTATCAGAAACCTCTGCCCTCTTTCTCCCCAATCTCTCCCCCCGGCCAATCCACCGGTGTGTAGCAGCTAGCAAGTGAAGGTGCTCTCGGTTGGCGGGTCTCGGAAAAGCTTGAGAATCCGCGAGTTGGTGAGCGACCACCAGACCGAAGAAGCTCTCGCAAAAATTAAAAACTTGCGGGGGAGCTAATTCAATGGCGCGGAGGGTGACGGGAAGATACAGTGGCGGGCGGAGGGGGGAGTTATCAATTAATAAAATGATTACGGTCGGTAGCGATAAATGATTGAGTTCGCTGAACAGGAATAGCGATTAATTATTTTCGATCGATCGCAGCGGCGCCGCACAGTAAGTCATTTTTTTCGTAATCTTTGGTTAAAAAAAAAGTTAGCTCGAATTTAAATTTGAAAAATCCTCGTATCCCCCCCCCACCATTTTAGCTTTTCTCGGTGAGGATAGAGTGAATTAATTGTTGTTTGTTTCCCTCCAACGTCGCGTTGGAAGTCTTGAGTCCGTAAAAAAAAAAAAAAAAAAAAAAAAAAAAAAAGTGCGGTTCTACTTGTTTTCAGTGTGAAGAAATAATCAATCATCTATTGAATGTTGGTTTTCGTGAAACATTTATTTTACGTTTGTTTGTCGATACTTACCGTTATTTGTACGATAGCTTACGTTTCTCTGTACGTTACTTTAGTTAACGGTCAAACCTAGGACTGTTGCCAGACAATGCGGTTGTTTCTATCAGAATCGAGCCATTCTGTACCAATATTTCTTCAAGTTTTAAGAACTAAGATACAAACAACAGATTTCTAGTAACCGTGAATTGTACCAGAAATTTCCTCAGTGGATTTATCGCTGTGCTTCTGTTGGTATTTTTTTTTTTTTTTTTTTTTTTCAGTCGCAGCAAAAAAGTGGAACGTCCCGTCGTGTTCCATTGCGTTCCATCGTATTCTATCGGGCTCCAGTTAAAAAAAAAAATTGACCCATTATATCGCGGTCTTAAGAAATTCCGTAATGTTAGATCTACGAATTTCAAAATCTCCTCCGCTGGCGGATCCAGAAATTTATCCTTCCCTCTCTCTCTCTCTCTCTCTTTCCATTAGAATGCGTGTGTTGGAAAAGCACATGTCCGGGGCAGTCACGTGATTTTCGCCCCCTCTTCTATCCTTTTCTAACACATGCAATCTAATGGAGAAAGAGAGAGAAAAACAATTTGTTGTATCCGCGTTATTGATATTCTCCAGTGTGCGGTGACGGAGCGGAGAAGAAATGACCTTTGCGAATTCGATTTTTAGTTATTGTCAAGGGCAAAAACCCCGGACCGCGGAGAAGAGGTAACCGCCGCGTCATAAATCAAGCAATTAACGAGTCGATTACCGGTAATTTTGCGAGAGCGAATGATGGCATGGGGAGGGGAGGGGAGGGGGAGTGGAGGGGGCTGGGTTCTGGGGGGAAGGGGGTTCTTTGGCGCTGAGGCGTGAGGGTAAGAGTACTGTTGGGAGGGGGAGGGGGAAATGCAAGTGCGGTACCATGGAGCGGTGCGCTACGATGATTTCTCGATGATCGCGAGCATTGAGCAAGTGCCTGAGATGGACGCGACCCGCTCAACGGATCTACAGGGTGCTCGAAAAGCTACAATTTGCTCAACGAATTTACAGGGTGCTCAAAAAACTATACTCTCTAACGAACAGCCTGTTTCACCTCTAGTCCCTATTAGAGTCCCGAGTCCCTTTTTATGTTGAGAGTCAATACAATTAGGCATAGGCGGCGCGTATAAGGGGCTATTGGGGCTATAGCCCCCCCCCACTTTTTTGGGAACGAGGGGCTAAAAAAATTTTTGAACGAGAAAAAAAGAAAAAAAGGAAAAAAGGGAAAAAGGAGAAAGAAAGAAAAAGAGAAAAAGAAGAATGAAAAAACGTTATCAATTTCTCATCGCCATCTGTCTGCTTCATTCAGAAGTTACTAAGGAAAAGAGACTGTCACCTTTTGTTTATATTCTTCAAAAATGTTCCTAACCAAATTGTTTCAAGTGTGTCTATTTAGTCCAAATTGTCAGTATTTTTAAATTTTAGCCCCTTTCAAGTCAAAATTACAAGTGTTCCAAAAGAAAAAATGGTTATTTATCCCCCCACCCGCCTGCGTCAAACTTTATTTTGAAAGAAGTGAAGAAAGAAAGAAAAAAAATGAAAATAAAAGCTGTTGATTTTTAGCCCCCCACTTTTTGACCCCACGCGCCGCCCATGCAATTAGGTAGTCAACGTCGAATTGACTTTATGCGGGCGCCGCCATTCAATGCGTTTTTGCACATTTGTTTATACGTGAATTTGTTTACGTCTGAAGAGGTTCAACGGTATCCCATAAAGACAACAGGAATTCGTGTCGATTCAAGCGTTCTAACCATTGCAACGATAGGTCTTGATTAAAATAAGGGGGAAAATAACTTTGATTTTTTTCTTATCGTTTTAACAGCCCCTTTTTTCTCAGTGCAGAATGTAAACAATTGTGCGCAAATAAATCCAATGGCGGCGCCGCACTATGGTCTGAGATCGAAAAAAAGTGGCCAAAAATCAGTGATGAAAAGTCATCAAAAATCATCGTTTTCGACCTGTCAAAATCAATCCAAAACTTTCCAGAGACATTTCTAGGTTAAATTGACTTGTTTAAAGAGTTCTCTGTGATTAAAATTGTCCTTGAAAGCTTGAAAACAATAAATTCGTGAAAAATTTAGTCTCTGATTTTTGACCACTTTTTGACGATCTCAGACCATAGTGCGCCGTTGCATCGGCGAGGCGTGTAATTTGGCAACGTTCCTTCCCCCCACCCCCCTTTAAACACATTAGAAAGGTCGAAACATCTGGTCATCGCCGATGACCGAAGCATTCGATTCTTTCAGTGAGTTTAAATGGAGAAAGTACATCGTTGTCAAATTTCATGCCTCGCTACTGCGCCTATGGTTTCGTTTTATCTCTCTACATAGGGACTATAGTCTCTATTAGTGTTTATGTACCAAAAATGTTGAATGTAACATGAATGACAATTGGCAATTTCTGCAGCAATTATATGCTGTATGTATGGATTTGGTAATTCACAAAAATGCGAGAGCAAGTGCTAATACAAGTTTCCGATCCTTCCGGAAGCAGCTATTTTCGGAACTTCAGCCAATTTTCCCGTATTTTTCCTACTTCATTTCAAATGTCACCAAGATCGACTCTGAAACCCCCCTCGCGACTGTCACGTCGTCGGCCCTCTGTTTTAAACCCCTATGAAATATCGATTGATAGGCTTGCTCTAGGCACCTGCACCCCCCATTATTTCGCCACCTGCAACGGATTTAAATGGACGACCATCAATGTTGCCAAAATGTACGCGACGCTTCTGTGTTTGAAATAATCACTCTGAAATCGGCATTCCGCGGCATCATGAGAGTGACCTGGGTCTCCGCTCCAATCGACGCTTCTAAATTCCATTATATTGTCCAATATTTCGCACGTCTCGTTCGGCTGAGCAACGCGACGCGAAAAAGCCTCCCCTCTCGCTCCACCCCCTTTTCTGTCATCTCCACCCCCCCTCCCCCCGGGCCCAATACGATCACTGACGTTTGAGTTTCATTTCAGCGTGACGAAGGCGCCGCGTCAGCCGTGCCAATTTTCAGAATCCTCTCTCTCTCTCTATCCCTCTCTCTCTTTTTCTCTCTCTCTCTCTCTCTCTCTCTCTCTCTCTCTCTCTCTCTCTCTCTCTCTCTCTCTATCTATCTATCTATCTATGTATCTCTCTTTTTCACTCCCCCGCTCGGAAAAGCTAGGTAGGTCGACGGTGGGGGGGAGGCTCGAAGAAGCATGGAAAGGAGCTACCTCGTCAGAGACGGAAGAGAGAGGGGGAGAGGGAGGGGGGGGGAGAGAGAGAGGAGGGGGGGGGGCAGAAGCGGGGCAATCGTGATGAATCGACTTTTTATTTGTATACATTTCGCGCGAAAAATTGTCTCTCTCTCTCTCCCTCTTCCAATCGTCGCTCTTCCGTATCCGGTATGCGGAGGACCAGAAGTCAAGAGTTGCAGTCACAGGTCACGGAGGTTGAACTTGAAGGGGCTACAATGTAGCCACAGGTGCTTTGTCTCTGATGAATGTCGGGTGTCTGAACTTCTCTATCTCTCTCTCTCACTCTCTCTCTTTCTCAATCTTCTCCCTCCAGTCCGTCTGTTATGATGCGTATGACTGAGCATTAGTTGCGAGAAAAGTATCGGAGGTGCTGCAGAATTAGGAAAGTGAGAATGAACTATATCAAAGAGTGAAGCAAGAATCTGTTTGCTTTTATTTTTTGGTTTTTGGTTTTTTTGTTTTTTGTTTTTTTTTAGCTCAAAATTTTAACCGTGTAAATGAAAAAAAAAATTAAATTTCAATTAAAGAAATGAAATATTTTGACAGAACTTAAATGTGTGTATCATTCAGCATCTGGGAGGATACACAATTTGAGTATAGTACCTACCTACAGCTACACTGCGGCGTCAGACATGAGAATTTCGAAGCTAGGGTTTTTGAGATAGTCATGAACTTTTAGATCTTTGAAGTATCACAGGAAAAAAGAGATATGAAACCAATTTTGGTTGCTGTGTCGTTCGTTCACCAGCTGAAGCACTCTTACAGGATTTAACATTAAAAAAATAAAAAAATGTAAAAAAGGGGGAAAAATGAAGAAAGCAAACTTAGTTAATGAAATCGAATTGCCCCTCTCTTCTACATATTAGTGTGAATTTCTTGTTTTATAAATATTTTCGTTGAATCGTGTCTCAAAGGTTGAATCAGTTTCATGTTTTTACCTATTATTATTGTTATTATTATTATTATAATTTGTTTTGCATACCTACTCATTAAACAGTAAAACTACTTCTGGCTGACTCACCATTCGAAGCTTTACATAAACGTATAGTTTTTGCGTGTATAAATGGAGGTAGACACTTTTTCTCTAACTACACGCGCAAAATCATCGATAATTATCACTATTTTGTGATAAGTATAGGATAGGAAGAAACATCAAGGGAATCCTCCCCTCGTCGCAAGGGTGAAAGTTGGGTGTGGCAAAGGGAGGGGGGGGGTGTTGAAAGATCCTTGTTTCTTGCAGTTGAAATTAAACTAAGCCCTCTGGACATCAAAGGTGCATTAATCATTCATCGAACTCGCATGTTTTTGACCTGCACACCGCACAGTTCTGACTGCCCAACAGTGTTGCCATTTGTCGAATAATTATCTGATTTTATTTTGTTTTATTTGACGTAATGTAAAATTTTGGAAAATTTGGCAACATTGCTGTCCACTTGCACCCTGAACCCTGCACACCCGTCGCTCTTCTCTCGACCCGAGTCAGAGTCAGAGCGCGTGCAGAGCTTTCAAACTTTTCGAGCATCAACCATCGGCATCGATCCTTCTTTCTGCAACTCCCGAGAGTGCATCAAACATCAAAATCCTCTCGCGTGCATCGATAACCTAATGTCGATCGTTGATTGTCGGCGGCTTTCTTTGTTCGCGCGCGATAAAAATCAGATATATTTTTTCCTCTCACCTTTCGGCGCGATGGGTAACCCCCCCTCCCCCCCCCCCCCCCCCCCCCCCCCCCAATCACCCCGCTACGAGTCCCGATCCGTCACTGCGTCAATGCGCCCTTATCTCTACTCGCGGATTATTGATTTCGTGCCCTCCTCATACAATCTTGTTCCCTCGTCTGGACTTTTTAATATTTCTGAAATATACGCTTCTATCGCGGATCCCAAAGAAAGATTATGAATACGCTTTGTATCGTGTGTGTAATCTTTGGGTTTGATACTCGGTCGTGTAATTTAATTAGATTTTCTCCGTTTACCGATCGATCTTTACAAGCTGTTGCAGGTTTGCCAGCTTGTCGAGAAGATTGGGTTTGTTGCAAACTTCAGCTTCAGCCAATTTAAGCAGATTTTACCGGGTGAAAGGCATAGATGGCGGGGAAAAAACGGTAAAGGTGATTCCAGGCAAAACTTTTCGAGATTTCGATCTGATTTTTTTTTTTTTTTGGAGAGAGAAAGAGCCTTAAATGAACAAAAAATTGGTTGAAAATTAAAGCCGTAATATTGGACATTCATTTTGCCATAAGCTTAGTAAGTGCGAGAGAGTAACTGGGAGTCCGATTGAGATTATGTTTATCTGCCTCACTCGCACTCACTGAGCTCATGGCGAAATGAATTTCCAATAATACGGCTGCAATTCTTAAATAACTTTGTTCATCTTCATCCAGGTCTCCAAAAATAGTAAGTTTCAAGCTGAAACACTCAAAGGTAACGCCAGAAAGTATGAAATACGAAAACTCCCATGAGCCTCAATGAGAGGGAGTGAGACAGATAGAATTAAGTAGTATCACTCGCACTCACTCTCACTTACTAAGCTTGTGGCGAAATGAATTTAATTTTTTTTTTTTTCACGGCTTCAATGGGGTGGGGCTTTTGCACACTTTTGCCATAAGCGATTTAATACAGTCGATTCTGGTGTAATAATCTCCAAAAATAACGATAGCAGCACTAAATCCACCGAAATCCATTCCTAAAGTCAATAAACGTTTTAATTTGCTCGGGCGCAACGGTGGCTGAGCTGAGGGCAGTAATAATGGGAGATTCCCATCAAACAATACTGTAACTCCATCAAGAAATGACCAATAAGAGACGACTTTCATGTGACACCGGTGTCACTAGGTGTCACGGTACCATTCATCGGATGTGGATGTGAATCATCTTTGTCAGCATTAAGAGAGTGACGAAATTAAGATAGGATTCTCCGCTTAATACTAGGTACCTGGTACCCTCAGCCACCTTTACGCCCTCGCAAATGAAAGCGTTTATTGAGTTTAGGAGTGGATTTCGGAATATTTTAGTGCTGCCATCGATATTTTTGGAGGTTTTTACACCTGAATCGACTATTGAGTCGCGTATAGCACAAGTGTGGAACAGCCCCGTTCTAAACCAATATTGCTCATTTTCCGCTCAAAAAATCCATAAAAAAATCTTAGGTGCTCACGTTCTTGAAAATTTACATTTTTTCTTTGGTTTTAGTTAAAAATGCCAAAAACTCGACAACCCCAAAAAGCGACAAGTGGCGCTATCCAATCGGATTGAAATCTGAAAAAGTTTCGCCGTGAATCACCTTAAGGAAGGCGGATTTTCCGTTCACCATCTGGCAACGCTCATTGATAAATCTAGCTTCTCGCGCCAGTTTTGCATCAAACGCGATTTCTGTCGAACCCAGCGCACGAGCTTTTTAAGTCTGCCTTTCGTATACCACTCTCTTTAATCAGTAAAATCAGGATTAAATCATTTTCCTGACGGCTCGGATCAGAATTTTACATACACGTTAATGGGACTAACAATGAGATAGGAGCTGCAGCTCGTTGGTGAAAGCGCTTTTTTGAACGGAGCGAGCGATCGAAGGGAAGTGTGAATAATTACAGGTCAAAGGCCAGGAAGGTCCTTTGAAGCTGAGCACAATCTTCGGTGACCTAGAAGTAAAATCGGGGAGCAATCTACAGTCTATACTCTCTACAACTGTCTGGAAGACTCTCGTTTTAAGCTCGAAAACTTTTGGAAATTAGGTTAAACAATAGGTGCTTGCGCTGTGCGATATAGGACCTAAAAATCCTGACTGTCCCACAGTATCTCATATGACAATATCATGTATCTTGCTTTTTCGACTGGCCGAGAAAAGGAATGGGGCTCTTGAAAACTTTTGCTGTAAGCAAATGAATAGTTAAACCTGATGAAAGAATCACCGAAAATCACGAAAATCATACATTAAGAAAGTCTAAAATTTGCAATAATAATACACTCAGAAAACAGCTGTATAATGGCACAGGGGCGGATCCAGAAAAATCTCAAGGGGGGCCATTTTTTTTAACTTGAGTGGGGGTCTCGGGGTCCCCTCCCAAGAAAATTTTGAAAATTTAAGCTTCTCTGAAGCCAATTTGAGGCATCTTTTAACTGTTTACTCATTTGATATTATATCGAGATGGTGACTTCTTTTTCTGCCTCAAATCAGTTTTTATTTTCGTTTAATTTTTGTCTATTTGGAACGGCTGATATTTAACATCATTGACCTCTCAATCAACACAAAACTCATTAATCAGCCCCCCCCCCCCCCATTATCTTGTTCTTATGATCTTACAACTTTCCCTTCCTCCTCACTAGGTTTGCTCCCGGCTTGAAAATTTTTGAACTCCTGCACTGAAAAAAAAGAGTTAGCAAGAATACCTGAAGCACAGCAAAGTTTCTGCGCAACTATATTTTGCTTGCATCGTCCCAATTTTGCTGGAGAATGAATTAGATCTTACTTACGTTAAGCCCAGTCTGTTTCTATTAATCTTAAAAGACAGAAAATAAGCAGCTTACCTGTAACAAATAAGAAACAGAAAAAAACGTTATTAAATAAAACTGAAAAATCAACGCAGTTATGTGATATAATTTTTTAAAGTATATACTGTTCCAGTTAAAACTGTGTGTGTACACTGATAAAAAATATTACTAGAGGACTGATTCTGCTCTTTTGGTTCGAGACGAGACGAGATAGCGGGAATCGATCATTCCTATTGGTTTAAATGGCGTCACGTGACAGATTTGAAGTCGTCTGAGTCGTTCATTTCAGAAAAGTGACTCCTCCGTCCATCGAATGACTGGAAATCTATCACGTGACGCCATTTAAACCAATGGGATAGGTCGATTCGCGCTATCTCGTCTCGTATCGTCTAAAAGAGCAGAATCAGCCTCCAGAAGCACAACGCTATGTGAACCGCGGTAAGGAATGGTACTCTTTCACCAGAATTTCTAGTGTTTTGTACTATGACCTTCAAAAGGAAGTACCCCGGTCGAAATTTTTACTCTTTTAAATCTTGCCAATCTTTAAACAATGTTGCGGTTTTCAAGTGTTTAACTCCTTAAGGGCCAAGCCCGAGTATACTCGTTTTTCTCCTCCAGTCTACTTCATATTGTTTCAGTGTTTATTCCAGATAAACTCGACTATCGATGAAAACACTTACAGGATAAGGTCTCTTCTGGCGCCTTCAATTCGTCGTATAGGCAATTTCAACTCCCCCGAGTACGAACAGTTAGCTACCTTCCCTTTATAAACGGAAGAGATGATTTCTTTTGAAGTAATCTGGCCCTTAAAAAGCCAAGGACTAATCAGAAAGCCTTTTTTAAAGTACAACATGAAAAATTGAAAGTTTCGTTGATAGTAAAGGACAAAGTGAGCCGTAAGAATTTAGACCAGGGTATACTCTCTTTTGAAAGTCATTATACCTTAACCCCTCCCTGAAAAGTGCGAAATTGTAGGGAAATTATAGTAAATGTGTCAATAAATTGCCAAAAATTGAACTTTTGCCCTCTTCCCCCCCCCCCTGGACGATTTCTCCCACCTGTATTTTTGTCTGGATACGCCTTTTTCCTCCGCCTCCTTTCCTTCAAACTTTCGTGAAAATGGATGAATAGATGCCCAGTATTTTCGATTACGATCCTTCTGGTTTGTGTAAACAAAGAAGAAAGAAGTCAAGAGGCTGATCGCTACGAGGCAAGGCAAAAAATCAGTGCGCGTGGACTGTTAGAATAATTATAATAACACGGTGTGGAATCAAAACAGCGTAAAATTATAATCCGATAGCAGCTATTACGGGCATAACTCTGAATTTGAACATTTATTAACACTTCCAATGTGTTTAGTGTTTTAACTACGGTCATAATACTCGATAGCCGATACGTGTATTATTCCCTCAACCATCGCGATCTCCTTCACCACTATTCTAACACAGTCTATACACGGCGCTGGCAGTTTTGAGTCTCGATCTCGAGTAGCGCACACTGGGTCAAAAACGTGGATTTTTCTGGTCAGGAAAAGTTGCTAGTTTGTTGTTTGTTTTAAAAACATGTTATTGGTGACATTTTATTTCAAAAAACATTATTGGTGACATTTTCTTTCAAAAAACATGTCATTGCTGACATTTTCTTTCAAGAAACATGTTATTGGTGACATTTTCTTTCTGAAAACATGTTATTTGTAACGAGCTACACTGAGAGAAATCACTTCTTTAAAAACAAGGAAATACGTTTACTTGTGACACTTTTCCTTCTTCGAAGTAAGTTCTGCTTCTGATTGCATGAAGGAGAATCACTGTCTCAACAAGGAATCTTTTACTGTAGCAGCAGGCATTTTCCTTGGGTTAAAAAAATTGCCACTAAGTCAATGTTTCACTGTGCAGTTTCTTTAACACAAACGAATTACACCTTGGATTAAAAAAAGAACTCTCTCAGTGTATACATTTATCTGGAGTGGTAGTCTAATGGGTAACCTGCGTAACCACCATGGACGATTTTTAGGTTATTTTTAAGATGTAGTTTTGTCCATTTATTTCCATGTATTTTGGTTCTGCTCACAGTAGACCGGAACAATGAACATGATTTGATCCCACTGTGCGCCGCACCAAAACACATGGGAATAAATGGACAAAATTGCATCTTAAACCTAACCTAAAAATCCTCCACAGTGGTTACATAGGCTACCCATTGGACTATCATTCTAAATAAATGAATAAATAAGACGGTCGTTGGTTATTCGACTCATTTTTAGCTCTAAAACGAATTATTTTACACGTTTTTAAGCGGTCTTGTTGTTGTAATTTTGTCAATTTATTTCCATGTATTTTGGTTCCGTGCATTGTGAACCAGAACAATGAACATGTTTTGATCCCACTGTACGCTGCACCAAAACACATGGGAATAAAGGGACAAAATTACATCGTAAACCTAACCTAAAAATCTTCCATGGTGGTTACGCAGGCTACCCAATAGAAGCTGCTGCTCTATAGATAAATGAATAAATAATACGCTCGTTGGTTATTCGACTCATTTTTAGCTCTAAAACGAATTATTTTACACGTTTTTAAGCGGTCTTGTTGTTGTAATTTTGTCAATTTATTTCCATGTATTTTGGTTCCGTGCATTGTGAACCGGAACAATGAACATGCTTTGATCCCACTGTACGCCGCACCAAAACACATGGGAATAAATGGACAAAATTACATCGTAAACCTAACCTAAAAATCTTCCATGGTGGTTACGCAGGCTACCCAATAGAAGCTACTGCTCTATAGATAAATGAATAAATAATACGCTCGTTGGTTATTTGACTCATTTTTAGCTCGCGCTTTAATGAATGATTTTACACGTTTTTAAGCTGTCTCGTTAGTTATTGCTCTTCTTATTCATTTTTACTCGAAAAATTGTGTCTGGGAAATTCGATTCTATTTCGACCCACTGCGCGGTGACTAGCGGGCGGCGGTCAGCGCGGCGTCATAACTCCCATCACTAAGCTTGGACCACCGCAATAGACGATAACATCGCAAGACACGTCGCGAACATAAAACTATCGCCCAAGTGGTTACCATGGAGACCATCACATGGACCTGCTTGCTGCACTCTGTATCCTCCCGGGATGCTCGCATACAGTGTGTCCCAGTGATCGGATCTTGTAGTGACAAAAGGCACTGATGGAACCGGAATCGAACCACTAAGTTGCTGCCCCTTTGAGACTGATCTCATATTTGTCAATGAGTAAAGTGTAAGGGGTCAGTCAAAATTCACGAGTCACCACCAGAGTTGACCATATACTGTGTAGTGTGTACTGAGTAGTACTCGAGTCTCATAAGTTCCAGTATGTATCCGGGATTTGTACATTTTTTGAATTGTATTTCAACGGTAATCAGAGTACAATTTTAATAAATCAATGATGACCCTTCTTCCTTAAAATAATAAAATTGAACTCTCATGATCCTTGATTCGTGAAAATTGTCCTTTGAGTATCGTTGAAATACAATCCAAAAAACTTTACGCATCCCAAAAACCGGGATTTGTGGGACTTCACGTCTAAAACCCTAGAACTCCTCGTGGGTTTCAAAGACTTCAGAAACTCTAGGCACATTAGTTATGACTATAGTTTTAGTCGCACTTACATTCAAAACTACACACTGCCAAGTGTTTTATTAATATTATTATTATTCATAGCAAAATATGTAACCAGTCCTGCACGCACTTTGTGATTTGAGTTTTTTCTACATTTTATTTAACCGTTCAAAAGAGGACAACTTTCTAAGAATTTTGAAGGGTCCTTCAACTTTTTGTAAAATGTCCATTTAAATTTCATTGAATCCTATGTTAAATTAAGTGGGACAGTTAGTGTCTTACATCCCCTGAAAAGGTTACATTAAATTTTTAAAAGAAATTACTTGGTTAAAAAGGGGCTCTAAAAGTGTCTAATTGATAATGACATTTTTCAAAATAAAGTTCCGATGATTTTAACTGATGATTTATAGATTGATGTAATGATAAAGTGATGTACCGTCAACCAGTGGCGTAGCCAGGAATTTTTCTGGGGGGGGGGGTCGGAGGTCCAAAAATTGTCAAGGGTGGAGGGGGTCCAAAGATACTAATTTGGTCAAATTTGTCTGAAAACGCAAAAAATTACCTTTTTTTAGTACAAATTTTGGTGTCAAGGGGGGGGGGGTCTAGTCCCCTTGGACCTCCCCCCCCTGGCTACGCCACTGCGTCAAACTCAAACTTTTTAGAAGCCAAGAAATAGAGATAAGTGGCGAATCTTCTTGTAATCAAAGCAACATTCTGCTCTGCCTCTCTCTCTTAGCCCATTTGAATGCATGTGTTAGAAAAGGGTGGTTTTATGGACTGTCATGTGATTTCAGCCCCTGTTTCTGTCCTTTTCTAACACATGCAGTCAAACGGGTAAAGTGAGAGAGAGAGACGAATTCCTGGCCACGGCTATGGTAGCGTTCTAGAATTCAACCATTTACTGCATCCGTGCAAAAAAGATTACATTACCCTGTGATACTGTATATCTATGTACATTGGAAAGTGCTGCTATTCATAATCTTTTCTGCATCGAGACAATAAAGGGATGAATTCTAGAACGGTACCTATGGTTAATGTCTTCGCTGTCTTCAAAACAAAAAGTTAGATTTCAGAAGTACCCTGTATAGTGTATAGCGTATAGTCAGAGTCTCTGGTTGCCTTTCTTACGTTCAAAATTAAATTAACTGCGCCGAGATCTGTAATCAAGTGAGATGGAATTTGGTGAACGTGTGAATGGCATGGATAAAAGAGGGAGCCGAATTCATTAGCTTTTTCAGACTCTCTTATTACGCGAGACTACTGGTTTTTCGTTGTTTTTTTTCTTTTTCTTTTTTTCTTTTTCCTTCCAGAGTGAGTTCAGCCCTCCATCGGAGATGGCTAATCTTTATTATTTTTAAACAACTCTGCGGTCAGTCGGCTGGCCGCTGCTGTCTATAGTGGACGGAGCATCGAAATTTAATTGCCGCAGCCAAGGCAAAATACGGGCGAAAGTCGAAAAACCAATTTCTTTTTTTTTTCTCATTTTAGGGATTGCGCATTTCTTGTTCATTAACTCATCCTCATTACTTTTTTTTTCTTTTTATAAACTAGCAAATTTGTGGTTTCACCTATGTTTGCTTGTCTGTCGGAAAATGAGAATATTATATATTATAGCCTTCTTTGCTTGCATTGCATTTGGTAACCTTGAAACTTTGTTTTACCTTTTGTCCATTCCAATTTTTATTTGTTCCATTTGTTTTGTTTTATTCTCCTAGGGTGGTCATGCACTCGGTGGTTTTTGTGCCTGTTATATGAAAGAGCAATTAGCAGAGGCCGACTCGTGCAATTTGGCAACCATATTTCTTTTATTATTTGAACCCCTGTGAAAAATTGATTATGAAAGGGGTGGGGGGGGGGGGGTTGGTCAGCTACAGAATTAACAAGCGGGTCTCTACTAAAACGATCAGTTTATAAATCCCCTGTGGCGTTTCGCACAATTTGGCAAAAATGATATTTTTCCACTGGTATTGACAAATATCGAAGTGTGGTAGTGAGCTTTTGCAGTGGCCTGCTCGTGAAATTTGGCAACCATGATTTTTTCATATAAATCCCTATGAATAAATAAATAAAATGAATAAATCCCTATGGGGGGATTGTTCGCTACAGAATCGTCATTCGACAAGCTGGACTTCATACTGAAACAGTCATTTTTTAAATCCCCGTGTGGCGTTTCGAGCAATCTGACAACGTTGCTTTTTCTCCATTGAAATCCTTGAAAGATATCGAATGCAGGGAGTGAACGTTCAACACTTTTGAATTCAACCTTTCGCATGGATTTAAATTCATGAAATACAACGATGCCAGAGACTGCACGCGCTGTGGCATTGAGATCCCCTCTTTTTCTACACGTGCGTTGAAGTCTCTCGACGAACCTGCCGTCAAGTTTAATATCAATGGCGAATTCTCAAGATATCCTTTCATAAGTAGATTTCTCTTAAGCTTCAGTCGTAGAAAAATGATACTACACTCGCCGAAGGGAATACAATGCAATGCAATAAAAAGCAAACAATCATGATATGAAAGAAGAGAAGACCCCGGATTGAGTGACGCTCATAGACATCGGCGTAGCTAGATGTTTGTTTTTCTCTCTCTCTCTTTGCCCTTTGAACGCATACGTTAGAAAAGGATGGAGACAGGGGCTGTCACTTCCCTCCAGCCCTTATTTCTGTCCTTTCTTCTTTTTCATGCATTCAAATGGAAGGAGAGAGAGAGAGAGAGAGAGAGAGAGAGAGGGAGAGAGAGGGGAGAGAGAGAGAGAGGAGAGAGAGAGGAGAAGAGAGAGAGAGAAAGAGAAGAAAGAGAGAGAGAAGAGTAAGAAAGAGAGAGAGAGAGAGAGAGAGAGAGAGAGAGAGAGAGAGAGAGAGAGAAGGAAAGGGAGAATGAGAGAGAGAAAATGAGTGAGAAAGAAAGAGAGAAAAGGAGTGAGAGAGAGATAAAGAGAGAAAGAGAGAGACGCAGGAGTAAGAGAGAAGGGGAGAGGGAGAGGGAGAGAGGGAGGGAGGGAGAAAAGAGAGAGAGAGGAGAGAGAGAGAGAGAGAGAGGGGAGGAAAAGAGAGGAGAGAGAGAGAGAGAGAGGAGAGAGAGAGAGAGAGAGGAGAGAGGGAGAGAGGAGAGAGAGAGAGAGAGAGGAGAGAGGGAGAGAGGAGAGAGAGGAGAGAGAGAGAGAGAGAGAGAGAGAGAGAGAGAGGGAGAGAGAAACTCCTGGGCACGGCTATGCTATGCGAAAGCGCACATTTATACCTTCCCTACGGCCCGTTATCCAAAACATGAGGGTCTCAAATGGTAGAGAAGATGTCAAAGTTCGTGCGAACGTTCATCCAGATAAACGAGATATGGACGTTTGTTTGCGTATGTTTGCGTCCAGTGTGTTTGTGTGTGAGCTTACGAATAAAACGGGACTAAATAATCGCATTCACTTTTCTTTCTCGGGAATCCTGCGATTCGGATTGGTCGAAACGGCGGCGGCGCGGTGCAGCGACAAAAAATATTATGCGCGCGCATTTAACTTTTGACTGCGAGTCGCGTTAACTTTAAGGATCTGGGTTCGAATCCCTCCCCGCGCCTCCCTTTCTCGCGGCCATCGAAACGGTGTTTCCGTTTGCAGTGCAACAAACAAATCCGGGATTCGTCTTCCGCACCAACGCAAACACAACGTGGCGAACTCCAGTTGAGTGTGAAATAGATAAATAATGCACATTTTATTCAACCAACCGGAAACTGGTTTATCATCAGCTGATCTCGCGATCTCTCTGGCGTCTGTTTCGGTTTGCTCGGACGTTGCAAAATCGGACGGACCGGAAAGCAGCGTGGAGACTCGGATAGTATCACGATTGCATGGAGAACGCGAAAAAGTTAACACCCAAAAAAAAACAAAAAAAAAAACAGAAAAACAGAAAAACAAACTAAGGAAAACCTAATAAGATCTAATTAATCTAAAAATATTGCTGATTTTGAAAATCGGTAGTTTAATTTAACTTGAAATCTTGCTCTTGCCAGGTTTTGCTACAGGCAAATGGACTATCAACTCTAGCGAAAAATGCTGTACGAAAATAATGATGAGACCTTAAAAAAAGTTTAAAACTCACTCCTTTAAGAAAATGAGAGAAAAAATAACTTGAGGTTTCGGGTGGCCACCCTCGCATCCGCATGTATGCACTAACCTCGGATTCGCACCCCCAAACAAAAAGCCGCCATCTTTAACTCATTCTGGTGTTGATGCAGGGCCGTCTTTTCATTTTGGTCGCATTTATGATGACCATTCAACCTTTTACTTAAAACTTGTATCAACGGCCCTGCATCAACACCAGAATGAGTTACAGCATATTTTTGATTTTGAAAATGTGAAGGTTTTGGCGAAAGAGACCAATGATTTTTCAAGATCTTTACTTGAAACGATCTGCATTGTTAGGGAAAGAGACAAGGTTTGCAACAACCGGGCGGACGTTGATAAGTTGGGGGTTGCATACCATCATTTTTTCCAACCACGGCCACTGGAGTGAGTCCACTCTATGTTCTTTTTGGTCTGTGTTTGTCTCTTCCTCCTTGATCATCGCTTTTGTCAGTTACTCTTTCATCTTGTAGGCACTCACTGTGTGTTTTTGTTTTTGTTTTGTTTTTTATTGATTGAAAATGGACTCGTCCTAGTCCGAAACAACTCCTCTTAATTTTTTAAGTTTCCTTAGCTTCGTGTCCCATTTTTCTTCCTATTTATAAGTAGAAATATAGTAGCTATTCATCATAAAGGAGTAAGATGTTTCTATTGCTTTAATGGTTTTAAGAATTCATTCAGATTATAGAATGTATTTACTTTTGGTCTTTAAATCACTTAGTTTTGCTCAATGTGCGTAAGAGAGTCAGTAAATGAAATACAGTAGTGTGAATTTTATCGAGTCTGCTCGACTGTGCAATGTGCTATGCTGCGATCTAGGTGTGAAAACTTCGCACATTTTTAAACGCTTTGAATAAAACATGCTTTTTACGATTCCGTAGTGAAATTATGCAATAATCGTGTTCTCGAAACCATGCCGTTTTACGATATTGCCTTCTGCTGCTAAACCTGACTATATGGTGGGAGAGTGCGTTTTAAAAATACGCGTGAACATTCGCTGCAGTGACGACTCGTGAGATGCGATGTATCGATTTATCTTCCATTTGAGCATATGGAAAACTATCGACTTGGCTCGTGAAATGCGGTGTAATAGGCTCGTGAACAATTGATTCTCAATTCTCTCCCATTCGAACGTATGCAAAAGTATCGACTTTTTGAAGAACTAAATTGTACCCCTCTTGGGATCGATTATTTTCCACAGTTTTTTATGGATAAGACATCGATAACTCGCAACTCATGGGACGCTCCTTCATGTGATGCAACGCACTCTTCTGCATACATATGCGTGGGTAGAGAATGCACTTTCTGCTCGTGCAAGTGCAACCTGCATTTCGACCCCGACACGGTCCCGACACGCAATATCATGAGCATGCGTATAAACGGCTACTCTGCTGCTCTGCATCTCGTCTCGCCAGTTGCCGCGGTATGCTAATTGCAACTTCCAAAATGTTGTTCAATGTTCCCGCAGTTCCTTCCCGCGGGCTTATTTGCGCGTAATTACTCTTCTAATTATACCCTCGCGATGCGCTTTCGTGGAGGCTTATTTTTTCGACCTCAACACCCCTTCCCCCCCCCCCCCTTCCGTCACCACTCCTCACAACTGCGTGTGGATCTTAGGCGGATACATGAATCTGTGAGTCTCTCTCTCTCTCTCTCTCTCTCTCTCTCTCTCTCTCTCTCTCTCTCTCTCCTCTCTTTCTCTCTTTCTCCTCTCTCTCTCTCTCTCTCCCCTCTCTTTCTCTCTTTCTCTTTCTCTCTCCTCTCTTTCTCTCTCTCTCTCTCTCTCTCTCTCTTTTCTCTCTCTTTTCTCTCTCTTTTATCTCCCTCTCTCTATTTTTTATCTTTCTCCCTCTCTTTCTTTCTCTCTTTCTCTTTCTCTCTCTCTCTTCTCTCTCTCTCTCTTCTCTCTCTCTCTCTCTCTCTCCCTCTCTCTCTCTCTCTCTTAAATCTCCCTCTCTCTATGTTTTATCTTTCTCCCTCTCTTTCTCTCTCTATCTCTCTCTCTCTTCTCTCTCTCTTCTCTCTCTCTCTCTCTCTTTCTCTCTCTCTCTCTTAAATCTCCCTCTCTCTATGTTTTATCTTTCTCCCTCTCTTTCTCTCTCTATCTCTCTCTCTTCTCTCTCTCTCTCTCTCTCTCTTCTCTCTCTCTTCTTTCTCTCTCTCTCTCTCTCTCTCTCTCTCTCTCTCTCTCTCTCTCTCTCTCTCTCAAATCTCCCTCTCTCTATGTTTTATCTTTCTCCCTCTCTTTCTCTCTCTCTCTCTCTCTCTCTCTCTCTCTCTCTCTCTTAAATCTCCCTCTCTCTATGTTTTATCTTTCTCCCTCTCTTTCTCTCTCTCTCTCTCTCTCTCTCTCTCTCTCTCTCTCTCTCTTTCTTTCACTCCCTCTCTCTCTTTTATTGCCCTTTTTCTCTCTCTCTCCCCATATTTTAACGCGTGCGCGTTAGACAAAGATGGAGTGCTAAGGGCCTAAAGTCACTTGATGGATCCCTCTGCTATCCTTTTCTAACACATTTGTTCAAATGAGAAGAAAAGAGAGACAGATGAATTCCTTTATCCACCTATCGTGTCGATTGATGATAAGAGGGAATGGATGGAGGGGGGAGGGGGGAGGGAGTGGGAGGGGGGGATTTAGGTCAACCGCAAACCTCAAAGCTTCATGTATATCGCGAGCTATTCGGGACCGTTTCGTATATCGATGCAATCGATTCTTTACGCTCGGGTTTTTCAAACTTGGATCCCTAATTTTATGGTCTGCCAGGCATGAAGACATGAAGTACTAACCATCCATGCCGAGAGCTTTAATACAAATCATAATGATTTGTTTATGATTCGGGAAACGGCGGTTGAAAAAGTAGCCTGCTTCTTGTAGCGATTTGGGATACGCTGATCCCGAACCTAATGTTGGTTTTTTTTCCTTCTTTTTGTTGAATGAGTTAATCAAAGTTTGTTATACGAAGACTTTATGAATCAATCGTGGTTTTGTTCGTTGAAATTTAATACTGGAGGAAATCACGTTTGACCTTGAAAATATCGCTTCTGAACACAGAGTACCAGTCATCAGTACGGCTGGGGCCGAATCAAGTTGCAATCTCGAAGTCATACTTAAGCTCAATCGATGCCTCGAATCTGCACCATGACCATTGGCGGTCGAGGAATCTATTTTTCTCTCATTTCTCCCGTTAGAATGCGTGTGTTATAGAAAAAAAGACAGATTAGGGGTAGTAACGTGATTTTCGCTCCATCTTATATCCTTTTCTCGGCAACTTGATCGGACCCGTGACACCAAAAAATTTGTTCAAGGGTCTTAATCCCAACTCTGAAAAATCACTATAATTTTGATAAAATAATAAGCTTTTTTTTTTTTTTTTTTTTTTTTTTAGGCATTTTGAGCATTGAACATTCTACAAAGGCTGCCTGAAAAGTAATGCAACGGTCAACTTTTTGAGCGAACGAAAAAAGCTAGCAAGTTTTGGTTTACGGATTCGTGTAGACGGTGTAAGTATCAATAAAATGAGACCTTGTTCTGCCCAGTTGGTCAAAAATTGATCGAAATACACAGTTTCTCCCGAGGCACCTCGCACAACAAGCGCCGCCAGGATTTTAGGGTGCTATTTCCAAAGAAAAAACCCAGTGACACTTAAGTGCGTGTATCGGAAGAAATTAACAAAAAAGCTTTTCCTACTTAATTCTAGAATGCAGGGAAATATATGGAGCCTTCAGATGCATGAAGAGTAGATGAATGTGTAAATTATAGTAGGGAAAGCTTTTTTTTGCTTTTTTCACCACCCCCACCACACTAGCACTTAACTGTCACTCGTGTTTTTTCTTTGCAAAAAGTGCCCTAAAATCCTGGAGGCGCTCGTGCGAGGTACCTCGGGAGAAACTGTGCATTTCGATCAATTTTTGATCAAATGAACTGAATAACGTCTCATTTTATTGGTATTTACACAGTCTACACGGATCCGTAAACCAAAACTTAATAGCTTTTTTCGTTCGCTCAAAAAGTCGACCGTCGCATACTTTTTGGACAGCCTATGTAGTAGCATCTAATATTGTGACAGCCTAGAATAAGCCTCTCTCGGTTATTTTCATTATTCTTATCAGTGGCGTCGCGTGCCATCTGGCAACAATGTAACTGCTCCATTTAAACTCATTAAGTATATCGAATTTTCCTTGTGCACGGTGCGCCCCCTGAATTCGATCTTTTACATGAGTTCAAGTGGATAGAATGCATTGTTGCCAAATTGCACGCGACGCCACTGATTCTTATCATTATTATTAATTTGGTGTTGTTGTTGGTGTTCGAATCAGCTATAATTTACCTCTAGCAGTGGAGAGTAATACTCAAGATAACTTAATACGCACGGTTGTTTATTTTGGGAAAATTTTTCCTTTTGTTTTCTTCTTTTCCCTGAATCCTCCCCCACCCCATGCTCCATTTCAAAATAGTGATCTTGTAAAAATATTAACAAATCTTATTTTCCTTAAGCAATCAAGCTATCATTTTCATTATATTTGATGAAAGGAAGAAGAAATGGGTAGCACGCACAAGTACGAGTATTTGTTTTTCATTTTTGATTGTCTCAGTGAAGAAGGGACCATCGTCCATCGTTCCGCGCCGGTGAACGTTGAACAGAAAGGAGGGCACAGATTTGGACACGAATTTTTGTTCTTTCTCATGAAATGGTGGGAGAGGAAAAATACCTATGCTCTTATTCAAAAATTAAATGAGAAATACGCGGTATCCAAAAAACCCGGGGGGGAGGAATACGAAAAGGTGTGATTGACTTATTCCAATTTTACAATTGTTGAACGTCTCGTAAAAGTTCAAGTATAATTTTGTTTAATGTTAATAGGTAAATAGGTAACGCACTGTATTTTATACTTTAGGCGGTTTTAGTGCAGTAAACGGTTAGCCAACAAACACAACAATACACTCATCGGTCGCAATCGGTTGTGATAAAACTCGCGTAGCGTTCGCAACTATCTCACCCGATCTCCCGTGACCCTCATGATGTATACGCATCTCTTTCTAGTTTCAAAATTCGTATACAGGGCCTTGTTTTACGACTATTATGATCAAAATCGCATTAAAATGCCTCGAGAAATTCATTTCTGCCAAAAATTTTCTCAACATATACCTCTAAATACGATTTGTGTAATTAGAGTGAGATGATTGCAGTACATGTGGGTTACCCGGTTACACGTGAGAGCAAGAGCGACAGTTTGTCTTTGTTAGGAACGCTCATCGCTGGATGAAGCCATTACTAAAACCGTCTATAGTTCTATAAATTTTATGAAAAATACGTCATCTCAACAAAAAATACAAAAAACGAAAAAAAAGAGAGAAAAAAATTAAACCAAATGAAAAAAAGTAAATAAAAATGAAAACAAACAAAAAAGTAAAAAAAAAGTTAATAAAAAAATACGAATAGGTGTGATTGATCTTATCAAACTTGACAATTTTTTAATGGCATCGTCTCGTAAAAGTTAAAACACAATCTTTTTTAATGTTAATAGGTAATAGATGAAAATGCACTTTTACGTAATTTATACTATCCCAAGTGTAGTAAACAGTTCCAGAAGAGCAATTTTTCATTATATTAATTAGAGTTTCATCAGAGTATGAGGTATAGTAAGTAGACAGTCTAATTAAATAGTTATAAACTTATACCTACGCGAGTGTAAACTAAGATTATATTTTCTCATAGCCCGGTGTAAAAGCTGGTGGTAGTTAAGTCTCGTGAGAATGATGCGATAAATATGAGCGCTGAAGAGACTCGTAAAAATAGCCTTGAACTGAGAAAAATCATCTGGAAAGTTATGAACTTTTCCTTACCTGTGTAGATGAAGAATCAGATGGATGAAGGCAAGGCTATTGAACTTTGAACTTTTGAGAAAAATCACCTGGAAAGTTATGAACTTTTCCATGTATCTATGTAGATGAAGAATCAGATGGATGAAGGCAAGGCTATTGAACTTTGCTGAGAAAATGCAAGGTAGCTTGGAGCTTCACGGAAATTTTTACATCGAATGTGTTACTCTCTGTGTCTGTCCTAGACCCTTCTCTAGATCTGCTCTAAAATTGCGCAGTTTCAGCCGATCCTTGAAATTCCCGACTTTTGAATAGGCTTGTTAGATAATGGAAAACTGTGGTTGGTTGAGATGAGTCACGTGATGGAGCTGTTGCACTCTTTTGCTATAAAGCGATTTAACAGTCATCAGTTGTGGTGTAAAAACTTCCAAAACTAACGATGGTAGCACCAAAAACTTCCGAAATCCACTCCAAAAACGCAACAAAACGCTTTTATTTGCGCGAGCTTAATGATGGCGTACGGCAGTAATAGTGGGAGATTCCCATCTAATAATACTGTAACTCCATCGAGAAGTGACCAATATATAAGAAACTACTTTCCTTTGACACAAACTTGACTTTCAGTTCTCAAGTTTACTGGACAAAAAACTTTTTGAGAACCCGTGAGACGAACACGGTTGAGGCAAGTTGAACTTAAGTCCAACTGAACCCAATGCACTCATACAACACTTTAAGAGCCAACTTCCCTAAATGAGTCCGGAAATGATGCGCCCAGAACATCAGGTGTGTTCGTAAGAAGTAATTTAAAGGATAATTTCTCTGATTTCTCGGAACATGCGTGTATTATGTTTCATATAGGGTACGGAGAACGTTTCAATTAGGCCCAATTTTTGAAGTAAAAAAATGCACATTATGTAAGAATCAAGTTACCAGCAGGTTTCCTATAGGAAAATAACAAACCTTCCTTTAAGCCACCGAACCACCCACTGTGAGTAGATTAGATTACTTCACAGTTGAACTTTTTAAAATCTTAAAAAAGTTAAGTGAATCAATTAGATAAACTTACGAGTTTCTCAGAAAACAAAGAGCTTCGCTTGCGTGATAGAAATGGATTATTAAACTTTTTTTTTCATTATTGACGCATCGATGAAATCAATGATCGATTTAATCGATAATCCTCAAGCTCGATTCTAATATCCGTACCTCAGACTGAAATTCCGACTAGACGGAGAAGTTAGTGGATTCTCTAGATTAGCGGTCTCTCTTTGACACGCATCTCGATGATTGCGTGATAAATTCTGAGAAACGATCACTTTTAATGAAAGGAAGAGAATTGAAAGCTCCCAAAGTTGAGGTTTGAAACTCGGGCGTGCATTTTATTGGGCTTTCGGTGGTTTTTTTTCTCCTTTCAGCGAAAGAAATAGAAGAAGAAAAATAAATTCCTCTAATCCAAATCAATACTTCTGATAGGAGCTCCGCCCTCTTTCCGGACCTGTCAGCATCGATCGCTCAAACGTGACTTCTTGATTAAAGCTTAGTAGCCTGTGTTCTTTTATTTGTGAATCAGAGCGTTTTAATTCGCCCCTGCACGCATTACAATTCAGGTATTTTTTGCAGGATTGTCTAGAAAAAGTTGGGTATGCTCTTAGGAAGAATCCCTTTTTAAATTTAATGATGATTTTCTAGGTAAGAGTGTATCTGATTTATAATGGGCCCCTTCCCCTAGATTGCCTCAATTATGACCGTTTTGGCTACACGATCGATTACCGACGTTCTGGTTCAAAATCAGAATCGATTGACAGGCATAAGAGAATCGGGATTTTAATCGAGACCTCTCATGGGGGGGGGGGGGGTGAATACGCCATACGGGTCGGAGCCCGGAAGCAAATGTTACTTGTCAGCAAGTTGGGTTCCGAAGCTATGCTTGTTGTCGAATTGGCCAAATTTTTAACCCTTTCGGTAATGTGGCATTTGCAGGGGTCTGAATTTTTGCGGTTTTTTTTTTTTTGGAAGCGAATGGGAGTACTCGGTGAGCTGAAAAGAAGAGTGCCTTTGGTTTCTAAAAGAAATCCAAAATTTGAACTCTTCGGCTCAAATGCCTTCTGTCACCTCTTTTTCATGCAATGTGAAGAGGTTTCAGGATAATTCGTCAACCTTTATCCTACTTATCCATAAGGAGACTCTGTTAGCAAATGTCTGCAGTTGTAAAAATCAAAATACAAATATACATTGGGCCAAATTACGGGTATGATTTTTTGCAGCTTTACAAGAATGTGCCTCTGAAGCCGGGACACTTTGGGGAAAAAACCAAAGGCACCTTTGTTCTCAGCTCATCAAGTAATCTAATTAGCCCAATCTTTGCTCTTAAATGGCGGAGCCACGCAAGTGTCATGGGAGATTCCTATTTAATTTGTCTCTCTATAGAAGGACACATAGAACTGCCTTAAATTAGAGTTCTCCCATGACACGTGCGTGGCTCCGTCACTACGCCCTAAACTTCAATCAATTCATTTTGTGAGTCTGTGAGCAAATGCCGTAATTTTTGCTGGATTTTACCCTGTTCTTATAAACTCAACCACATATAGCAAAAAATAGCAAGAACCCCATTAGCTCAGACCAGTTTTTGATGTGTTTTAGCATTTTTTGAGGTACTATTGACGAATTAAAGATTGTCGCGACATTTTTACACATTTTCAGTGATGATTGTGAGTGTGGGACTAATCTGCAACACGGAAAAAAAACTACGGTGAAATTAACCATACGATAGCTGATTTTGGCACCTGCTAGATGTTATGGCAATGTTAACCAAAAGTATACTATGTTTTGACTAGGTACTAGGTGATGTTCCCTGATTGCATGTCGAATTTACTCAAAGTATCGGTAAATGTACCATACTTCTGGTCAAGTTTACCATAACATCTAGCAGGTGCCAAAATCAGCTATCGTATGGTTAGTTTAACTAATTTTTTTTTCCGTGCAAACTTATCTCGCGACAATCTTTAATTCTTCGATAATTTATCGAAAAACCTAGGTTTTCGATGTAGGCGTAGGCCTTGACAATGGCTATGGTTCATCGTTATGTCTTTTGACAACGCTGTTTTTTAAGGAGTCTCTATTTACTCCCGCGGTGGAATCCCGGCGGGACATTAAGATTTACATTAGCGCGCTGCATTTTTAAGAGCCGTCACGATCCGATTGTTTGTTTTTCGTCGTCACGAAGGGTCCGCTCCCACGTTGCCAAACTGCTTTTCAGAAAATTCTTCGAGTAAGTTGTGGTGGCAGCGGTGCATTCTGATCTAGCTTTGGCAACAGTGTCGTCAGTTCGTTTGTCTTTCATGTTTTTTTGTTTAATGATTGACTTAGTGGGTAATTTGCTCTGACATCCCCTCTTCCCCTCTCGCATTTATTCTTCCACCTTCCTTTTCTCTCTAACCATTCGTCGTCCATGTTTTACTTCCCCCAATTCTATCCGTGAGTCACATGCTTCGATAATCTACTATTGAATCTTGAGTAACTGATTATTAGGCTTTCGAATTATTTTTCGGAAAAATGGATCAACTATAATTAAAGTTAATCAATTTGTTAACCTTTGTCTCTTTTCTCGTCATTTCACCCAACATTCACATAGAATATCTTCAGCACTCATTGAGTAATGTTTGCTGAAAGTGACAAAATCTTTACTCCATAATAAGGAGCGTTTAGCTCTTGAACGTTCCATTATTATCTCATTGGAACCAATGCCAAAGTATCGAATATGTGAAAGTTCAATTAAATCCTCCGGTCATCGATTCTTTTCTCATAAGTTTATCTGGAAGAGGTATCGATACATCGTTGATCGAGGGCCGCTATTGCTCATAAGTATCTTATTCAAAGCACAAAACTTAATAAAAAATTCTCTTTGGGTCGAGAAACTTCTTTTTACTTTCTCACAGTTAGAAATTGAGAAAGTATTGCGATGGCGCAGCTGTATTGTCTGTCTGTCTGTCTGTCTGTCTGTATCCCAGCGTAACTTTTTAACCAATGCTCCGTATGCATCCAAATTTTGCAGAGAAGTTACTTTCACCATTCCCCAGAGGAATTTTTTTGTTTTTTTGAAATTTTAAATTGTAGGCAAGTTACGGATAATAAAAAGTCTCCCTTAAAATCAATGGGTATAAGTAGGGAAAAATTGGAATGTTTCAAATATAGCTGTTTGAATTTTGATGAAAATATCCAACAACATTCTGCAACCAGCCTACATGGGGGGGAAAAAAGACATGTAGAATCTACCATCTGCATTGTTGATTTTGGAGTCAGCTATCAAGTAGATGGTAAATGCTACGGACATTATGGTCAATTACGTTAACTTGTTGGTACATTTTACCATCATTTAGTGACCATACTTGAAAGCTGACTCCAAAATCAAGTATGCAGATGGTTAATTCTACCTGTTACTTTTTTCCGGGTACTGTAAAATTATTTCCTTGTCGGGGGGAGGGGGGTTATGAGGGTCTCCGCCAGAATAATTTTCATGCGAGAAAGTGTTTGTGGAGTGCATGGACGGATACAGGGGATTGTCTTTCTCTCTCTCCCTCCATTTGAACTTGTGCATAAGAAAAGGACAGAAGAGGGGGCCAAAGTCACGTGATGGCCCCCTCTGCTGTCTTTTTCTAACACACAAGTTCAAATGGAAGGAGAGAGAGAAAGACAATTCCCTGTATCCGCCCATGGTGGAGTATTCTCCTCAGTTTATTTCCAATTCAAATCTAAATCTGGCAAACATGGAGTTGGGCTTCTCTGAGTGGGATGTAAAAGAAGCTGCCTTCGGTTTGTTTTTCAATCTTCTTTTCCCCCATCGTTGGGATCCATCGATGGATCGTTCATTTTCTCATTCCGAAAAAAAAAAAAAAAAAAAAAAAAAAAAAAAAAAAAAAAAACGTGTTGACAAGCGAGCCTTACGGTATGCGTTCGCTCGAGACAGGGTAAGTGCGTTTCCATCAAGTTATCATCAACCGAGAGATATCGATCTGCGCATGCGTGTGAGAGAGCTGCTTTTCGATGAGTCTACGTTTACGTTATCCTCGAGGGGAACTGAACTTTGAACGGGGAACCGTAAGGATTCCGTAAGGATTAAGATATCTTGCGTCGTGTTGCTTCGTGCCAAGATTATGTTAATGGTCTGAGTGGACCGCCGTTGCGTGCAATCCGTACGCGGATTTTTTCGGCCGGGTGGGGGGGGGGAGGGGGGCGGTTGGAGCCGCGAGGGAAAACAGACGAACTGGCCCTTCTTTCTTGCGTCAAAGGTCAGATTGGAGTCAAATGGATAGTAAGCGAATCCAATGTCGAATTCGGACCACCTTGCATGCGTAATGTTCAGTCGACGCGTCACGCCATGGGATCACTGGCGGATCCAGGAATTTGTCCTCTCTCTCTCACCCCTCGCCCCCTCCCCATTAGAACGCGTATGTTAGAAAAGGGCAGATCAAGAGCAGTCACATGATTTCCGCCCCTCTTTTCAAGCACATGCGTTCTACATGGGCGTCATTTCAAGTTCGGCTTGGGGGGGGGGGGGCAAAAAATCTTATGACTTTTTTTTTTTTTTGCTCATCATCATAATTTTCGGCGTGGAGGGGGCAAAAATCGGATAACCTTTTTTTTCTTCTTGGTTCATCATTATAATTTTCGGCTTGAAGGGGGCAAAAAAAATCGGAAAATCGGATAACCTTTTTTTTTTTTTTTTTTTGCTCATCAATATAGTTTTAGAGCCGAAGAGCCGTCTTTTGCGGGCAATAATCGGATGACCTTTTTTTTTTTGCACATCAATATAATTCGTGCCAGTTTTTGAGCCTGACTTCAAATCCTTGGGGGGCTATTGCCCCCCCCCCCCCTAAATGACGCCCATGGCGTTCTAATGGGAAAAGAGAGAGGAGGACAATTTCTTTGATCCCCTAGTGCATTATTATTATGATTATTATTATTTTTTTATTTTTTTATTTATTTATTTGTTTATTTATTTATTTATTTATTTATTTATTTATTTATTTATTTATTCTTTTCGTTTGTCGATCAATTTTCCCTCCCCCTTTTCTTTCTCTTGTAATTGCTACTACTCCTGCTTCTCTCAACTTTTTTTTTTTTAATATCTTTTTATTTTCTTACTGTACCCCTGTTCTTTTTTAACTTTTTCTCCTTTTGGGGGGGGGGAGGGGTCAAACGCGTTGAGTGTTAGTCCGGAGACTTCAACGCTAGATCAGGAACATATACGCTCAATATGAAGTCTTTTACATATAGAAGAGTCCATGAAATGCAAGGATTACCCCTTCAATTATATTTCTCCCTTTCTCTCTCCCCCTGATTCTCTCTTTCTTTCTCCGTCTCTCTCACATTCTCTCTTTCTTTCTCCTTCTCTCTCACATTCTCTTTCTTTCTCCTTCTCTCTCACATTCTCTCTTTCTCTCTTTCTTTCTCCTTCTCTCTCACATTCTCTCATTCTCTCACTATCTCACTTTCTCTTTCTTTTTTTCTCTCTTTTTCGCCAATGATAGGACAGTTGCAAGGGTCTGAAATGTTGTGTTTTTTATAGAGGAAAGGATAGTACTTGATGTGCTGAGAACAATGATGCTTTTGGTTTTTCCCTAAGTGTCTCGGGGTTTGAGAAACACACGTGTAAAGTTGTGAAAAATTATGTGCGTTGTAACGTCACTACGCAAAATCCCCGTTTAAAACAATGTATTTTGGGCCAAAATCTCATATCCGGAACAATGGGACTTCATTAGAAACTAAAGGCATCTTTGTTCTTAGCTCATCTAGCACCCTCATTTTCCACAACGTTTCGGACACTTGCAAACTGCCCCAATGAGAAAAGGGGAAGTGTGATTGCATGACTTTGGCCCCAGTCTCTGTCTTTTTCCAACTCACGTGCTCAAATGAGATGATTGAGGAGGGCAGATCTTCAAATCTGCCTCTGAAACAATCGAGATCAATCCCAGTGCAGTGCGCGCGCACGCCACTTTGGCCGCTGCTGTCTGAGCCGTGTGTGGATCCGCGGAAATAATGAGGCGGACTTAACCCGATTATGAGCGGACAAAAGAGCATCTCTCTCTCTCTCTCTCTCTCTCTCTCTCTCTCTCTCTCTCTCTTTCTCTCTCTTTCTCTCTCTCTCTCTCTCTCTCTCTCTCTCTCTCTCTCTCTCTCTCTCTCTCTCTCTCTCTCTCTCTCTCTCTCTCTCTCTCTCTCTCTTTACTCTCTAGCGGGCTTAGAAATGGCCTAATTGAAGCGCAATGGGCATGCACAGTTCTCACTAGGACAAGACAAGGCGCTCGTCGCATGGGAGCTAGCGCAAGGTGGGCTCAAAATTCGTTATTCCTCGAACAACATTGGTATTGGTGCAGTTGCACTATCGTTGAAAACAGCTTCTAATGCAGTAATCGCATGAGGCGGCAGCTCGTGTTATGTGGCAACAATGTTTTTTCGCCATTTGAACCAATGCAAAAGTATCGAATTCACATAAATTCAGTGAATCCCCTGAATTTCGATTATTTTAGGGGTTCCATTTTATATTTTCCTTGGGGGGGGCTCCAAAAATTTGGATGACTTTTTTTTTGGGGGGGGGGCCGTGCATCTTACAAAAATCTCTTACTTGATCGGGAGAGGGGGGCAAGGCCCTCCAAAAATGTGGATTTTTTTTTTTTGGCCGTGCATCTTCAAAAAAAATCTCTCTGACTTGATTTTTTGCCCCCCCCTCCCCTTAAATGGCGCCGCTGGGTGGTTTTAAAACATTCATTCACCGTATGTACTGTAGTTCACATACTTTTACGTGGGCTCTCACAGGGGCGGAGCATTGATATGCATACGAACTTAGATCAAAATTAATCGCTCAACCTTCATTTCCGCACCCGAAATAATTACAAAAGTCAATTTTTTAAATTCCATGACTGAAAGGGTTACCTCACTGTGCGACGTCGCTACGCGCACGCGCTTTCCTTCTGCGCCTGAAGCCTCTCAGTGGAGTGTGAGTCCCACTCCTCTCCGGGCCAAGGTCGCCATTTCTGCACGCGTCTCGTCGCCCGACACAATGCACTTGATTGACGATGGGCACCGGCCACCCTAATCAATGGGTGATTCCTCCGTGTCTGTATCCATGTGTGAGTGCGTGCATCGTGTAAGTGAGTGAGTGTGAGTGAGTGAACACGTATGTTTCAATTAAAGTATATTTTGGCGAATCAACGGACCGACGTCTGACGTCTAACGTTCAACGTGCCAGGTGATAAATGGTTCACTGGCGGATACAGGGAATTTTCTTTCTCTCTCTTCTTTCCATTTGAACTTATGTGTTAGGAAAGGATAACAGAGAGGGCCATCACGTGACTCTGGCCCCCTCTTCTGTCCTTTTCTAACGCACGTTTTCAAATGGGAGGAGAGAGAGAAAGACAGTTCCGTGTATCCGCCCATGATAATGGTTCAATGCTCTACTTATTTGATGTGACTATGTGAGACAGTGATTGCGCTTCACTGGACCATCACATCGAGGAGACTTGTTTCATTATCGATCGCAGCCATCGATTTATCGAATCTCTCTGTCTGATTTGATATCGATCACGCGTGGCGTTTGGCTGTCTGTCTATGGTGTCTTGCGGAGATATTCGGAGACTCAAGAATTTAACTAATTATTTGATAGCGGAGAAAGTTAATTTTTTGATGAATCGAAATGTGCGCCTTCAATTTCATCAGTTGGCAAAATCTGTTACACACATCGAAGAGACTTGTTTCATTATCGATCGCAGCCATCGATTTATCGATTCTCTCTGTCTGTTTTGATATCGATCACGCGTGCCGTTCGGCTGTCTGTCTATGGTGTCTTGGAGATATTCGGAGACTCGAGAATTTAACTAATTATTTGATGGAGAGGAAAGTTAATTTTTTTTCATGTTCGAATTGTGCGCCTTCAATTTCATCAGTTGGCAACATCTGTTACTGGTTTGTAGCAGTATACAAGGGGTATCCCAAAAGTGCTGTACACTTTTGTCTGGGGGGGGGGGGTGAACGATAGCAGGTATTAAAAACTGTTTGTGAGGGGCAATTGTCCTAGTGATTACCTCTGTAAATTAAATGTTCACTGAGTTACAACGTTTTGCAAATGACATGTCGAGCTGACCCCTCTAAGATTTTTAGCATGTTTTTCAAGGGGGGGAAAAGAGAGTTAAGAAATCAAGTGATTTTATTTGTTTAAACAAATTTTGCAGTATCTTACCAAAGACTGACAAAAATGTGATGCTTGAATTTTGCCGCTCTTTGACACTGTGTTTCAGGCTGCCAATTTATTCTCTTCTCTTGTTTTCTTCATTCTCTTGAGAACTTTTGATTATTTAACCCACTTTTTTTTCTTGAAAAACATGCTAAAAATTCTGGAGGGGTCAGTTCGACACGTCATTTTCAAAACGCTGTAACTCAGTGAATATTTAACTCACAGAGCTGAATTTGGTCTTGATTAGTAGGTAATTACTAGGAAAGTCGCTCCTTTTAAACCGTCTTTTAATATCTGATTTCGTTCGCCCCCCAGACAAAAGTGTGCAATACTTTTGGGACACCCCTTGTAGTTAACTCTATACTTTACGGAGACGAGAGTATCTTAACGGTTTCACGTCGGAAATATAAATTTTTGTCAAAGTGTACCTTCTGGTGTATTTAATTAAAACTCATGACAATTCAAAATAGTTACTAAGTAAGTATTCATTCATTTTTTTTGTGTCAAACGCGTTGACAAGTCTGAACGAGTCTGAAGACTTCAACGCTGGGCCAGGAACTAATAAACGTTCAAAATTGATTGTCCTACTCAAAGGTAGGGGAGAAGAATAACTCTTTCAAACTTGGTTTTGTAGAATGGAATTTTGTGTTACATTCAGTTGACCAAAAATTGGTCCTTTTGATCTGTTGCTAATTTATTGATTTTTGTGTGTTTCAGGTAAGAAATTCAAACTTTCCGTGCAACAGTGTCACTTAACTTGGCGAGTTGACTTTGAATTTTTTTCTTTGTACCTTCTTTACGTTTATTGCTAATGTTAGATAATATTTTTTTTTTTTAAAAAAGTGTGTTCTTCTGTATGAAGTGGGGCTCTTGCTAACTTTGGCTACTTCCGTTTGAACAGTTAATTCTTGCCTAAAAACCAGCGAAAATTACGATGAGTCAACTGAAATGAGAGCTTAATGGGGCAATTTCGCGACTCTAGTTCATATTTCTGTCCTTTACTAATACGTGTCTTTAAATGGGCGGAGGGAGAGAGTGAGGCTCTATATCAATGGCAAAAAGGTGATGTCACGAAAACCCCCCTTGTGACCCCTCTATCGATTCAGCTTGGCGAATGGAGACGATCGCCCTCAAGGGTTTTCATATCTTTTGCATCTGAGGCTCTTTCACTCATGCATGTCAACTCGTGACTCTGTAACATGAGCAAAAAGGTGATGTCACCAAAACCCCCCTTGTGGCCCCTCTATCGATTCAGCTTGGCGAATGGAGTCGATCGCCCTCAAGGGTTTTCATATCTTTTGCATCTGAGGCTCTTTCACTCATGCATGTCAACTCGTGACTCTGTAACATGGGCAAAAAGGTGATGTCACCAAAACCCCCCTTGTGACCCCTCTATTGATTTAGCTTGGCGAATGGAGTCGATCGCCCTCAAGGATTTCAATGAGAGAAAGACACATATCTAAAGCCGCCTCTCGGCCTCTGTTTTAGGTTGGACTGAACCGTTTATCCATTCCTTCTCCAATCTCCAGTGTAACTGACATTGTTGACCGAAGTTGCGCCCGACGCAAATTGACTCTTGTAATCTCTACGAAAGGAATAAAGGATATCAGGATCCCTACCTATAGATTACTCTTCCTCCACTCTGCAGTAGCCCCACGACGAAGCTTTACCGAGTACTCAGTATAAGTACGTTACTGACAAAGAAAACATTTGCCCTCAGCCGACCTCTAGCCGGAGCTCAGAGTCAAGAGAAGCTGTTTTACAGGGCGAGTTAAAAACACTAATTGTAAGATTGATTAAGAGCTCGGTGATAGTCGATTAGGCAACCCGCCATCCATCTCTCTCTCTCTCTCTCTCTCTCTCTCTCTCTCTCTCTCTCTCTCTCTCTCTCTCTCTCTCTCTCTCTCTCTCTCTCTCTCTCTCTCTCTCTCTCTCTCTCTCTCTCTCTCTCTCTCTCTCTCTCGTTTTTCCTCTCACTCACATACATACGCTCTCTCTCTCTCTCTCTCTCTCTCTCTCTCTCTCTCTCTCTCTCTCTCTCTCACTCTCTCTCTCCCACACGTACATACGCACTCTCTCTTCCTCTCTTTCTTCATCTCTCTCTCTCTCTCTCTCTCTCTCTCTCTCTCTCTCTCTCTCTCTCTCTCTCTCTCTCCCACACATACATACGCCCTCTCTCATTTTCTCCCTCACTCACATGCGTAAGCTCTCTCTTTTCTCTCTCTCCCTCCCTTACTCACCCCCCTATCTCTCTCGCTCTCTTTCTACCATTCTCTCTCTCCCACGCATACATACGCACTCTCTCTCCCTCTCTATCTTACTCAGCCGTGTACGGAAGCTATTAAGCTGAAAGGTAATTGCTCGAAACATCATCTGAATCCCCGCGCATGCGCTTATGGACATGTGTTCGCTGTTCGTATGGTTCGTGTATATATAGTAACAGAACAGCCGCTAGTCACGCTCACACACGCACTCACCAACACGGAAAATTCGTGTGTCTCGGCACTCACACGAATGCTAGTTTGAGTATGTGAGTATTAATCGGATATGTATTTCGATTCGAGTGCTCGCTCTCTCGTGTTTGCACAAGGGTGCGTTCACACTGAGGCAGCAGCGTAGCGCTGCGCTGTGTCTCCCCCTCCCCCGGATGGTGCCAGCAGATGCCTGTGATGTGTCTGTGTGCGGCAAACGGCAATACACTTTAATTGCGGCTGCTTTCGCGGTATGAAAATAAATAATGGAAAATCATCGAGTCATCACTCATATGTTTTCATCTTGCCGCAGGGTTGTCAAATCTCGCCTCCCTTGGAAGATCTTGCCAAAAATCATCCTCCGTTTAATTTAATTTTTCTCATCGAGTTAACGGGATTTTAAGGTGAACATTGCAGAGAGTACCTCTCTGATATAGATAGCGCTGCGATATGTAGTCGCATTTCTCGATTTCTTCTTTCCTTGTTGTTTAAATGGAAAAAAAACTATGTGTCGCACCAGTGGAGTTTGCCGTTCACAGTTTTTTTGTAAGTACTATGACCTTCAAAAGAAATTCCTCTTCAGATGAAAGTCAAAATCGTTGTTAGAAAATTTTTCAATCATTTTCCAAAGAGTTGGAGTTTTTTTGAGGCACTTTTTCAAGTGGTACTTTAGTGAAACTCTAAAATCACTGAAAACAGCAAAATTCTTAAAAATTGCTGGAGAAATGATATTATGAAAATCTCTAGTAAGATGTTTTTTTTGAAAGTCATAGTGCATATGTGTAGCGAGGAGTGCATTTCCGTTTTCTGCGCAAGTTTCTGCAAGAAGTTTCCGCAACCAGTAGAAACATTGAATGTATCTGATTTGCTCAGTTTTTGGTCATCGTTTGAAATATACATTAAAATAGTAGAAATTCGGAAAATTCCCCGCTATCTGGCAATCCTGGATTCATGCGCGTCGCTGGAGCCGTGATATATGACCGTAGGAGTCTAGCTAGATTTGCTCCTTAATCGAGTTGAATAGAGGAAGGATGCTGCCGACGAGTATGAATGGAGGGAGGGAGGGTGGGTTGGAGGGAGGGTTGCAGGGAGGTGAGGGATGTTGAAGAGTGGGTGTGCGCAAGTCCGCAAGTTTTACTCATCCAAAGGCGCGTCTTTGGATTGCAGTCCGCCGCACTATAGTCTAAGGTCGAAAAAAAAGTGGCCAAAAATAATCAGGGAAAAAAAGTAATTAAAAATTATCGTTTTCAACCTTCTGATCATGATTTAAAATTTTTCAGTGACATTTCTAGGTCAAAATTTCCCTCGTCTAAATGCGCGCTTTCCGCTTGTAGACAGGTGCACTATGGTCTTTGTAAGATCGTACACAATATCAGTGAAAACAGGTATTTGCAAATCATCGTTTTTAGCCTTCTGAGCTTAATTTAAAACTTTTCTGTGACATTTTTAGGTTAAAATTTTCCTCGTCTTTCACTCGTAGACTGGCGCACTATACGGTCGGAGATCGAAAAAAAAAAATGGCAAAAAATCTTTGGGGAAAAAAATTCATATAAAATCAACGCTTTTCAACTTTTAAGCTACATTTAAAACTTTTCAGTGACTTATCTGCTATCTGGGTTTAAATTACTTGTTAAAAGTGTTTCCACTGATTTAAATTGCTTTTAAAAATGTATTAATGATAAATGGGGCAGTTGCATGCAAGGATTGCAAGGGTCTGTGTGTTTTTTGGAAAAGAAATGATTGTACTTGATGAGCTGAGAACAACGGTGCCTTCGATTTTTTCCTAAGTGACCCGGTTTTGGAGATACACACGTGTAAAGTTGTAAAAAATCGTGTGCATAGTGACATCATTACGCGGAATCCCCTTTTTAAACAATGTATTTTGGGCCAAAATCTCATCTTCAGATCATTAATTAGAAACCAAAGGCATCTTTGTTCTTAGCGCATCTAGTACTTTCATTTTCACTATAGGAAACAGAACATTTTAGACCCTTGCAACTGCCCCATTAACGATGAATATACTTTCTGATTTTTGGCCACTTTTTGACGATCTCAGACCATAGTGCGGTGCGGACAGTGTTGTCGGATTTGAGGTTAAAATCCATTTATTATTCATTGGTTCTTATGGGAAAGATACGGTCTAAAGCCATACATTTGGTAACACTGTGTACGAATGACAAGCACTCGCATCTAACCTACTGGTGAAGTAATTACTATACCGACAAACGTTCGCGCGGTCGGTAAATGCCTCCAGACGATCGTACGGACAGGAAAGTTCTAAAAAGGACAACCTTTAAACGGACTATAATGCGCGTTTGAGTACATACGTCTAGTTATTAAATTAGACTCTTTTTTTTTAAAACTCGGACCATGATTTATATCGGTTCAATTGCAGAGGGGAATGTTGCATTAACGGATCGAACGAGGCAAGTTTATCCTGCTCCTTTTTGTTTTTATTTTTTTTTAACGTCTAGCAACTTTTTTAATTTGATCCGAAGAGAATTTCTTTTCCGTTTTTTTGCTGCAACAGTTATGTTACATTAGACGGAATTCGTATAAGAAACCTACTAAGAACCGTAAAGCTCGTTTTGAGGGTCTCGAACTGAAAATAGATGAACTAAAAATGACAATCAACGTTATTATGGTCAGTAGTTTCTCAGTGTTGATTGCAACTTGCAAGTCCCGATGAATGAGTTAGAATTTATTTGATATTTGGTCCTCAAAAATGGGTCTACGCGTAGAAGTATTGGTTTTTGAAAATTTGATTTTTTTTTTTTTTTTTTTATTTATTATTTTTTTTAACATACAGATATATTTAAAAATGTTTTTTTGCCGAATGTGTATAAACAGAAAATTTATACTTCTTCTAAGGACTACAAATGTTGTGTTGGTCTGGTTGAGGTAGGACCGAATTTGAAAAAAAAGGCCAATCTTCATTGTAAGGACAAAGTTATGCTTGGACGGGACTTCAAAGGCATCAAGTGAAAGGGCGAAGAATACTACTTTACTATTCATCGGTCGAAATTCCCTGGAACCATGATTCCGGCAAGAACTTGGATTCCTGTAGAGTGTTCGCTCTATTTCTTTAGCCGAATGGGGGAATTGAGTTGCATGGGTCTGAATCCCACCGTGTTTTTTCGAGGAAATTAAAGTAGGCACGCACTTGGTGAGCTGAGAAAACGGATGCCTTTGGTTTTCCCATCGATTTCACACTCACAAAGTTGCAGTCCAGAGACAAAATGCATCGACTTAAATGAGAAATTCGAGTTGTAGCGACACGTGCATTTTTACACGAGTGAATCTCCGGAACTGGGAGTCTGTGAAAGGAAGTGAACACATTATCGTTCTCATTTCACCTGGTACCTGGTACTCTCATTTTCTCGATAGAAATAATAAAAAATATAAAAATGAAAAAAAAAAAATATGTAAATGAAAAAAAAAAATAAGATTTTGACCTAAGCCACTGCTCCATTGTAGTCTATTTTGGTTGTTCCTATTTCTGTTGTGTAAATGCAAGATTGCAAGCCGTGATCGGCGACACTAATATAATGTCCAGTGTCCCCCTTCCGAAAAAGTGTTTTTCTTTGGTCACGATGTAAATTTCATTAACTATAGCCAAAAAGAGCTGGACCCAAATTATGTATGGTGCGGACTAGGACGGTCGGTCCTTCGGCAGTGGCGTGGCAAGGCGTTGCCATGTCGCATGTCGGGCGCACGTGCCTCTACTTTTTCTCTAAACTTCCTTGACATACAGAGTGCCTTTGAAATATATGAAGTATGAAAAAGGGATGATCCTCAATGTAGAGAGAAGATTTGGTGTGAATTAGATAAATGGGGAATGAGGCTGTTGCGCACTTTTGCTTGAGCGTTTTAAATTATCAATTCATGTGTAAAAAACTGGAAAAATGACAATAGAAGCATTTGAAAACACCAGAATTCATTAAGAAATTCACAATTTGCGAAAAACGCCAGACACTATTCACCCCAGTATCTTCCCACCACGAGTACGCGATATTTTGCTGGGTTAGCGCGGCACATTCAAATAATCACGGCCGACTGTCATCACAGCAGACTTCATATACAAATAAACAGTAAACACTGGCGGCTTCTGTTCGAATTCTTACGTCTCAATATCCTCAATTCCTCACAAAAGGTTGTGAAAGGTATAAAAATCGATGTGTGTCGAAAAATTATCAAAATGAAACAATAACACACAGGAGTTCCAACGATGATTCCAATTTCAATCATCATCCTTGGAACTCCTGTGTGTTATTGTTTTATTTTGATAAGTTTTCGACACAAATATCGGTTTCCGTACCTTTCACAACAAATTTTGAGGAATTGAGGATATTGAGACGTAAGAAATTCGAAAACAGACACCGTCAGTGTTTACTTACTATTTGTTTGTTTATGAAGTCAGCTGGGTTGACAGTCAGCCGTGATTATTTGAATGTGCCGCGCTAATCTCGCGAAATATTGTGCACGTAGTGGAAAGATACAGGGGTGAATAGTGTCTAGTGTTTTTCGCAAATGGGGCTCTTGCAAACTTTTGTTGTAAGCAAATAAATAGTCCAATCTGATGTTAAGACCAGCGGAAATTACGAAAATCACACTAAGAAAGTCTAAAGTTCAGTAATAAACTCACATAACTGCTATAACGGCAAGATCGTAATGGCGGTTCAACGCAGCTGGTATCATGGGAGATTCCTGTCTATTATGTCACTTTCTCTTCGGAAACATAGAGACATGTCTCAATTTAGATAGGAATCTCCCATGATATCTGCGTCTCTCCGCCATTAAACTCGATTCTGAGAGTGAATTTCGTGATTTTTCAGTGTACTTATCGTCATTTTAACAGGTTTATATGCAAGAATCGACTTTTCAATCCTATATAGATAAGTTTGCAAGAGCCCCATTGTGAGTTTATTAATGCATTTTGCGGTGTTTTCTGATGCTGTCATTGTCATTTTTACGGCTTTTTACGTATGAAATGATACTTTAAAACGCTCTAACCGAAGTGTGCAACATACCCATCGGCTCTTATGAGCTCTTATTCTGATTGTATTATGCTGAGATTCAAGTTTCGTCCCAATGAGTCGCGAAAACAAATGGCGAAAAACGTTTCCATTGGCTCTTATGAGATGATTGTATTATTCTATGATTCAAGTGTCGTCCCACTGTGTGTCGAAAAGAAAGGATCACTGGAGCATATTGAGCTCTCGACTCACGGGGGAGACCTCTCCAGCACACAGGTGAGATTAAATTGCGACGGCGCGCGACGCGTTATAATGTCATTAAAAAATATCAAACCCCCAGCGCTTTGCTGCTTACCTGGATATTTATCAGCGTTACTGGAGAACATGACACAGAGACCCGTTTCGTAGTTGACTGAGTGACAGGTATCGTTGTTTTGGCAAGCTTCCAGACAATCGGTGAGCATGAGCGTGCCCGGTATCGAGTCAAGAAGATCGTCCGGTGCGGTGAACACGTAACCGGTGACCAACTCGAAACCGATCATATCCGGTTCGCAATCGTCGACGCCACCGGTTTTACCGCGAACTATCGACGATGTCGCGGAAGCGGGGGCCGACGGTGACGATGACGATAATTGTGACGTCACGGACGATTGAGAGGACGATGCGGCTGACGCCGTTGATGCTTTGTTGGAGTTATCTTGAGCTGACGTCACTGGTATGAGAGTCGGGAGATGTGATATGGATATAGCTAAGGTCAAGAGTAGGAGAGATAATGGAGTTCGGTTGGCCATCTCATTCAAACCCGATGAGATGGGGATTGAGGGGGCGGAAGGAGTGTTTTGGGAGAGGAGGGGGTGTTTTTTTTTTTTTTTGGAGGGGAGGAGTCAGCCGACCACCTTTTTTGCTGACCAACCGCTCAGCACGACTGCAACGAGCACTCCCCGAACTCCTGAAACAGAACGGAAAAGGGAAAAAGGAATTAAAATCAATTATCAATTATTTAAATATGAATGAATAATGAAAAAATAAGCAAACAAAATAGCCAGATACAATGGGGCAGTTGCAAGGGTCTGAATTTTGGTGTTTTTCATAAGGACTATGATAGTACTCGATGAGCTGAAAATAATGGTGTCTTCGGTTTTTTCCTATATGTCCCAGTTTTGGAGATACACAAATGTAAAGTTGTAAAAATAGTGTGTGTAGTGACGTCACTACGCGGAATTCCCATTTAAAACAATGTATTTTGGACCAAAATCTCATCTATGGAAAAATGGGGTTTAGTTAGAAACCAAAGGCATCTTTGTTCTCAGTTCCTCTAGTATTTTCACTTTCTTTTATAAAAAAACACAACATTTCAGACCCTTGCAACTGCCCCATTCCCAGGTATGAAATTCTGGTTCAAATGGATCAAATGGAGAAAAAATATTGTTGCCAAATCGCCCGAGCCGTCATTGGGTTAGTGGTAATCGGTATAAGCAAAATGAATACTACCAAGTATGAATATTCCAGTATTCACTTAATTTGAGCAAACAGTAATTTCTAACAGAAACTACATATCTGATGTAATAAGAGTTCGTGCTGTATCACTGTATCAGGAATTCTATAGGTACAGTAATTTTTCATGCCCTCTGACTTTTGCGTAACTGCGAAAAAGTATCTTGAAAATATTTCGGCCCTCCAACGACGTTCGGCAAATCCGATGGTAATACACGTCTCGTAATAACACGACACGACACGACTGTGGGTGTGGTGTTGGTGTGGATACACGCGCTTTTGATGGATTTTCGCAGTCGCCGTTCGCGGCAAAGTTACGGCAGCTCGACCGACGCGCTGCAATTGCGCATCGGCAGACGTGTATTTCATGTATTACCCATACCGGGTAACGTATTACACTCTGTCCTCACTTCTATGCCGCCCTGCTTGCACGTGGGTGGGCTCACTTCACTCTCCGGCTCTCCCCCCCCTCTCCCCCTCCCACCCCTTCACCTCTCCCCCCCCATTCACCTCTACTCCCTCCCAACCTTCTCCCCCTCAGGGATAACTTTTTTCCACGATTCCGCGACTTCCGTAAATTCTCATGATAGCCACCAGAGCCAGCCTCCTCTTCACAGTTATGATGGAAGAGGGAACGCCAGGAATAGAACCGGAACAGGTATTAAAAATCACTAATTGGCTCGCGCGCGGATGAAAATTTCCCAGGAATTTGTCGGTTCGGTTTTTTTTTCCTTCTCTTTTTCCAGTGAGCGCAATTAATCGAACCGGTTTTGGTTTCTTGCGTGGATTTTAACCGGTGCGGTCCGTCGTCGGTCGTAGCGGTGACCGACAGCGCCAATGACGACCCGTCCGTTTGATTTCCCGGTCTCATCTTGTGCGTCGTGTCACCTGATTATTGCTGATTGCTCATTACTCCTCCGCTGCTCTGATTCATCAACATTGCGGTCTCTCTGAAGCCGTGAAGCAGCCGCCTGCGCCGTGTGTTTGAACATCTTCTGATTAAATCGATAACATGAGATTATATGTAGAAGACTCATGTTTGTTTAGTTCTTAGTATGTGCATTTGTTCGGGTTCTTGTAATATTCACTGCCTCCGATCTTTATCTTCCACTCATCTTGTCGCGTCAAATATGATTTCAATCAACGAGCTATAGGGATAAAGAGCCCTGATCAAGGTTATAAGTCCTATCTCAAAGTGTGACAGCATGAGTGATCTGAATCTGGTTTGTTTGCGTCCCTTTTTTAACCTCAAATCAAAAATTGTAATTAATCCAGCGGAAATTGGTTTTAAACGAAAGTGCAAAGTGTTTTAGAGTAGCTATCTGGACACAGAATTTTAATACAATTATTTAGGTGGGAAAAATTAGCTTGTTTCCTTTATGTGTCAGTTTCTTTATCGTGCAAATTCTTCTGGAAGAAACAGTCAATTCGATTTTTGTGTCCGGGTAACCGCTCTAAAACACTTGCACTTTCGTTTATAACCAATTTCTTATGTATTTGTCTCAATTTTTTTCTTTTTCAAAATTTAAAGGTTAACAAATATGAGGCAAACCGAGCCTGTGTGGAAAACTTCCATTCGAGACTTCCATATATCTTATGGTTACCTCCGAGAAGTTTCAATATCACGCCCCACAAATCGTCTTTATCGCTATAACTCGTTGGATTTCAATCAAACGAGCTCTACCAATACAGAAGATTTGTAAGACATGCTTTTGAAACTTCTCGGAGGTAACCATATGATGGAAGTCTCTTACGGACATTTTCACTCAGGTTCGGTTTGTTTGCCTTATATTTTTTAACCTTTAAATTAAAAAAACAAAAAAACAAAAACAAAAACGAAGTTGTACCAAGTACATTTGAAATTGGTTTTAAACGAAAAAGCAAGTATGTCTGAGTGGCCATCTGGACCCAGAATTGGATATAACTGTTTTTTTTTGGAAGGATTTGTACGATTAAGAAAATGACACTTGACAGGAGCAAGCAAACTTTTTTTCACCTGGATAGTTGTGTTAGAATTCTGTGTCCAGTTAGTCACTCTAAAACTTTTGCACTTCCGTTTAAATCCAATGTCAACTGGATGAATAACAGTTTTTGATTTAGGGTTAAAAAAGTGAGACGACCAAACTAGAATCAGATCGCCCATGCTGTCAGGCTGTCACACGTTGGGATATGTCTTTTAACATGTATGTATTATAGCCCCTCTATGGAATCGCGGAACGGATCTGGTGGTTATAGGCTCCTTATGTATGTAGAAAAAACAAACAAAAAAAAACTTTGATAGCGCTGACAAAACCTTTGGTGAAGGAAAATGACCCAGCAAAAGACTTCAGTAGTTTATATGGCAACGCTGCTCGCGTACGTGCGGGCTATTTTTTGATTGTCATATGCGCAGGCAGAAAAATAGAAGCGCGAAGATGAAGACAGCGGGCGAATATGCACAATGAATTCGCAAGTTTTCTAGTTTGGATATAAATTCGATTCCCTGCGGTAAAGTGGGTTAAGTCAACTGGAGCTCCAGAATCAGGCCTCACAATCACTTTGACGGTCAAATCTATTTCGTTCGTCGAAACATACATTGGATACCCTACTTTGAATCCCTCGCAAGGAAAAAAAAAAAAAAAAATGAAATAAAAACCCTGGCAAAAATGGTCCATACAGGTCCATAACCAATTCCCTTTACAGAGTATGGATATGCGTGGTTCTTTAGATGTAACGAGGGGTGACTGATGCTTGTTGAGGACCGTTTGTCCCGAACAATTTTTTGGTCCCGTGAATAAGAAGCATAATCGAAAAACTTCGAGACCGTTTTTCTGACGAACAGATGAATCTTTCTCAAGAAAAAAGTCTCCTGGATCATCAGGTGTGCTCTAACCAAGAAATCAGCATCGTGGCTTAATTAGTTTTTACGCTAACGAGCACATCTCATGTTTTATGGGCCCTTCTCCCCAGTAAGTTGAATCGGGATCGCCTCACTGGCGCAACCAGGATCTCTTCCATCTCTCTCATTTCCCATTTGAATGTATAAGTAGGAAAAGGACAGAAGGAGGGGGTTTTATCCCATTGTCCATCCTTGTCTAACATACGTTTTTTTAATAGAGAAAAGAGAGAGATGAAGAAACTCTCGGTGCGCTACTGGATCACCTTGATTTATTTTTAAGATATATATACTGTTGTAGTACGAGAGAATGAGAGTTCGGCAGCTTATACGAACATCGTGTCAATGGGACTAGGATAATTTGGGCACTGCGGATCCAAGATATTGTCCTTCTCTCTCTTCTCCCATTAGAATACATGTGTTAGCAAAGGATAGAAGAGGGGGCGAAAATCACGTGACTCCCCCTAATCTGTCCTTCTCTATCATAAGCGTTCTAATGGGAGAAGAGAGAGAAGGATAGATTCCTGGACCCGCCAGTGCTGTTGCTGTTACTATTATTACTCGGACGGTACATTCAGCCCCCTCCCCCCCTCCCCCCTCACCACAGAGTCCCCGCCCCCTTCTTTCCTTGGTATAGTAATGCTAATCCATTACAATTAAACGTGTTGATTTTACGCGGGGGTCCCTTTTACGAGAACGGTTAGTATTACTCCCATTACTTCCCGACTTGATGGTTGATGGCTGATGCTTGACGGCGTTGCCAGATCTTAGGGAAATATCAGTAGATTTCCCGTAAGGATCAATGTAAGTTCTACTGGTATTTCCCTAAAATTTGGCAACGCTGTTGGTTGTTGTGCCGGAATCGTTCTGCACGAACCTCGGCGTGGTGCCCCGATTATACCTCGTCGTTTCCAGTCCTTTTTTTTTTTTTTTTTTTTTTTTTTTTTTTTTTTTTTTATTCGGCCAAATCACGTGACCGTTCCACTGTCGTTAAATTCACCCAACGCGCTGTTGCCGGACTAGGCCACTATGGTCTGAGATCGAAAAAAAAAATTGCCCAAAATAAGTGAAAAAAAGGCACAAAAAATCGTCATTTTTAACGTTTAACTCTTTTATGTACGCACTTTTGAGTGTTTTTTGAGTTTTTATTTTTTTGGGGAACGTTCAAAAGAGGACAATTTTTTAAGAACTTTGATGGGTCACTCAACTATTTGTAAGATGTCCATTTAAAGTCCATTGAATCCCATGTTACATGAAATGGGACACATGTGTAGAGGTAGTTTCAGAAGTGTAGGCGCACCTAGACCGATAATCTTTGGAATTCGTCAACATCATTTCTGATATTGCTCGATGAAAATGAATGAGAATGAAATTGAGTGTTCACTTTTCAAGGAGGAACACTTTGAACGCAAAATAATAAAGTCAGGGGCAAATTCGGTATGGATTTCAAGGAATGAAAATTCGCCAAAGATTATGGTTGTGGTGCGCCTACACCTCTGAAACGAGCTCTGCCACTTCCCACGAGAGGGTTGAAGCTGTTTCAAACTATCCAGGGATATTTCTAGGTTTAAATTACTTGTCAATGGTGTTTTCTGTGATTAGAATTGGCCTCAACAGTCGATGAATGATGAATTTATGAGAAATTTACCTTCTGATTTTTTTGTAACTTTTTGACAATTTCAGACCTTACTTTAGCCGGCTGACCCTTTTCTTTTACGTTAAACTGATATTTAGAACTGATTCTTGGAAATTGTTTGTGCTAAAAAATGTCCCGAACCAATGAATGTCCAAATAAATATTCATTGAAAAAAAGTAATAGCAAACATACAAGAAGCACAGCGATATATAAACCAAGGTAAATGATGAAACGTTGACTAGAATTTGTAATGTTTGCGCCATAGTTTTTGAAAATGTTGAGGAAATTTTGGTACTGTGACCACATTGTGGTATTAACACCAGCATTTTCTGGTAAAAGTACTGGACTCTCCTAGGTTCGCACGTTTCGTTGTGCTCCTGGGAATATTTCTAGAATTTAAGAATTATTTTTTACAGTGAGGCGTGAAGTGCAAGAAAAATTAGTCTAGTCTTGCTACAGAAATGTGTCTTAAGTGTAAAAAAGTCCTGTAAATTTCTAGTCCATTGTAAAACAGGTCCACTACAAATTTCGTCAAACATTAAATAAAGTTTGACAAAGTTCTTTCCAACAAAAAAAAGCTCACTAAAAATGTCCCAAACCAAGAATGTCCAAAGCCATAAAGTCAAAGAAAATTTAGTCTAGTTACAAAAATGTCCAAGTGTAAAAAAAAAGTTCTGTACTCTTTTTATCCAATAATGAAAAAAAAGTTCACTAAGTTTACTTTTACGTTAAACTGATTTTTAAAACTGGCTTTTGGAAATAATGTCCACTGAGAAATGTCCCAAACCAAGAATTTCCAAATACACATATCCAAAGTCATAAAGTCCGAGAAAACTTTGTCTAGCTACAAAAATGTCCAAGTGTAAAAAAATTGATGCGCACTTTTTGTTCAGTGTTAAAAAAAGTTCACTAAAACTTTCGTTAAAAATTAAATAAAGTCCCACACAATTCTTTCAAACGTAAAAAAAGTTCTACTAATTTTTCCAAGCTCCCGTTGCGTTCGCTTAAACCTTAATACCAGAACATGGTCATAGAAGCAGAATTTCCTAAAAATTGTCAAGAACTATGGTACAAACACAAGAATTCTGGTAATTATACCATCCCTTACATTGGTTCACATATATGCTTCTACTATTTTTTTTTTTTTTTTTTTTTTTTTTTTTTTAATGCAGTAATCAATATATATAATCAATTTATAATCATGATATAATCATTAACTCTCATATTACTCATATTTGCTAAATTCTACTGTACGGAACGTAGAACTTTATCACTGACACCGTTTTTCCAGCATCAAAATCCACAATATTCAAGCACCGAATCCGGTTTTTAACTGACCCACAGATGCATAGTGCAATACTGACCCATTTCACAAACTGAGGAAGTCTTCAAGATTACCCTGCGGCCGGCCACAGACAAGGAAAACGTCGATCACGCTGTCTATATGATCAACATCGAACATCATGCCATCGACCTAACTTCCTCTCTCTCTTTGGTCATTTGAACGCATGTGTTAGAAAAGGATAGCAGAGGGGGCCATCAAGTGACTTCAGCCCCTATCTCCAGTCTTTTTCTAACACACATGATGGAATAGGAGAAGAGAGATAGAGAGAGAGAGAAAGAGAGAGAGAGAGAGAGAGAGAGAGAGAGAGAGAGAGAGAGAGAGAGAGAGAGAGAGAGAGAGAGAGAGAGAGAGAGAAATGATACGAGGAAAACAACGATACGTGTTATACGATTCTCCGTGCATAGTTGCAACTACTGCACCCATGGACCTCTCTACCTGGAGCGGAGAAGAAAATACGGTAGCGTATGGTCGACGTCAAGACTCCTGATCAGTGGCAAAATGGACGAGGACGGAGACCGTGGCCCCTATCGTGAGAGAGGGGTGAGGGGGACAGTAAGTTGGAGGGGGGGAGTGATTCGGCGTGCAAGTTCTCTAATCGTAATTAGACGTTGAGCCACTTGCCACTCGCTGCCACTTGCTTTCCGCTTTGACTCCAACAAGTCGCCCGTACCACCAACGCAACGCACGGGGTCGAAACGATGATTTTTCCGGACAAGAAAAAAATCTGAGAAAAAAATCAATGTTTCGCTTTGAAAAAAAGTCGTCTACTAAGCCATGCTAGAAGCTTAGATTTGTTAAAGAAGTGAATGATTAAATAAGACCAAAGGTGCATGCAGAAAAAAAAATCACAGGGGGGGGGGGGTCATCCAGGGGGGATGAAATTTCAATTGTTGCCAATTTCCCGACGCTTGTAGTCAGTTTACCGCCCTTCCTTCTTCTGAGTGTGACATTTTTCAGTGAACACGGGAGCATTCACTATCCTTCCACTCCCAGCCACCCTGTTATGCGCCATTGGATAAGACTGTAACACTGCTACAATAAACGAAGCGGACACTCAGTGGCAAAGCGTGCTATCTGGCAACGTAGCACTTTCTCCATTTGAACGCATAAAGAAGGTCGAATTCGATGGTCGATTCCTTTTTGTTCGATTGTTTCTATGGGCTCTTATGGTCAACATGCAACATTGCCCGATTGCACGCTCTGCCGCTACGGACACTGCGGCCATGCTTTACAGGTCTTTTATTATTAAGTTAAGAAATTGATTTTGAATTTTTCAGAGCTCAGGTCGTTTTAAAAGCAGAAGTTCACGCGTGTGTTAGGAAAAGACAGAGATATTATATGGACTAAAGCAGTAGCGTACAGCTAGCCGAGCAAGCGCCCCCCCTGCCGATTCGAATGCTGCGCCCCTCTTTTTTAAGGAAAAATTGACCGCTTCGGTGGAAACCTCCCCACCCCCCCCCCGGCCCTCTTTGCACCCGTACAAGTCGGAGCCTTTGTCGGAAAAATTCCTTTCTTTAAAAATGATTGTAAATTAATGTGGAAAATTTACTTTCAATTAAAGCTCCGAACTTTGTGAACGTGAATTTTGATGGCAGAAACACTTAGAGCCTTTAAATTGCTTTCTCCCTACAATTCTTAGCTTCTATTTTTCACAATCTGTTATCTTTTCTTTACTTTTCTCATTTTCCTTTCCTTTTTTCCCTTTCCCTCTCCTTTTTTCCCCCTTTTTCCTTCCCTTTTCTCCTTTTCTCCTTTTGGCTCTTCCTCTTTCGCTTCTCAAAACTTTTGCGCCCCCCCCCGCCCGGCGGGGTCAGCGGGGCCTATAGCTACGCCACTGGACTAAAGTCACATATTGGCACCTCCTACTATCTTTTCGTAACACATGTGTCTAAACGGCCGGAGATAGAGAAAGACACAGTTGTTCTAAGGAGAAATCTGCCTTTCTCCCTCATTGCACGCAAGTGTTAGGAAAAGACAGATAAAGGACTGGACTTACTTTGAAGCACCTCCATCTATCTTTCGTTTCGAGCCGATTTCCACTGCCAGAGCTCTACCGTTTAAACAATCACAAATTACTAGCCAAAATTTATTTATATTTAAAGAAACGGAGTGTCAGTTACTAGATAATCATGTGAAGAATGGTGCTGTTTCAAAATATCTCGTCAATAACTTAAAATAAGGCTGAAAGTACCAAAAAAAATGAAACATCGCAAATCGATTCTTGTATTGAAATGCGATGTTTCATTTTTTGATACTTTCAGCCGTATTTTTGAAGTTATTGCCGAGATATTTTGTAGAGACATTCTTCAGATGCTTCTTGTATGTAACAATCCGTTTTCTTGAACATACATTACTTTCAAGTGGGCCTCTTTTGCGACATAAGTGTCCGCAACAAGCACCAAACATCAATGTTCTTTTTAAACAAACGTCAAAGTATTTCAATGATTTTCCGCAAATATTTGAATGAAAATATGCTCATAAAATCAAAGGAATTTGGGTAGCTGGTTTTGAAAATAATACCAATTTCTACTTAATTCACACTGACTTTACGCACCATCTACTTTTTTGCATTTCTCTCTATACTTAGTATTTAAATCGTGAAAAAAAAAAAAACTAAGATATTTCCATCAAAACTAAGGCTAAACTCAAAATTGGCAGGTCAATTTACCTCAGATTATTTGTGTAATACGTGGATAGAGTTATAATATTTGGGGGGGGGGGATCCTAATTCTAAGTATATGTGTAGGAACCCGAGTTATGAGCTCATTAGAGGGCGGAAACCTATGTCACTAGCGTATAAACTGACCGTTTTAGTTTAGAATCAGAACCTAAAATATTTGAAACAGCACCATTCGCCATTTGCACTTTGCCTCTTGGGCGTTGCATGCTTTGTTTCTTCTTCTTCAAAAATGAACATTACATGAAGCAACTCTCGCATTATATTCACTGAGAGAATTCTTTTTTTTTTTTTAAATCCAAGGTGTACTTCGTTTGTGTTAAAGATACTACACAGTGAAATTTTGACTTACAATGAGAGGAAATTCCTTTTGACCCTTTCCAGCAAGGTGGTACAGCATATGTACCATTTTCTGTAACATGGGTTTCAATGGAATTTAAATGGACATTTTGCAAAAACATGAGTGACCCATCAAAAGTCTTGGAAAATTGTCCTCTTTTGAACGGTCTAAAAAAAATCTCAAAAAAAGTCAAATTCCAAAATGCGTGCTGGAAAGGGTTAACCCAAGAAAAATGTCTGCTGCTACAAGTAAAAGATTCCTTGTTGCAACTGTAATTCTCCTTCTTGCAACAGAACTTCACTTCGCGCAAGGTAAATTGTCACAAGTAAACGTGTTTCCTTGTTTTTAACCCTTTGTCTCCTGGCGGTACGAATTTGTACCACCAAATTAACATGGTTTTAAATGTATTTTCAAAAAAAAATCACCATGCACATGAAACTAAGCGAGAAAAGTTCATTCGATTCATTGGGATTGATAAAAAATTTGTGAGAAGAGTTTGTAATAAACCCGGGTTTAAAGGGTTAAAGAAGTGATTTCTTTCAGTGAACTCTCGCAGTATATTGAGACTCAAATAAACGCTAATTCATGTCCTCGGTTGCATGTGTATACATGGAGAAGTACATAATCCTGGTTCCGCCTATCCTTGATATTCCTTGATAGTCCTTGATATTCCTTGATATTCCTTGATTCGTTCCCCTGTGCGCCGGAGCATTCCCGTTATCCGCTCCTCCCTTTCCCGTCGGTAGTGTGCCGTCAGCTCCTATTTCTTCTCCTAATTTCTCCCATCTCGCCTGTCTAGTGTCTCTGCACGTAAACAAGCCCATATCCGTATTAGGGGGCCACCGTTTTTGCTCCTGCGAGTGCACCGAGAATCAGTGCACTCCTCTGTTTTTCTTTCTTCCGTCTTTTATTTTTATTTCCTTCTTTCTCTCTTTCTTTTTATCATTCTAAAGGAGTGTGTATAAGGGTTCGCGGACTATACACTGAACATTTCGAAATTGAGTCAACAACGCGTGGTTTTACAATAAAAGCGCTCGGCTCACGGCACACGCTCAGAGATAGTGGCGGCTCGTGCAAAGTGGCCAATGGGGCCTTGCAAAGTTTTGCTGTAAGCAAATAAATCCAATCTGATGTAATGACCAGCAAAAATTACGAAAATCACACAGAAAAAGTCTAAAATTCAGTAATAAACTCACATAACTGCTTTAACCCTTAACTGCAGATGAGCCCAGATCTGGAACAATTACTTTGAAGCCTTATCTAAAAGTAGGGGACTTGAGTTGTACTGTCGCTGCATGGTGGGTTACATGTGGAACAGATAGTAAACGAGTAAGAATTGTCGATTTTGTCCAAGAGCGCGCAGCACAGGATAGAGAACGTGCAGAGTGGTTGAAAATAGCTTACTGAAAATCTGATCGAGATTTTCCGATTTTCATTGTTATGTTTGGGAGTAACGCAGGGGTACCATGTACAAAAAAAACAACTATTGAAACTTACTAACTTATTTTTTACTACTTTATTTTATTTTTTTTTAGCCTGAAAACTTTATTTTCAGTTGCATGGATACCTTAATGCGGGTAAGGCAATATTTGGAACAATTAATATTCAGGCTCTTTACCATTGAAATATAATGGAAAGATTTTTTTCACTATTTTTCCCTGTCTCAAGGATCAAAATTATACTGAAAAAAAATTATTTTATTGAAAAAAAAAAAAATCATACAGTAAAGGGTTAACGGAAAGATGGCGCTTCAACGCAGGTATCATGGGAGATTCCTGTCTAATCTGTCACTTTCTCTACGGAAACACAGAGATATGCCTCATTTGAATTGCCTCAAATTATGTCCTCTTTTGAACGGTTTATTCAAATATCAACAAAACTCAAATCGCATAATGCGCGCATGAAATGGACAAATGGTTAAATAAGCTGTTTCTATTTTTTTTTTTCTTCTTTTTAAATTCCTTGGTTAAAAACGGTTAAAAGCAGCGCTTGCTTTGCTTCGTCACTACCGAGAGGCGCGTACAGAGTTAGTTCATTAGTTGCATCGAGTTTCCAGATCGAAGGAACAAGCCTTTGAATATCGTCGAAACTGTGAGAGGCCGCGGCCGGTCAGACGTTGTAGTCGCAATGAAAACCCATAATAGACAAGACTCGGGGGCAACAATTCAACGCATAAACGTCAAAAATAATTAAATGGATTTAAGCGCTTTCAAATTTTTACCATGCACTTTGCAGTTGATGCAGCCGAGGTACGGCCTCTATCATTTATATACACGCCTCACTATACGCGGCCCATTTCATTTATAACGCGTGAATTTTCGAGAGATTGACGGTGAATATTCATCAGATGCTCTTCGTCGCTTCAGGCGCCGCGCCTCACCGGTGCGGTGCGGTGCTAGGGAAACACTGAGAATCAAACACCGTTAGGCGTTACCGCGTTTTTAAAGCATCGTCCTGTACTTAACTGAAAATCACCTTGACGCATTTTTTATGCATTAATAGAATTAGACGCTACACATATATAGAATCTAGAGAACATTAAAAATAAATCAGATATGATCTATAATGAACTGTGAGCTCCGATTAATATTCAGGAACACTCACTCAGCAATGGAGGGGGGGGGGCAATTTTGACCGAAAATGTATAAAACTCGAGCGAACTTGAACTTGGTAGCATCAGTGTAATTGAGGCCATTTCCGGAAAAAAGGGCCGCCATAAAACAACGAGTGTGCTCATTCTAAATAAACAGCATTGTGATAGAATAGAGACTTTTGCCTGAAGAGCGCACCTCTTGTTTTATGGGCCCTTATTCCAAAACGGCCTTAATTTATGCTCCGATGCAGGGGAATGGTGATTTTTGTTGACCCGTAGATTTTTGATTTTTAATCCCCTTCCACTTATTTCAACGTCAGTGGCGTAGCCAAGGGGGGTCCAGGGGGTCTGGACCCCCCATCCCCCCCTTGCCACCAAAATATGTCCTAAAAAAATGTAATATTTTGCGTTTTCAGACAAATTTGACCGAATTAGTATCTTTGGACCCCCCCTTGACAATTTTTGGACCTCCGACCCCCCCCCCCCAGAAAAATTCTTGGCTACGCCACTGTTCAACGTTATTTTAGCTTAACATTTTTGAAATTATTTTAATTGTAAGTACATTTAGGTCGAGGGTCAACAAGTTTATACCGCAGATCGATAAGTTTCAAACTGTGGCGAGAAACGGGAGGGGGGGAGTTCTAGATCGTTTTGTTTATTGCATGATGCTTTTAACACCAGCATTTTCTGGTCAAAGTACCAGACTTTCTGTCGTTCACATATTGTTGTGCTTCTATGGTAATATGACTAGAATCTGGTATCATGACTATCGCTTTTTTCAGTGTGGGTCATCGGTAATCCAACCATTGGCGGATCAGAGATGCTCCAAAAACGCCCAATAGCGTATACTCAAAGCACTTCTGAATGAGAAATTTTTTAGTAGCTCCTTAGTTACCGGAAGCTAAATTCAAGATTTCTTGATAACTTTAAATTCAATTTTAAAAATTTCAAAGAAATATATCTTCTATTTTTCAAGATCACCGTAGAAACAGACAGAATATATATATATATATATATTTGTTTTACATTTTTCAAACAACCTATTTGGCTTTGGAACGGTTTTCTTGGTTATCCTGTGAAATTCAGGTTTGAGGACTACTTTGTTTCTATTTGGTTTGTTTTTGTTTTGGTTTGGTTGCAAACTTTTGCTGTAAGTAAGTAAATAGTCCAATATGACGTAAAAACCAGCAAAAATCAAGACAATTACACTCAAACTGTCTAAAATTCAGTAACAAACTCACAAAACTGCTATAACGGCGAGATGGGAATGGCGGTTTAATGGAGCTACATTCATGAGAGTTTCCTGTATCTAATAAGTCACTTTCTCTGCGGAAACACTGAGATATGTTTCAATTTATCAGGGACCCTGAGACGATGACAATTGAAAAGTGAGAAGAGCCCGTATCAGGGGTATTCTCGTCGAACTGGAGTGCAGGTAGCGGCCTACCCCTTCTCGAACAAAATAAAACGCAGAGAGGGGAAACGGACCTCTTTTCTGTTCTGCGTTTTCGAGCGCATGCTGCCCTGGAGGCTTGTTAGTGCTGCATTTTAGCATGAGGACAATTTCCCCTCATTCCTTCTATATCATTTTGCATGATGACAATTCAGTATGAATTTCTCTCATATTCTTTTCGTGAGAAGACTTGCCATCTGACTCCTTGTTCTCTCATCGCCCAAGATCAGGTTTGGAGAGCAATTCGGAGGGCAATTCTTTTAGCCATCCGGATAGGAATTCGGATGGCAATTCAGTGCACTCATTTCGCATCCACATTTACATTTCACCTTTGATTTTTCTCTGCCGTTCCTTGCTGTGTATTTCTCTCTTCTCGCCGTGTTTCCTTTGCGTATGATGAATCTCGCGCCGCTTCGCCTCTCATACACCGCCCTCTCTTTGTTAAGTACCCGTCTATCGGCCTATCTTCCTTCGCCCTCCCACCACTCACCCCTATTGTCTTAACTTGTCTTGTCTCCCTCAACAAGTTTTACTTTCTCCTTTCATCTATTGTAACTATGACCACCGCAATCACGCATATGGAAACTGCGGCGTTAGTAGAATAAACGCAAATATTTTCGTTTGTTAATATCTCTTGACCTACTGGACCGATTTTAATGAACTTTTTTGTAATCTTCTCGAAATTTTCTCCACTATCGTTCGAAGAGAGGGGAAAAATCAACCCCGATATCAGCGCTGTAAATAAATGTCACAAAGTGTGGCGCATCTGGGCATTTTTCTTGCATTTGATAATTTGATGTTTTCCCCATTTTAGAGGTTCTTACGAGATTTCTGATGACCTTATTCTGTATAGATAAAAATGAATGTGAAAATGAAATTAGGATGATTTTTTACGCCTCCATATTGTATGGTGACTGGCTTAACCTCGCGCATTAATTATCTGAAAAATGTGTGGTTCTTAAGTCTTTGGGTTCGGTTCCTCAAAAAATCGGCATCTTCTCTTCAGTCAGAGAGTCTAATGTGCATTTTAACCATCAACAGTTAATTAAAACAATACAAATTCGAAAACAACTACCACATTGAACACTAGATCCGACTTGTGCAAAGGGTGGAAAACACCGCAAAAATTACCCGGAATTTTATTTTCGAATTTGTATTTTCCTGTTATGTTTTCAATAATGTGATTTGTATAACCCATCAAGCTCCTCATTACCTAAAAATAAATATACAGGGTGTTTCACGTAACCTGCTCACTATGGTTTTCATGAACGGGTGACGGTAAAAAAATCTGGAAAAATTGGTTTTATAGGAACTTGGACTAAAAGTTTCATTTAAAAATACTGCCACAACCCAAAATTTGGTTTTTGGGGGGTTTTCAGGGGGCGCACTCCCCTAATCTCGAGATTTTCAAATAGCAAGCCCTATCTTGTGATACCTCATTTGAAAGAGGGTAAAATTCTAAGCATTTTGGCTTAAATTGTAAGTCGATATCTTTTTTCGTTTTCGAGATATCGAAGGTCGAAATTCGTTAATGGACCAATTTTCGAAAATTCTTAACTCCTACAAACATAGTCGTAAAACAAGAAACTGCACATGTAAAATGCTCTACTTGAAGAGTAATTTCAAGAAAAAAATACGAATTTACAATCGAATAAACCGAAAGTCGACTTTTAGGCACCTTAACATTTTTGGCGGGAAAACCCCCATTTCTCAAAATTTTCAAATGGCAACCCCTATCTTTTAATACCTAATTCGAAAAGGCGTAAAAAGTAGTGCATTTTGGCGCAATCAAGAGTCCAATATCGTTTTTCTAATTCGATAAATCGAAAATCGAAGTTCGATTTAGACAATTTTTCGACACTGTAAAAAACGGATCCTATCGTGTGATACATCATTCAAAAGCACATAAAAAACCAAGAATTTTAGTGCAAACCGGAAGTCAATACCTTTTTTCGCGGTCGAGATATTGCAAGTCAAAATTTAGTCTCTGGTTAGGGCTTACCTTAAATTTTGACTTGCGATATCTCGACCGAAAAAAGGTATTGACTTCCGGTTTGCACTAAAATTCTTGGTTTTTTATGTGCTTTTGAATGATGTATCACACGATAGGATCCGTTTTTTACAGTGTCGAAAAAATTTTCTAAATCGAACTTCGATTTTCGATTTATCGAATTAGAAAAAAGATATTGGACTCTTGATTGCGCCAAAATGCACTACTTTTTACGCCTTTTCGAATTAGGTATTAAAAAATAGGGGTTGCCATTTGAAAATTTTGAGAAATGGGGGTTTTCCCGCCAAAAATGTTAAGGTGCCTAAAAGTCGACTTTCGGTTTATTCGATTGTAAATTCGTATTTTTTTTTTGAAAGTACTCTTCAAGTAGAGCATTTTACATGTGCGGTTTTTTGTTTTTTCGACTATGTTTGTAGGAGTGAAGAATTTTCGAAAATAGGTCCATTATCGAACTTCGACCTTCGATATCTCGAAAACGAAACGGCTCGGCTCCGGGATACTTCGCGTAGTGGCTAACAGCCCGTGGCTGGGCTCTGCTGGCTACCACATATCCGCTAGGTAGCCGCATACTAGCCGGGATACGAGCTCGCCTCAACTCGCCCAGGATCGGAGGACAATAGGCCTATTCTTCCTATTGTTTTCATTGTCCTTTTTTCTGAAAAGGCGATACCCGTATTTTGGGAGTTACAGATTTTCCTCTTCGACTGCGCCGAGCTGGAATATTTGACTCTTTCACTTCATGGCCACTTCTCCTTCCTTCAATATTTTCTTCGATAGTCTCTAGATGGTACCGTTCTAGAATTCATCCCTTTATTGTCTCGATGCAGAAAAGATTATGAATAGCAGCACTTTCCAATGTACATAGATATACAGTATCACAGGATAATGTAATCTTTTTTGCACGGATGCAGAAAATGGTTGAATTCTAGAACGCTACCATTGGATGGGTTTGGTTGGATCGGATGGAAGAGTGAATATATGTATGTATGTTTTTGTACTTATTGTTAGCTTTGCCATATCGATGAGGATTTTAATTATTTCTTCGCGTAAACATGTTTTGACGCATTTTATTTTGCTCGTACACTATCAAAATTTGCTCTCTTTGATTCTGTTCTTGGACCGTTATGAGCTTCATGATAGTTTAAACGGCATTTTTTGAATCTCTGCGATGCATGGCAAGTTTTGGCGTTTGGGATTCACAGAGTCAAAAACAGAATCAAATGGAGCAAGTTTTGAGCGTTCAATTAACAAAACTATAAAACGACAAAACTTATTCACGTTAAAAAAAGAAAAAAAATCGCCATTGCGATGGCAAAGCAATATACGACTATTATTTAAAATATTGATTGTTCATTTGGATCAAAATAACTTGTTTCGATCACGGTCTATTATACGCACTCGTAAGAAGTTAGAATTACTTTGCGGTGTTAAACCCCCTTTTTGCGGGGGGGGCAACCCCCCCCCTCCCCTCCGGCAGTATCTTTAGTGTATTTGTTTTAAATATTCCGAAATCCACTCCTAAACTCAATAAACGATTTTATTTGCGCGAGTGTAATGGTGACATAGGGCAGTAATAATGAGAGATCCCTATTCTAATTTTGTCACACTCTCTATGCTGATAAGGTTGATTTACAGAGTAATTAGACATCAGAGTAGATAGTGATCCACATCCGAAGAATGGTACAGTAACATCTAATGACACCGTTGCCAAATGAAATTCGTCTATTATTGGTCACTTCTTCACGGAGTCACAGTATTGTTATATGGGAATCTCCCATCATTACTGCTCCAAGCCACCATTACGCTGGCGCTAATAAAAGCGTTTATTGAGGTTAGGAGTGGATTGCGGAAGTTTTTAGTGCTGTAACCGTGATTTGTGGAGGTTTTTGCACCAGAATCGACTATTAAATCGCTTATAGCAAACTTTTGCAACAGCCGGTGGCGGCTCGTGCAATTAGGCAACCATGCTTATTTGTCATTTAAACCTATGCAAAGGTATCGAAACCTTGGGGGCGCAATTGAACCTCCTAAAGATCGATTGTTTTACCTAACTTTAAATGGAAAAATAACGCTGTTACCACATTGCACGAGCCGCCACTGGCAACAGCCCTATTGTAAAGGCTTATCCGGCATATGTGTGAAATGGCTTTGCTTTAAAATTAAAAAAAAAAAAATAAAAAAAAATAAAACACCTCCATGAGCCAATCAGACTGAGATAAGGTATCTTTTAATCGAGAAGGAAGGGGTCGGGTCAACAAAACAGACGAAAAGAAAATCAAAGAGGGGGGGGGATTGTGCATACATGCTTGAAATGCATAAAAAACGAAATTAAAGTGGTGGGTTTTGGGGGGGGGGGGTATTTGGGGGTTTTTAAATGGTTTTTTTTGGGTTGGGCAAAATAGGGCGAACCCTGCTGTGAATGTCATCTGAGGAAAAGTCAAATTAGAAACGGTTATAGATACGACGAAATAGATAAAATGTTTGCCCAAAGAGCCTTAATTCGTCAAAACTTGGGCAAATTGACTCCTCAGTTCTCATGGCCCCCAGACACTTATTTTTTAAACCTAATACTAGGTACGTTTATTTTAAATAATTCAATTAACGTACACTCACATAGATGAATGTTTCAAAAAATAATTCTGTGAGGGTAATGAGGAGTCAATTTCGACTAATTTTGACTAATTATGGCCCTTTGGGCATAAATTTCATCCATTTTGTCGTATCTGTAACCGTTACTAATTTGACTTTTGCACAGATAACATTCATAGTCAGCCAATAGGGCTGTTGAGTGAGTCGGGGATTCGTGATTTTTCTGTGTGATCTTATAGACCTAAACGCGGGAAGAACGAAGATGGCTTCAGTTTTTTTCTACGTTGCGCCGTTCCTGAGAAAATTGAAGTTGAAAATTGGATCCTCAAAAAACGGCTTTTTGGCGGGAAACTGGCTGCGCGGTGCATTGTGGGTGCCTTTTGACGTCAATGCTCCGGTTCTCAGTTGAGGGGCTCAAGCGTCTTGCTTTCAGCACAGCGAGACCGCATGCGACCCATTGATCATGCGGCAGTTGAGGGGAGGCCGCCAGTGGCCCCGATCAAGCCGTCTTCTCACGCAATTTTCTCGAAAACCGTAAGTCTCAGCAAAGAACCGACTTGTTTGATCGAAAGAACATGAATTTATCCATTGGGATGGTTTGGTTGTTTTTTTTTTCAGACTTACCTACGAGACGAGTAAAGAGAAAATCACATGAAAATTAAGATTATAGAACGAAACTTCCGATAATCCCCTTCTATAAATCTCTGTCCCCCAGTTGACATAGCAAAGTTCAAAAAATCGAATGAAACATAAGTATCGGAAATTTTACGCTCTTTAAATTTGTCCTTTTGTGTTTTTCTCTCAAAATGGACGGTAAACAAGGAAAATTGAAAAATTCTGCGAAAATGTCGGATTTTCAGCGATATTCCGGGAATCGAAATTTTTGAGATTGGCTCGTCATCTGACTCATGGAAGAACAAAAAATAATATAAGTGTAACCAATCGAATGGAAATTTTCTAATCTTCCTCTTTGATGACCAGAATTTTTCGTGTAAGACGCATCGGTACCAAAATATTGGTGAAAAACTGCGTCGAGTTCTGGGTTGAAATGACACTCTCACCATCAAGATCGTCCAAGTTGCTGCTGTTTTTTGCATTTCCCATGGTTTCGGTGCGTCTTACATGAAAAATGATAGAAACCAAAGAGAAAGATTAGAAAATTTCCATTCGATTGGTTACACTTATATTATTTTTGGCTCTTCCATGAGTCAGATAACGAGCCGATCTCAAATATTTCGATTTCCGGAACATCGCTGAAAATCCGAAATTTTCGCAGAACTTTTCAATTTCCCTTGTTTACCGTCCATTTTGAGAGAAAAACACTAAAGAACAAACTTAAAGAGCGTAAAATTTCAGATAGATATGTTTCATTCGATTTTTTGAGCGTTGCTTTGTCAATTGGGTATAGACAGTGATTTACACATAGGACTGTCGGAAGTTTCGTTCTCTAACCTTAAATTGTTATCTGATTTTCGGTCCATCCGACTCCTAGGTAAGTTTGAGAAAAAAACCACCAATCCATGTCAATTGATAATTTTGTGCTCTTTCGATTAATTAGATTGGTTTGTTTCTGAGACTTACGGTTTTCGAGAAAATGGAGTGAGAAGGCGGCTTGATCGGAGCCACCGGCGGCTGCCGTAGGATTCAATAGGCCTGCTACGCTGCCGTCCGGCCGACAGAATAGGGATGGGTACCTCCGCTGAGCAAACCGAAGAAATGACGTAGCTGTGACTCGCTAGCCGATGTTTCCCGCCACGGGCCGTTTTAAATCTTATCAATTTTTCGGCACTTTGAACCCATTTTTTTCGGTGTTCCCGCGTCCAAATGAAAAAAAGAAAAAATATGGGGTCCTTAATTTTTCGCCTTCTTTCATAATTTGAATTAAAAAAATTCGACTCAACAGCCCTATTCTCGGTATTGCTCCTTCCAAAATGATGGTCCAGTTGGACAAAGCCCCCGTGAATGCAACGGCTCTAGAACTCAAAGACTCAGCGCGACAATGCCTGCCGCGTTGCAAAGGAGTGCGTTTTTACCTGACTCGCCAAGTTTCTTCTTATCCAGGACAGAGTATACTTTGCAACGCTGCACGCATAGAAACTTAGAGCATAGTCTGTTTACTATTTGACTGCAGTTGGCAGAAAATATTAAAATGCGTAAATGACTACGTTGAGGTCGGCCCTGGCCAGGGCCCGTTCACCACTCCTGTGTACTCGTCGGACTCATTGTTTGATTTTTTAATAACTGACTTTAAATTTAAATTCTGCTCGACATGCTTGAAAAATGATACCAATCGGTGGCTCAATAAGTAATTTTTGAAAGATTCCGGCAGTCTGAAATCACTCAATCAGGAATGCCGCAATCTTTCAAAAATTACATCTTGAGCCGCCGTTTGGTATCAATTTTTTAAGCACAATGAGCAGAGTTTGAATTTAAAGTAAGTTATGAAAAAATCGCGAATGCCGGAAAAATTTAAATTTTGAGTTGGTAGTCAAAATGAGGAGTGAAAAAGGGTCCGAGCCGACGAAGTGTCAAACAATGAGTCCGAAGACAGTCCGAACTACCTGACTAGCTTATCCTTATCCTGAGAACAGAGTATATTGTCTTCTTGGCCGACGCTCTTTTGTCCGGCTGGATGTGTCAGGACCCTTTTTCACCAGTAGTGAGCGAATCCCGGCAGAAAATGAAATTTTTTGCTGCTTACAATTTTTGAGTTTTTGACTTGAAATTCGCATTCGGCTAGATGTGTCGCGGAAATTGATACCAAATTGTCGGGAGTAAAATTGATTTTTAACAGATGTACGCCTGGTAGAGCCAAGATAGAAATTAACTTATAGAGGAATCGCGCATCTTTTACGAATGCATTTTTCTCCCGACAGTTTGGTATCAGTTTCCTCGCTACATCCAGCAGAATACGACTTTCAACCCAAAAATTCAAAACTCGTAACAATCAAGGGTTAAAGTGACTTGAAAAATGTATCAGAGAGCATGTAAGGCTTTAAAACATGTTTAGGGATAGGGAAAGCCTCACAGACTTCATTTTTTAGGCTCCGATATTGAGGTTGACTACGAGCCCTTTCCAGGAGATATTCTGTCATAAATAAAATTGCCTCAAATCTAATGTAATAAGTAACTGAAGATTATCACCAAATGTTCATCCTTATTGTTTCTGTTGAAGGTTTGAATAACTTTGAAAAAATGACACAGTAAACAATATAGTTTTTTGTGGTCTTAATTCTTGATTGACAGGCATAATGGTATCCCTCTCATTTTGAGGGACTGCATTATCATAGTGGACCAGACGAGGGCACATCCACGGTAAGATAGCTAAAATCCCCCCCAGCCCTAAAAAAAATTAGAGAGAAAAGGAGGGAACAAGGAAAAGGAAGACTAGCTGACAATGAGCTCTATGAAAATGAGAAATTTTCAGAGAGCTTTGAATATTATTTAAAAAAAAAAAAAAAAAAAAAAAAAAAAAAAGTTTCAAAGAGGAAGGGGGCGGAGTGCATCGTACCAGACGCAGAGTAACTATTACTATGACTCACTTTTTACTTTTCCATGATATCTCTACCCTAGAGGAAGTGAGAGAGTAAAAATACGTACACATATGATGTGATAACATTGATAACATGTATGTGATACATTAGTGATTAAGTGCAGTGAGCCCCTTCTTTGACTTTTGAAGTGTGTGAAGAAGGAATTGTGAAAGATCATGTGACGAATATTCGCACTTAAATCATACGTTCAATTTTGAGTTTACTACATCATCTTACCAGAGTGGGTCAGAGAAAACCTAGAATTTTGTAAATAAATAACACGTTGCATTCTCAACATGGTTGCGAAAAATGTTTAAATTTAAGAAATAACCCGTGATTTTCTACGTTTTATTACAGTTATTTTGTTTTATTTAAAAATTCTTAGAAAATGTTTAAGAGAAGCAGGTTGAAATGAAGACTAGAAAAGTAAATTTTCTACAGAGCTGTGGGGGAAGTGTCTTTCCTAGCCCTTTCCCTTAAAATTATCACCAAGCCCCCCCCCCCCACCGGTTACAATTATACGAGTTAACTCATCTGACCTCGCGCCACAAATTCAATGGCACGCAGTTCAAAATGTGCAGCCATGGTGGCCGACAAAAGCAAAAACACAAAAAGCACTCAAGCGATTTCGAGAGTATCGGCCGAAGTCTCCCGAGCGGGTCGACGTGTTTTTCTGCTTTTTCGGCCACCTTGGCTGCACATTTTGAACTGCGCGGTGCACGCAACCAAATTTGTGACGCGAAGTCAGATGAGCAAGATTGTATAATTTGTAACCTTGCCCCCCCCACGTAAAATTAAATCCTAGGTTCGTCCTAAAGGCACCAAATAATGATAATACAAATATCGAAAGCCGCTGCACAGTGTGTAATTTTGGCAATCTAGCGCCCGAAAACCTCCAAAAAGTATATTGACAGATCATTAAAAGAATATCTGAGATTGACAAATTAGAAGTACAAGGAGCAAGAAAATAGCATCATATATATGACCATAAAGCACCTTTTAAAGGGTAGGGGGGTCCTCAAATTCATCAAATTTAGTGAACACGAATCATACATCAGCCGGCGAATCTCAGAAACACAACGGAAAAAAACAATAAACATAGATAGATTCAAATGAAATTTTCGCATGATGTACTCAAAAATAATCGATTTTCCTTTGTATTCAAAGAAAGCTGAGAGTCTCTACTTTCTTTATCTGGAAAGACATTCTGCGAATTTTTGCGATTTTAAAAGTTGCGAGCATAAACGTGAACGTCCTAATCGATCGGTTTTTTCTGCAAATCTGAGAAATGTAAAATAAACCGTAAACATGGATAGATTCAGATGAGAATTTCGCATGATGTACTCAAAAATACTCGATTTTCCTTTGTATTAAAAGAAAGCTGAGAATCTCTGCTTTCTTTATATGGAAAAACATCCTGCGAATTTTTGCGACTTTAAAAGTTGCGAGCATAAATAGAAGGCAAAGTTGATCTGTTAGTTCTGCGCTTCTCAGAAACGCACTATTAAAAAAAAAGTAAACATCATTAGATTCAGATGAGAATTTCGCATGATGTACTCAAAAATACCCGATTTTCCTTTGTATTAAAAGAAAGCTGAGAGTCTCTACTTTCTTTATCTGGAAAGACATCCTGCGAATTTTTGCGATTTTAAAAGTTGCGAAAATAAACGTGAACGTCATAATCGATCGGTTTTTTCTGCAAATCTGAGAAATGTAAAATATACCGTAAAAATGGATAGATTCAGATGAGAATTTCGCATAATGTACTCAAAAATACTCGATTTTCCTTTGTATTAAAAGAAAGCTGAGAGTCTCTACTTTCTTTATCTGGAAAGACATTCTGCGAATTTTTGCGTTTTTAAAAGTTGCGAGCATAAACGTGAACGTCATAATCGATCGGTTTTTTTCTGCAAATCTGAGAAATGTAAAATAAATAATAATTATTTATGCTCGCAACTTTTAAAATCGCGAAAATTCGCAGGATGTCTTTCCAGGTGAAGAAAGCAGAGACTCTCAGCTTTCTTTTATTACAAAGGAAAATCGAGTATTTTTGAGTACATCATGCGAAATTCTCATCTGAATCTATCCATGTTTACGGTTTATTTTACATTTCTCAGATTTGCAGAAAAAACCGATCGATTAGGACGTTCAAGTTTATGCTCGCAACTTTTAAAATCGCAAAAATTCGCAGGATGTCTTTCCAGATAAAAAAAACTAGAGACTCTCAGCTTTCTTTTAATACAAAGGAAAATCGAGTATTTTTGAGAACATCATGCGAAATTTTCATCTGAATCTATCCATGTTTACGGTTTATTTTACATTTCTCAGATTTGCAGAAAAAACCGATCGATTATGACGTCCACGTTTATGCTCGCAACTTTTAAAATCGCAAAAATTCGCAGGATGTTTTTCCAGAAAAGAAAGTAGAGACTCTCAGCTTTTTTTAATACAAAGGAAAATCGAGTATTTTTGAGTACATCATGCGAAATTCTCATCTGAATCTAATGATGTTTACTTGTTTTTTAATAGTGCGTTTCTGAGAAGCACAGAACTAACAGATCAACTTTGCCTTTTATTTATGCTCGCAACTTTTAAAATCGCAAAAATTCGCAGGATGTCTTTCCAGGTGAAGAAAGCAGAGACTCTCAGCTTTCTTTTAAAAAAAGGGAAAATCGATCATTTTTGAGTACATCATGCGAAATTCTCATCTGAATCTAATGATGTTTACTTGTTTTTAATAGTGCGTTTCTGAGAAGCACAGAACTAACAGATCAACTTTCCCTTTTTATTTATGCTCGCAACTTTTAAAATCGCAAAAATTCGCAGGATGTCTTTCCAGGTGAAGAAAGTAGAGACTCTCAGCTTTCTTTGAATACAAAGGAAAATCGATATTTTTGAGTACATCATGCGAAATTCTCATCTGAATCTAATGATGTTTACTTCTTTTTTAATAGTGCGTTTCTGAGAAGCGCAGAACTAACAGATCAACTTTGCCTTCTATTTATGCTCGCAACTTTTAAAATCGCAAAAATTCGCAGGATGTCTTTCCAGGTGAAGAAAGCAGAGACTCTCAGCTTTCTTTTAATACAAAGGAAAATCGAGTATTTTTGAGTACATCATGCGAAATTCTCATCTGAATCTATCCATGTTTACGGTTTATTTTACGTTTCTCAGATTTGCAGAAAAAATCGATCGATTAGGAACTTCACGTTTATGCTCGCAACTTTTAAAATCGCAAAAATTCGCAGAATGTCTTTCCAGATAAAGAAAGTAGAGACTCTCAGCTTTCTTTTAATACAAAGGAAAATCGATTATTTTTGAGTACATCATGCGAAAATTTCATTTGAATCTATCTATGTTTATTGTTTTTTTCCGTTGTGTTTCTGAGATTCGCCGGCTGATGTATGATTCGTGTTCACTAAATTTGATGAATTTGAGGACCCCCCCCTACCCTTTAAAAGGTGCTTTATGGTCATATATATGATGCTATTTTCTTGCTCCACGTACTTCTAATTTGTCAATATCAGATATTCTTTCAATGATCTGCCAATATACTTTTTGGAGGTTTTCGGGCGCTAGATTGCCGAAATTACACACTGTGCGCTGGTGTGATTTAGCACGGTGCATCAACCCACCATTGAAGTATCCTTCGGGTGATAAGAAACTAAACTGTAACGCACAAGAGCAGAGGGACATAAGGAAGCTCATAAGAGCGATTAAGATAGAGACACAAAATACAAAATTAATAGATTAATAAATACTCAGAGAAACAATAAGCAAATCAAAAATCAAATGCAAGAAAACTGCGCAGATGCGCCTCACTTTGTGACATTTATTTATAGCGCTGATATCGGGGTTGATTTTTCCCCTCCCTTCGAACGATAGTGGAGAAAATTTCGAGAAGATTACAAAAAAGTTCATTAAAATCGGTCCAGTAGGTCAAGAGATATTAACAATTCCATATGCGTGATTGCGGTGGTCATAGTTACAATAGATGAAAGGAGAAAGTAAAGGGAGACAAGACAAGTTAAGACAATAGGGGTGAGTGGTGGGAGGGCGAAGGAAGATAGGCCGATAGACGGGTACTTAACAAAGAGAGGGCGGTGTATGAGAGGCGAAGCGGCGCGAGATTCATCATACGCAAAGGAAACACGGCGAGAAGAGAGAAATACACAGCAAGGAACGGCAGAGAAAAATCAAAGGTGAAATGTAAATGTGGATGCGAAATGAGTGCACTGAATTGCCATCCGAATTCCTATCCAAGCCTTCCGAATTTCTCTCCAAACCGATGAGAGATTAAGGAGAAGATGGCAAGTCTTCTCAAAATAAGAATATGAGAGGAATTCATACTGAATTGTCATCGGTTAAAAGGAAGGAGAAGAAAGAGGGAAAATGGTCTGTTCTCTACAAATGAGTCCAGGACTGCGGCGACTTCAGTCTTGCGGTCTTTCGGAACGGTTTTATACCTGGAGTTCAACCCTTGCGTGCAAATCGGAGGGTGAGAAGACTCGACTACTAAGACTCCTCTTGAGAAGTGATCATGAGAGCAATTCGCTTGAGTCGTATCAGGGTCCCTGCAATTTATAGATATAGGAATCTCCCATGATACTTGCGTCTCTCCGCCATTAAGCCCGATTTTGAGAGTGAATTCCGTGATTTTTTAGTGTATTTATCGTCATTTTTATGGATTTTCATGCAAGCATCAACTCTTCAATCACCTGTAGCAAAAGTTTGCAACATCCCCTTTAGCAGTTCAATTGAGACCGTTTCCGAAAAAAGGGCCCATAAAACAACGGGTGTGCTCTTTTGGAGAATTCATTCTTGTGGAACTATATAGTAGTATATAGACCGTATCAGGGGCTAGGAAAGGCTACACCCCCCCCCACTTTTTTGGGCGGAGGGGCTAAAAATTGGGGAAAAGTCATCTCTTGAGACTTGAGAAGCCCAAAAAAAAAAAAAAAAAAAAAAAAAAATCATGTGTGATAGAGTAGAGACTTTAGTCTGTAGAGCGTACTTTTTATTTCATAGGCCCTTTTCCCAGAAACGGCCTCAATTATTATCAGGAAGGTGGAGGGGGGAAATTTCAAAAATTAACGGGCATAAGTCAACCAGTGATACTCCAATAAAAACTTCCGGTTCTATATAAGAATCATTCTCATAAGTTCCCTCTATTCGAACGTTTCATATTCGAGGTGTACCCATTAATTCCACAGGTTCCGCAAGCTCCCGCCGGGAGCGCCGACCAACTATTTCCGGGGAAGGACGCAGAACTCGTGGAAACTGTTTTTTAACGGCCGCGACTCCACCATTCATACTCTATAGTCTATACTCCACAGGCCTCCATAGGAGAGTCATAACCTCATAACTCGATGCACTGCCCCGAGACAAGTATTGTGTAATTAAATCCCCCGCAATGTATAAGTAAATATACAATTGCAATAGGAATGGGTCTTTCTCTGAAGATTGAGCTCAGTGATAGAGTCGATAAATTAACTCATCTCTACAAACAATGGGATTTCGCAGAGAGCCAGGGCATAAAGCGGCCGCGGCCCAGCGCGCATGCGCGGGGCATTGGCGCATGCTATACGGGACCGTCGCGTTGAGCCGTTGAGGGCCGGTGGCCGTAGGATCCGCACCGGGGCGCGGGGGGGGGGGGCTCTTCGCCTTACATGTGCCAAGTTCGCGCGGTCTGAATCCGTAAGCGCAGCCTGTAAAGTGTGAAGCAGTGACGGCTTGTGAACAGTTTTTTTTGTTTTTTTTGTTTAGGTTAGTTGCTTTCATCCACTTAATGGGGACCTTTAATCATCACAGAGATTTGTGAACAGTTGATGGACTTTTTATCTCATTTGAATTTGCGCGCCAAAATAAAATAAAATAAAATATAATAAAAAAAAAAAAAATAAAAAATCCGGGGGAAAATGTGGTCAAATCAGAGGCAAAAAGTGGAGAACCAATATTTCACGATTCCCATGACCTTACATCATTTTTTCTGTGTATGTAAGTGAGGCGAAGCTCAGGTTGTGTTTAAAAAAAAAAAAAAAAAAAAAAAAAAAAAAAAAAAAAAAAAACACCAGTGACTTCACGTACTGTCAATAATGAATAAGAAGGCCCTCTTCTGCGACCCATAAGTGTTCTTGAAAAGCACCAAAATTCAATGTTCTTTTTAAGTGAACTTTAATGGTTCCAATGATAATTCCCATTAATTACGTTTAAATTGTACTCATCTTCGGCATTTTGAGATGCTGATTTAAAAAATTATATCGTTTTCTAGTTTTGATTTTACGCGTATTCCACTCTTTTGCTATATCCGCGGTTATGCTTAAACTAAGGCTGGACCTGCTTGACAGGTTTTTAATGTAGAAGTAGAAAAAGGATTGATAGCTGGGGTTTTTCGGTTTCATCCCCTTGTCTGTTAATTGTCCAACATACGTGTTTCAATGGAGGATAGAGAGAGCTAAAGAATTTCTCGTTGCGCTATTGATTTAATAGATAGAGATATTCCAAGAATCCAAGATAATCGATTAGTCGTTTTTACTCTCCTTACCAACGTATAATAACCCCAATAGTAAAATGATCGATCATATAAAACCAATTCAATCGATTTACCGGGAGGGAGGTCGATCCCTCGATTCTTACGAACCCATCAATCGCAATAGTAAAATAATCGATCATATAAAACCAATTCAATCGATTAATCGGGAGAGAGGCCGATCATTGCTTTTGTAAATGATATATGTATATATAGAGATGGGATGGATCGATTAATCGATTCTTACGCTGATGGGAATAAGTCCCTATAGTTGCGGGTCAATCGGTGAATTCTCCATGATTGCAAGAGGATTGTGGATTGTGAATGGCGGATAGCAGCACCCCTAATCTAAGCTGCCGTTTAGCGTATAATTTTACGAATTATCCCATTTACTTCAACGTAAAATGAGTTAATTTCTTGCTAAATTTGGCACCACTGCCCTTAATGTATGCGCATTGAGCATCGCGAACAAATCACGCTGATTTTTGTGCAACTGACGCAGTGTTGTCGGATTTCCACGGAAAAAAATCGAGCGTTAATCCCTTTTAGTATCCGCACCGTTTCCAGTCATTTTTTGCCATCGTTCGGCAACACTGACGGCCGTGTTCCTCAGCTTCATGTGCGCGAAACACAGAGGAATTATATTAATTGTTGTGATTAGCATTCGAGAATCGGATGTGGCCGCAGCTCTACACTACACCAGTTCACCGCGGTCGCGTATCTATACGCCCAGTACCGTAATCCGGGTTCGAATCCCGCGAGAAAACTGGGAAGGAATGGAAGGAAGCGATTCTCCCATCTCCCACACCCTCACGCACTGATCACAGTTTTGTCGATGGTTCGGCTTATAAACTTTTGCCGCAGAAAATCAGCAATGTGGAGCATGAAATCCCATGGATTTTAACCCTTTCTTACACAAATTATGAAAAAAGTACCACTGTAATCTGAAACCTATACCATCAAATTGAACGAAATTTCTCATATGATTTCATGTGCGAGTCAATTTTTTTGAATTTCTATGAGGGTACATGTAAAATGTCGTCCCTTATTTGGGACATTTCGAGCGAAAGGGTTAACCCCGTGGGGGGCGATGAACACAATTACCTCGAAAATCCTTGATAAGGGTGCAATTTAAACTCCTTGGACCAATAAATATTCGGAAAAGACAGTCCTCGAAAGACGTTGGATGGTGAGCGTTTAAGTGTGGTTTTAAATGGTTGTACGTGCTCTGCACCAATCATCTGAGAGCAGGATCGTCGGTACAGAACATTTATGGGTCCTTTGAAATCTCATTGACTTGGCTTGAATAGTACCCAAGCCAATAAGACAAGGTGAGTTAGAAAAATTGCAATTTAGAGACGCTCACTGTAAACGGCAATTTTCGAGAAATCTTGAGTTATTTAGCGCAAGGTATACCCATTACCCAACAAGGTATCTTGTAATTTCGTCTTGAGATTTGCTTTGAGAGGCTTGAGTACAATTTTGCGCGTTTCAGGATCGTCTCAGAATGGGGATCTTGCAAAATTTTGCTATAAGCAAGTAAATAGTCCATTCTTATGTAAAGACTAGCAAAAATCACGAAAATCACACTGAGGAAGTCTAAAATTTAATAATAAACTCACATAACTGTTATAAAGGCAAGATCGTAATGGCGGTTCAACGCAGGTATCATGGGAGATTCCTGTCTATTATGTCACTTTCTCTACGGAAACGGAGAGATTTGTCTCAATTTAGATGGGAATCTCCAATGATACCTGCGTCTCTCCGCCATTAAGCCCGATTCTGAGAGTGCATTTCGTGATTTTTTAGTTTACTCATCGTCTTTTTTACAGGTTTTTATGCAAGTATTAACTCTTTAATCCCCTATAGCAAAAGTTTGCAAGAGCCCCATTGCAAATTTGTGTCTCCCTATCACTTAAAAATCCATTGAAACTTCCCAGAGAAATTCTGAAGGCGTTTCGGCAGAAGGTATGTTTCTAAATTGCAAATTGAACCTCTAGAGAACGATTCAAGTCCAAGAATATATCAAGCACCCGTAAAGTCTCTAATGCACATTTAATGTCGGGAATTTGAACAGTGCACTCAAAATTTCTACAGTAATAAATCATTGAGATTGAAACCCTTTTACCCCCATAGTCCGCTATTTAGAGGACGTTCTCTGTTAACATGGATTCTTTGAAATTTCCAAAAAAAAAAAAAAAAAAATTGAAATGCACATGAAAGTATGTGGGGAAAACTCATTCAATTCATCATTGAAGGTCGACGATTTTTAAAACTATGCATATAACTATATTTGTTCATGATTCGGCAATGAAATGGTTAAATTATCTTTTGTTAAACAGGACTTGTTTGTTTTTGATGTTTGCTTTTGTAACCAAAGCCAGAACAGCCCGCTACTCGATTCGCAGGCATGGAACGACACCTTTCAGTAATATATCCTTTAAAGCTTGAGAAAGAAGCGATCTTCGGGTCTTCTTTTGTTTGAAACCCTAATTTTATTACTCATTCCAAACTTCGGGCTCCCGCGTTTAGTGTTTTTTTATTTTTTGTTTTTTGTTTTTTTTTTTTGTGAATAAGTAATCTGATCGTTTTGCATTGCTGAGCGTGCCATCGGAGAATTTGGCAAAGGCTATATTTTTTTTTATGAGCTTCGAATTCGCGATGCGCGCGAAGCCAAAATTTTTATCGTTCACGCTTTATCTCTTATTCAACCGCATCTTTGCGCAAGTCTCGTATATTATTCCCTCGACGCATGATCCAATGTTGCCAGATTTTCCTATGTAAATCCCCAATTTTTATACACTGGCGCATCCAGGATATTGTCCTTCTCTCTCTCCTCCCATTAAAATGCATGTGTTTGAAAAGGATAGAAGAGGGGGTGAAAATCACGGGACTGCCCCTAATCTGTCCTTCTCTAACACATGTTTTCTAATGGGAGAAGAGAGAGAGAAGAATAAATTCTTATCGAATGGAAAATGTGTATCTTTTATGCCAAATAAATCTCCTCTATAGCGGATCCAAGTTATTGTCCGTCTCTCTCTGTGCCCATTTAAATGCATGTGTTAGAAAAAGATAGAAAAGGGGGCGAAAATCACTTGACAGCCCCTAATCTATCCTTTTCTACTACATACGTTCTAATGGGAGAAGAGAGAGAAGAACTTAATCTTGGATCCGCCAATGCTTTTACATCAAGTAAAATGGGAAAAATCGGTTGAATATCCGAAAGAATAGCAACACTGTTCTCACAATTTAGTCGTGTGAACCTTAAGTTCCAAAGAACGATTTTGTTTTTTAATTTATTTATTTATTTATTTATTTATTTATTTAAGTAGCAAGCAAAGTCAAAGTTTGGTTATCAAAGCGTTATCAAAGTAAGATTGATTGGTGAATTCTAGACACCGAACAAATGGCTCTTCTCTATTGTTTTCGATTGTTATGTCCCCCCCCCCGGCCCCCTATTTATTTTGTTTACGACCCTGCGAACTGCGTGTTATCATAGGAGTTCTCAATTGTTATGTTACCCCCCTCCCCCCTTCCGTTATTATTTTTGGACCCCCTTCTTTATTTTATTTACGACCCCGTGACGCCCCGCGTGTTATTGTTATCAGTATGTTTCTTTTCATCACTTGGTCTCCTCCGGTGGACGGATACCGAATTTAGCGATTGGCGCTCTTTTTATTTAAAAAAAGAAAAAATAATAATAAAGAAAAAAAAACTGTCAATTGAGTAAAATTTGCACTTTTATTTCTATTTTATTCTCGCGAATCTTATGTCTTGTAATCTTGTATACCCAAGCTTTATTGCTCCCTTTCGCACCTACCGGTTTTGTCTCGTTTCTACTCTTGGAAATTAATATTCTTTCTTTCTCTCTCTCACTTTCTGTGACCATTTAAACACATGTGTTAGAAAAGGATAGCAGAGGAGCCATCACATGACTTTAGCCCCTATCTCCGTCCTTTTCCAACGCACGCATTAAAATGGGAGGAGAGAGAGAAATACAAATCCCTGTATCCGCCTATGATGGGAGAGGAGATTCAAACATAAAAGGTTCCGCGCAGTCGCTCAAACCTCGATAATAAAATACGCGTTGCGATCATTAAACGCATAATTGATTAAAAGCATTCTTGACTACTATATACTTGTATGTAAGTATGTATTCATGCATGTATTTATGTGTGTACACGGAGAGCAGTAGCTGAATAAACTTCAGAAGGAGCTCTATAGAGTATATATTATTTGCACGTTTGCACCGTTTTGTAATGTAAAAAGGAACGATGTTGATATTATGTGTTGGTGTGCTACTAATATGCGTAATCTCACATGCTGATAAAACATTCACACATATTCGCATCTCTGCGTAATTTATTATTTATGCCTCGTTAAAAAGTTTATAACTTTTATGCGCTCCTGTGTATCCAGTGAGGCGCTGGAGAATCTTGACCCTCGTTCTGCACTCTCTGTTAACATTTGGTACACAGAGAGAAGCGTTTATCGTAAATCACGAGGACTCCTTTCTGTGGCTGGACCGGTCGGACATTGGCCAGCCGCTGGTCGCAAGGTGGAATTTAATTGCATACCTGATGTTTTGTGAATTTTTTTTTTTTTTTTTTTTTTTTTTTTTTACATTTGTTTTAAAATCGGATTCCTCGCCGTTAGAAAATTGACACACATTCAGGGGCGATTTTTATTTAGCGAAACAAGTGTTTGAAAGATAATCAATAAAATGCAGTAATTAACGGGTGATGGAGAAGTGTCCGCATTTCGCGGCGCACATGCCATCGGTACGCGGATTCTACGTAAAATATCGATCTTCAGGAGAAGCACTGATTCCCGGAGAAATCGATACTTTTGAATGGGCTCCAATGGCTGAAAAAAACTAGGTTGCCGAATAGCACGAGCTGCCACTGACTGTATCGATATTTCTTACGTGTAAATCGATGGAAAAGAATCGATTTTTAAAGTGTTCTCTAAAACCTACAAGTAATTGATACTTTTGCTCTGTCCTTGCCTTGACATCTATTAATCTTGCTTTTTACCCTTGATGATTACGCAGTAAAGTTTGTTTCAGAAATGTAAGCGCAATTTAACTGTAATTTTGACCAATTTTCACATTTTATTCGTTCAAATCAAAGAAGAAATTTTCCTGCATCTTTGGCTTTTTAATTTGAAAGAGTTGCTCATTGAAAACCCAACTCATACACCAATGGGTCTGTTGCAAACTTTTGCTATACAGCGATATAGAGTGTTAAATCTTAAGTAAAATCACGTGAAAAGTCCATTGGTGGTATCAGAAAGTCATAAAATGCGGTATTAAACTCACAAGAGGCGTTTAACTGAAACCCAAGATGGCGGTAAAATATCGAGCAACCTGTGTGCACGCACTGTGAACATCCATGATGGCCAACGTTAACAACCTCACAGCATCGGAGGTTATGAGTTTGTTTGCGTTGTGATTGGTTGTGATCAATGTAGTGAGGTTGGCCATCTTGGATGCTCATGGTGCTTGCACACAGGTTGCTCGATATTTTACCGCCATCTTGGATTTCAATTAAATGCCTCTGGTGAGTTTGTTATTTCATTTTATGACTTTCTGCTGCCACCAATGTACTTTTAACGCGATTTTACTTGAGGTTGATCACTCTATAGCGCTGGAGCAAAAGTTTGCAACAGACCCATTTTGTTCATTTTTATTACGTAACTAAAAATAACGTTGGAAAATGCAAAAGATTATCAGTTTAGGTGTGGCTACTCTTCTCAAACGACCTCTATAACGGCGCATGACTGCAGGCGAATCGCGATGTATCGATATCTTCTTTATTTTATCCCACTGAAAAGAATAGAACTTTAGGAATTTCTATCGTTTAGTAATCGATACCCTCGCAAAAATGGTCCATAGAGGTCTATACGGTCTTTAACCCTTGTGCGCCTAAGGGAGGGGTACATTTGTACCCCAGGCCAGTTTTTTTGACGCCATTTTGTCAAAACTGCTCAAAATTTTTTGGGACTTCATGACATTTTAAGTTAGGATACTTAGAACACGTCCACCAAATTTAATTAATTTTTATGAATTTTTGTCGATATTATAGAAATTTAAAGTGTTGGGGAACAAATATTCCCCCCCTTCGTCCTGCCAGTTTTAAGTTTGGAACCATCTATTAAAGTGAATTTTACGGATATTTTATGTAGATTAAGAATATTAAGTCAGATCATTGAAAAAAAAATGGAAATTTATCAAAAATGGAAAAATAAGATGGTACCTCATTTCATTTTTTCCATTTTTTTATTTTGACATTTTTTTTAAAAGTAGGTGTAAATTTGGCAACATAGCAAAAATTTACTCAAATTTCACATAATTTACTCTCTTAGGGTACTAAATACATAATCCATCCATTAAAGTTTCAAAATTATTGATACTGACTGTGCTGCATGAAAATATCCTTGGGGTACAAAAATACCCCCCCTTAGTCCCTTGTGTTACCGAAATACCTTAGGCTCATAAGGGTTAAGCGATTTCCTATGTAGAGTATGGATATGTATGAATATCGTTTGGGTATACGTGTTGGATATTCTTCATATGGGTGGAGCAAACAATTTGGCAACTGTGGATTCCTCCCATTTGAATGTATGAGAAACAATCGATTCTTGAGGGGGCCATGGCTCAATTTCTAATCGATTTTTTCTCACACATTCAAATGGGAAGAATCCACAGTTGCCAAATTGCTAGCTCCGCCCATGATATTCTAACAGATCCGTATGGATCCATATGGATTCATGCATATCCAAAATCTGTGTAGGGAATTGGTCATGGACCTTCTGGATCTATATGGACCATTTTTGCCTGGATACACGGAAAAAAATTACGGTGAAAATAACCATACGGATACCTGATTTTGGCACCTGCTAGATGTTATGGTAATGTTAACCAGAAGCAGTGGCGTCGCGTGCCATCTGGCAACAGTGCAACTGCTCCATTTAAACTCATTAAATATATCGAACTTTTTTTGTGCACTGTGCACCCCCTGAATTCGATCTTTTTCATGAGTTTAAATGGATAGAATACATTGTTGCCAAAGTGCACGCGACGCCACTGACCAGAAGTATACCATGTTTTGACCAGGTACTAGGTGATGCTACCTGATTGTATGTCGAATTTACTCAAATTATCGGTAAATGTACCATACTTCTGGTCAAGTTTACCATAACATCTAGCAGGTGCCAAAACCAGGTATCCGTATGATTATTTTCACTAATCTTTTTTTTCCGTGTACTATTGCATGGATTCATTCGAGACGTAAATAATGATCGATTGCTCGTAATCCGAAAAGAATGTCCAGAACAATGTTTGTTTTGACCCACCGTGCTCCGGATTCCTCGAGGCAGGGAACGAGCGGCGCGCGCATTGCAGTCACACACAATGTAGTTCCAATTACGCTCGCACTCTGACAGTAGCAGTGCGGATTCTTTCGCTAATTGAACCGTATAAATACTAAAAAGGCCAAGTTCGATTCATCGGCCAATCCGCGTTTGATTTGTCGTGTTGTTTCATTAGCGATAGCGGATAGCGGTCCATTGGAACCAACGTTGGTATGGCGTCTTTAGTTTCCTCAAGTTGAATCGAGAGTTGATTGTCACCAAAACTTTCAAATATTTTAATGGTTCCACGTCCAGTCTGAGTGTTTTTTTCCTATCTCCTCGCCATCTTCCGGGTGTCTGGCTACTTCATGATCATTGATCAACCTGCACGGGTCAGTTAAATGCGTCGATGAAGTATAATGCTACCGCAAGCGCAACTCTATGTCAGTTCAAAAGTGCAAGAAGTGGCCTTGTGGCCACCCGCTGGAGAATTTTTTAAAAATTATTGCAGATTCTGAAAGAACAGATCAAGACCTTTCGATTGATGTGCCTCATGTTACCTTAAGTTGGAAAAATAAAAAGTTTACCGCCGAAGGAACTTAATTGGCTCAAACCATGGAATCGTGCCAATTCGGCAATTGAAACCCCAAAATTTTGATTCGGAGAAAAACACTTTATTTTTTCTTGTTTAAGGGGCACATCAATCGAAAGGTCTTTATCTGTTCTTTCAGAATCTGTAATAATTTTTGAAAATTTCTCAAGAGGGTGGCCAAAAAGGCCGATTCAAAAAATTTCAAAAATCCCCCATAACTCAAAAAATTTGGGTTTTTTTTTGGAAAATATTGAAAGTAGCGAAAATGTCGGCAATTGCCTCTTCTTTAAGATTATCAACTAATTTTTATACTTTTATCGGAGGTTCTTTCAAAACAACTTAAAAAATATGTTTGAAACCCCCCCCCCCCCCAATACGCCTTAAGGGGCTGTCGGAGGCTTTTCAAAATATCAAAAATGAAAAAAGGGTCATTATCCTACCTGACTGTTTTGTTTCAAATCATTTGGTTCAGTAGTTTTCGAGAAAAATGCCTGGTACGGGTGCTCTGGCTCACCCGGTATATACAAGCTCTTGCGTGTTATTGCGGGATTGGCCTCTGGTATTGAATTTTACGATGCTCAAGAGTAGTTTAATCACATAGGTATTGTGGCTGGCTATGTGGCTGCACTCAAACGTTTTTCTCATGACTTCATTTGCATTCAATTTACTAGCCAGGTTCATAATTCTCACTTAGCTTTCAAAGCCTTGTTCTCTTCTTCCTGGCACAATGCGCACTCCGCACCACCGAGCATAAAAACCACCGGCGGATCTCTCTCTCTCTCTCTCTCTCTCTCTCTCTCTCTCCCTCTCCCTCTCTCTTTCTCCTTCCCTCTCTCTCCCTCTTTCTCTCTCTGCCCATTTGATCGTGTGTGTTAGAAAAGGACAGATAAGGGACAGTCACGTGACTTTAGCGCCCTCTTCCATCCTTTTCTAACACACGTGTTTAAATGGAGATAGAGAGAGAGGGAGAGAAGGAGGATCCGCTAGTGATAAAAACGGCACTGCGCATGCGCGAGTCAGCGCCCGCCCTAACCGCTCAGCGCGCCGGCTCCTCGGGCGCTTTCCTTTGCGCTGCGTTAGGATGGTAGGATGGGACGGAATCGCGAAACAAACTAATTCATGAACACGAAGCGTATGTAAGAATTGTGGGACTCGGCACTGAAATTTCTGCGCGGAAAAGGCATTCCGGCCGAGTTCCCTTTGTCATTTTTGCGAGAAACCGTTAGAGATTAAAACAGCTTGTACAATGTAAGTACAAGATCAGATCCCTGGTCATCCAATCAAACTGATTAAAATCAGAAATGGGAATTTCTCAAGGAGTCCTTGAAACTGATGCATCATATGTAGCTTCAACGGATTTCAGTTGCTCTTATACTTTGCTCTAGCGAACATGAGCATTGATCCTTTGAATGAATCACTGAATACTACGAGAAACACGTCCAAATCGGGCTGTTGCACACTTTTGCTATCAGCAATTTAATAGTTGATTCTGGTGTAAAAACCTCCAAAAATAACGATGGCAGCACGAAAAACTTCCGAAATCCACTCCTAAACTCGATTAACGCTTTTATTTGCGCGGGCGTAATGGTGGCCGAGGGCAATAACAATGGGAGATTCCCATCTAACAATACTGTGGCTCCATCAAAAAGTGACCAATAAGAGACGACTTTCATTTGACACCGTTGTCACTAGGTGTTGCGGTACCATTCATTGGATGTGGATCATCACTCTGATGACTAATTACCCTGTGAATCATCCTTGTCAGCATAGAAATATTGACGAAATTAAGATAGGAATCTCCCATTGTTATTGCCCTCGGCCACCATTACACCCTCGCAAATAAAAGCGTTTATTGAGTTTAAGAGTGGATTTTGGAAGTTTTTAGAGCTGCCATTGTTATCTGTCGAGGTTTTGACACGAGAATCGACTGTTAAATCGCTTACAGCAAAAGTGTGCTACACCCCCATTCACAGGAGAGACAAAAAACTTTGTAAATAAAATCTCGCATAAAATGAGGTTTAAATTATAGACATTTTCTTTAAAAAAAAAAAAAAGTCATGAAAAGTTTTTACTGTCCCTCCTGTGAAAGGTTTTGGTGACAAGCAGCCTTCAAGTATGTAGTGGTTCATTAACAGGGTTTCTGTTTTGAAATTGTCTGCTTCTTTCCTGATATTTTCTGACCTTTTCTCCAAAATTCCATAAAGTTTCTACACCACGCTCGGTAAAAATCTAATCGACAAACGTGCAGAAAAGATTATGCGGACTGATAGACTGTTGTTATTTATAGATACACTGCAATACTACATTATAACGTAGCTCTGTGATAGCATATTCTACTCCAGTTTCAAAGAAACTTAAAATAATTTCAAGAACTGTATTTTTTCATTTAGAGGGCAAACTCCTACTTCTTCTTCTTCCTCTAATATCTTGTCTTGAAGAAGAAGAACATAATATGACACAACTCTCATACTATACGTATAGAGATCCTAGACTTTGTAGAAGCAAAACTAGAGCTTGGTTTAACCGTTATCTTTAATTGTTTACTCCTTTTCTGGTGGCGTGCATTTTTCGGTCATAACTCTCTCGGCGGCAATTTTTCAAATATCAAAGCTATGCTTTCGAAGAGCGATGAGTAATGCAGATGAGTGTTGAGTGAGTGGACGCTCAGTTGTTCGAGTATATGGTGGATGCTGGAAATGGTGTGGAAACTTTGAATAGGTAGACCTATGTTACTATGCAACGTAGAAGTTTGAAAGTGTTTCCATTGATTTTAATCGTAAAATTTCCTTTAAGTATCTTTCATCATATAGTTTGTCACTTTCTCACTACCGACAAAGTTAGAAATAGAGATAGTGTTGCAATGGTGCAGAGATTTTCAATGTATTTTGTTTCGATACTTGGCCCACTATGACTAACAAGGGGAGGCTCAGAAGTCGCCACCTCCAATTTTGAAAACGATTGCACGAAAATGTAGCTAAAGTAAAACTATTAGACCCGTGTTTCTCACTTTTTGCCAATGGGCCTTCCTAAATCGTCGGGAATTTTTTGAAAGTTGTCGAAATTCACGGTAAAAACCCGAGCGGAGAGCGTTCCGAATATTTACGTGAATTTCGGCAATTTTCAAGAAATTCCTAACGCTTTAGGAAGGCCCATTGGCAAAAAGTGAGAAACACGGGTCTAATAGTTTTACTTTAGCTACATTTTCGTGCAATTGTTTTCAAAATTGGAGGCGGCGACTTCTGAGCCTTCCCTTGTAAGTCAATCATGATAATTATAAAATAAGTACCTCTCATCACACTCAATACTATCCTAAAGAACAACTATCCGTGAAATTTTAATATTTCTTAATTAAATGTGCTTTGGAGCGGTAAATGTACAAATTTCTATGGCGTCCGTGATCTGTGAGTCCGTGAGTCCGTCTGTATCCCATCATAACTTTTGCACAATAGGTCCAAATGCATCCGCATTTCGCAAAGATTTTGCTTTTAACATTCTTTAGAGGTACTTTTTTTGTTTTTTTGAAATTTTAATTTTTACGTTAGTTATGGATGAAAAATGGTTTCCATTTAAATCAATGGGAAAATAGGTAAAAAAAAGGAAAAATTTAAATATTTCAAGAATGTATCTTTGGATCTGGATAAAAATATCAAAAGGGGGGGGGTCTAGGGATCTCCCCCTGGATATGTAAGGGGGGTCTGCGGGTCTCCCCCTGAATATTAAAGGGGGATCTGGGGGTCTCCCCCAAGTTAAATTTGATGTGAGAAAGTGTTCGTAGGGTATTACCTACAGTTCATTTGACTGTGAAAACATTCAAATTTGCATTTTTAGTCATATTTTCCATATCCGATCCCTCCCATCGACTCACTCCACTGTGCGACGGTCGACCAAAAATATCAAGAGGTCACACTCACATGCACCGGCAAGTGGTACTGATGTGCCGCGTCGAGAATATTAAGGAAGCATCATCCATCGGTGACTCGCGAGATATTTGCTTGCTTGTATAGAGTTATAACCAAGTTGTAAAATTGTAAAAAACGAATAAAGTGCGACTATTTTACATTTTTATTGCGGCTCTTCTTTTTATTACGTCTGGACACTGATATTACAGAATTCTTTATTAATAATAATAAAAAAAGGAATTTGTTTTCAGTAATGCCGCTTTGTTTTGAGATATAAGCTGAACTTTGTTCGTGTACTTACAATACTTTTAGCACCTTTGAATTAGCTTTAGTCTCTGTCGTGACTGTTGTAAACGTTTGTTAATGGATCGGGGTGAAACAAAATCGTGTGATTGATGAATACCGATTTTTATTCTTGAATGAGAAAAAGTAACTCGTAGCTCATTCCAAACTACGAGAAATTATATTATGGGTTCTCTCTCGAAGGAAAAATTTGATGAGGCGCATAGGCTTTTCACTTCTTGTAAATTCAAAAGGTGTGCAAAAATCAGATTCATGAACGAATTTGAAAATTAAGTTGGACGGTGAATTAGTGGCATTCAATAAGCAATTCTGTTTTTGGAACAGTAAAGTTTCTTGATATTTTTTCTCTCTTGATGGAGACATTTTTTTATTTGGAGCAACCAGAATGTCACGTAACTATTACACAAATTTCTCATCCAGCATTTGTAAAGATATTTCGTGTTTCAACGAATGCGTACTTGAAAAATGTATTTTGAATATCAAGTCAGAATTCTAATTAAAAATGCAAGAATTACTTTTAATTATTACGTCCAAATAATTCTGGTAGTCCCGAAAGTATAAGTTTTTCACTGTCTTGCGATTATTCGTGCGACGTGTCATTTTGACACTTTAACCCTTCCATGCACCCATTTTGGAATTTGAGTTTTTTTTAGACTTTTCTAGACCGTTTAAAGGAGGACAGTTTCAAAAGGACTTTGATGGGTCACTCGACTTTTTGAGAAATATCCATTTTAATTCCATTGAATCCCATGTGAAATAAAATGGAGCACATCTGTACGTTTTCTCGTAAACGGGTTAAAAACCCTCGGATTTTTGCTGATTTTTATAATTTATTTCACAAGTGTAACCACAATACAGTGAAAAAAAAATGACTCTTAATAACACTTTACGACTAGCGACGAAAAAAGAACGACTAAGGCTCTGAAGCAAAATCATATTCTCTTGAAGAGAGAGAGAGAGAGAGAGAGAGAGAGAGAGAGAGAGAGAGAGAGAGAGAGAGAGAGAGAGAGAGAGAGAGAGAGAGAGAGAGAGAGAGAGAGAGAGAGAGAGAGAGAGAGAGAGAGAGAGAGAGAGAGAGAGAGAGAGAGAGAGAGAGAGAAAGAGAGAAAGAGAGAAAGAGAGAAAGAGAGAAAGAGAGAAAGAGAGAAAGAGAGAAAGAGAGAAAGAGAAAGAGAAAGAGAAAGAGAAAGAGGAAGAGGAAGAGAGAGAGAGAGGGAGTGAGAAAGAGAGGGGGGATGGGTGGAGAGAGGGGGGCGAGTTTACAGATCACCGTCCTCGCGAATAAAAGACCAAGTATAAATATTTGATTTCATAAAAAAATGTATTTTACCTTACCCGATTGTTTGCGTGTCAGGTGACGATAATATAAATCCAGGCAACGATGATATAAATCCAGACGACGATGTGATAAATTCATCTGATCGAATCAGGAATATTTATTGGTGTTGCATCAATACAATTAGCACTCGCAGCTTGCATAGAGCCGTAAATCCTCCTGCGGAGACCATAAATTATCCGGAATCTGAGGAATAATAAGCCGGAAGACGGCGCCTCGTAGTCAACCCGCTCGACAACACTGCGCGCTGCGGCGACGCACTGTGGTCGAAGATCGTTCAAAAGTGGCAAAAAATAAGGAAGCAAATTTCTCATCGATTTGTCATTTGTAAACTTTCAAGACCAATTTTGATCACGAAGGATACTTTTAACAAGTAATTTAAAACTTAGAAATGTCACTATAAAATTCAAATTTAGGTTAAAAGGCTGAAAACGATGAATTTTGATGACTTCATCTCAAACTGTGTTACCAGTGTCCCATTATAAGAAAACATAAATCGTAAAAACTGTCTCAAATGTTTTTTTCAAAAGACGACCAGCACTCATTTTAATGCATTTAATAATGGAAATCATGGAGGGGGATAATTTGCCCCCATATCCAATTCAACCCCCATTTTATCATTTTGCCAAGCTTTTTGCATTTTTGCTTTTTGAAAAATCCAATCAAAGTAATTTTTTTTTTTTTTAAATTTTTAATTTTTTTTTTCTTTTCCCGCCATTTCTTATGATGTTACAGCACGTGTAAAAAACGAGTAAAAAATAGAATAATGAGCATTTTTACCGAAAAACTATCCATTTTTTCTCTGTTTTTCCCGTATATTTGACCTCCTAGTGAATTGAAAAATCCATTTTTGGTTGAATAAAACAACCTCTTGCAGTGAAGGATGTTAATCACTAAGAAAACACTTTAAAATAGGACTTTGAAGTGTAGAATTAACACTGGAAAGTTTCAAAATAAGCTTCAAAGGTCAAAAATATGGTATTTATTTATTACTTTCTTTATTCATTGATTTTTGGCCACTTTTTTTTAAAATTTTAGACCATAGTGCGACAGGCTGTCGTTCAGCAAGTGACGTTTCGGAGTCACTCGGCGAAGTAACTCGCGGTCTCGTCCTAAAAAAAAAAAAAAAAAAAAAAAAAAAACCTATTTCCGTCAAACCGGTTGTCGGTTGGAATCGCATATAAAATATTCGTTTTGATGATCGGTTCTCGCTAAACGCCACTCAACTCGAACCGAACGCAAACGTGGGACCGTTATAAACCAAGACGAGCACTGCGAGCATTCGAGCAAGTTTTGTCGACTGGCTCTGGCTCACTCGCAAAAGCACACATGTACAGAATCGCCTCGCCATTTCTTCGCGCCTTCCCCCAACTAGTCCTGGCTACTGGCTACACAGTGGAACAAAACTTTCGGATTTTTGGACATCGGAATGACATGACGCCTGGGAGGGCCGCGGGCCGCCGCACCATGGTACCGAATTTACATTTAACTACGCGGGTAAATAATGGGTAGAATTTGCCATCTGCATAGCTGATTGTGGTGTCAGCTATCAATTCTGGTAAATTTAACTAATTGATGGTAAAATGTACCAACAAGTTAACTTAATTTACTATAATGTACGTTGCATTTACCATCTACTTGATAGCTGACTCCAAAATCAGCACTGATGGTAGATTTTACCCGTCTTTTTTTTCGTGTACTATAAAGTTTTCTTTGACCTAAAAACTGGTGGAAGGTTTTGTTTTAGAGGTTCTTTGGACTGCTGATCACGAACACCTCTATTTTACTTGTATCGTCACAATTTTTACTGAAGGATGACTTAGGTCTTACTTACCGATTACGTTATTCCCGATTCATTTCCTCTAACTTTTAAGGACAGGAAATAGCAGCTTACCTGTAACAAATAAACGAAAAACGTTAGTAAATAAAATGAAAAAAAGCAGTGCAGATATGGGACCAAATAATGTTTCGTCCTTACGGTCCCGCACGCATGATGATCGGTGAGCACTTACGGGGGGTATAAACCACACGTAACCATACTTACGTGCGCACCATCCAACGTCTTTCGGAGGACCGTCATCGTCAAGCCGTAACATAATTTGGTCCCCGGAGTATAAAACTGTTTTCAAGTGAATGTTATTCCGGTTATCCGGATGAATCCATCCAATTCAGACCCACTATGCGTCTACCGGAGTCCCAAATACCTACGGCCGTAAGTCGGAAACGTAACGCATAACGCATCGCGGTTGCGCATGTGAGCACACCGCCAGGCGAGGTGGTGCAGGTCGCAGGGGCAGACGCAACCAGGCAACCACCAAGCTCCGCAAGCATGCACCGTGTAGTGGCACCTTGTCACGGTCGGCGACGCTATTGCGAACTACGACTACTATAAGGAGAGAGAGAGAGAGAGAGAGAGAGAGAGAGAGAGAGAGAGAGAGAGAGAGAGAGAGAGAGAGAGAGAGAGAAGAGAGAGAGAGAGAGAGAGAGAGAGAGAGAAAGAGAGATAGAGAGAGAGAGAGAGAGGTGCAAGAGAGATAGAGAGGGGGAAAGATATAGAGGGAGAGAAAGAAAGATAGGGAGACAGGGGACTGAAGGAAGGGTGGGAGGGAGGAAGGGTTGGAGGGAGGAAGGGTTGGAGGGAGGAAGGGTGGGGGGGAGGAAGAGGAAGAGAGAGAGAGAGAGAGAGAGAGAGAGAGAGAGAGAGAGAGAGAGAGAGACTCCTCAAGTCCTCACTGTCAATGTCATCAGCCATCGCTCACCTATCGAGTATCCGCGCTGCAGCGCAGCGTTTTTTCGACGTTCACCAACAAACATTCACCATTCAACAAACCCCGGGCCCCGGGGGCACTCTTTCATCGTCATCAGGTGTCAGTGTCAATAGCCCCCGCGCGTCACCGCCGCGTCAAGGAGCGTGAGCGTGAGCGCCACTCGCCGAGTCGCCAAAGCGTCGCGTCGCGTCCGAAGAACTGTTTTGCATGACGACATTGACGTAATACTCTCCTCCCTCCCCCTCTTCCTCGAATGCTACTCTCTGACGAGTGTGACGTCATCTTGACTGTGCCGGTCCGCCGCCCGCGTCCGCCTCGCCCCGCTCTGGCTATGACTGTGACTGTCACGGCCGTTTGACGGCTCTAATTGGTTGGTCGTTGCCCGTTCGTTTGGATGCACTGTTGTGTCGACGGCGAAGATGTTTGGAATGGCATTTTATAGATACGAGGTGTTTTCTTATGAATAGTAAGAGGGTATTTAAAAAGAATACTGGACTCGACAGTCTACGGAAACATCAGCTTCGTCGCTACCGTAACCAGTGGGATTGCGTCATTAGGCTTTCCTGGAAAATGTTAGACTGGTCTAGAGTCTCTGTCTCTGTTGCTGTGACGTCACCTTTTTGCCCATTTTAAAGAACCATGAGTTGCCAGGAGTGAAACGGCCCGAGTTGTAAAAGATAGGAAAACCCTAGAGGGCGATCGACTCTATTTGCCAGGCTGAATCGATTGAGGGGTCACTCGAGGGGTTTCTGTGTCATCACCTTTTTGCCCATGTTAAAGAACCATGAGTTGCCAGGAGTGAAACGGCCCGAGTTGTAAAATATAGGAAAACCCTTGAGGGCGATCGACTCTATTTGCCAAGCTGAATCGATAGAGGGGTCACTCGAGGGGTTTCTATGACATCACCTTTTTACCCATGTCACAGTCATGAGATGACAGGAGTGAAACGGCCTGAGTTGTAAAATATAGGAAAACCCTTGAGGGCGATCCACTCTATTTGCCAAGCTGAATCGATAGAGGGGTCACTAGAAGGGTTTCTGTGACGTCACCTTTTTGCCCATGTCACAGTCATGAGATGACAGGAGTGAAACGGCCCGAGTTGTAAAATATAGGAAAACCCTTGAGGGCGATCCACTCTATTTGCCAAGCTGAATCGATAGAGGGGTCACTCGAGGGGTTTCTGTGACATCACCTTTTTGCCCATGTCACAGTCATGAGATGACAGGAGTGAAACGGCCCGAGTTGTAAAATATAGGAAAACCCTTGAGGGCGACCGACTCTATTTGCCAAGCTGAATCGATAGAGGGGTCACTAGAGGGGTTTCTGTGACGTCACCTTTTTGCCCATGTCACAGTCATGAGATAACAGGAGTGAAACGGCCCGAGTTGTAAAATATAGGAAAACCCTTGAGGGCGATCGACTCTATTTGCCAAGCTGAATCGATAGAGGGGTCACTCGAGGGGTTTCTGTGACATCACCTTTTTGCCCATGTCACAGTCATGAGATGACGGGAGTGAAACGGCCCAAGTTGTAAAAGATAGGAAAACCCTTGAGGGCGATCGACTCTATTTGCCAAGCTGAATCGATAGAGGTGTCACTCGAGGGGTTTCTGTGAAATCCTTTTTGCCCATGTCACAGTCATGAGATGACAGGAGTGAAACGGCCCGAGTTGTAAAAGATAGGAAAACCCTTGAGGGCGATCGACTCTATTTACCAAGCTGAATCGATAGAGGTGTCACTCGAGGGGTTTCTGTGACATCACCTTCTTGCCCATGTCACAGTCATGAGATGACAGGAGTGAAACGGCCCGAGTTGTAAAAGATAGGAAAACCCTTGAGGGCGATCGACTCTATTTACCAAGCTGAATCGATAGAGGTGTCACTCGAGGGGTTTCTGTGACATCACCTTCTTGCCCATGTCACAGTCATGAGATGACAGGAGTGAAACGGCCCGAGTTGTAAAAGATAGGAAAACCCTTGAGGGCGATCGACTCTATTTACCAAGCTGAATCGATAGAGGTGTCACTAGAGGGGTTTCTGTGACATCACCTTTTTGCCCATGTCACAGTCATGAGATGACAGGAGTGAAACGGCCCGAGTTGTAAAAGATAGGAAAACCCTTGAGGGCGATCGACTCTATTTACCAAGCTGAATCGATAGAGGGGTCACTAGAGGGGTTTCTGTGACATCACCTTTTTGCCCATGTCACAGTCATGAGATGACAGGAGTGAAACGGCCCGAGTTGTAAAAGATAGGAAAACCCTTGAGGGCGATCGACTCTATTTACCAAGCTGAATCGATAGAGGGGTCACTAGAGGGGTTTCTGTGACATCACCTTTTTGCCCATGTCACAGTCATGAGATGACAGGAGTGAAACGGCCCGAGTTGTAAAAGATAGGAAAACCCTTGAGGGCGATCGACTCTATTTACCAAGCTGAATCGATAGAGGTGTCACTCGAGGGGTTTCTGTGACATCACCTTTTTGCCCATGTCACAGTCATGAGATGACAGGAGTGAAACGGCCCGAGTTGTAAAAGATAGGAAAACCCTTGAGGGCGATCGACTCTATTTGCCAAGCTGAATCGATAGAGGTGTCACTCGAGGGGTTTCTGTGACATCACTTTTTTGCCCATGTCACAGTCATGAGATGACAGGAGTGAAACGGCCCGAGTTGTAAAAGATAGGAAAACCCTTGAGGGCGATCGACTCTATTTACCAAGCTGAATCGATAGAGGGGTCACTAGAGGGGTTTCTGTGACATCACCTTTTTGCCCATGTCACAGTCATGAGATGACAGGAGTGAAACGGCCCGAGTTGTAAAAGATAGGAAAACCCTTGAGGGCGATCGACTCTATTTACCAAGCTGAATCGATAGAGGGGTCACTAGAGGGTTTCTGTGACATCACCTTTTTGCCCATGTCACAGTCATGAGATGACAGGAGTGAAACGGCCCGAGTTGTAAAAGATAGGAAAACCCTTGAGGGCGATCGACTCTATTTACCAAGCTGAATCGATAGAGGGGTCACTAGAGGGGTTTCTGTGACATCACCTTTTTGCCCATGTCACAGTCATGAGATGACAGGAGTGAAACGGCCCGAGTTGTAAAAGATAGGAAAACCCTTGAGGGCGATCGACTCTATTTACCAAGCTGAATCGATAGAGGTGTCACTCGAGGGGTTTCTGTGACATCACCTTTTTGCCCATGTCACAGTCATGAGATGACAGGAGTGAAACGGCCCGAGTTGTAAAAGATAGGAAAACCCTTGAGGGCGATCGACTCTATTTGCCAAGCTGAATCGATAGAGGTGTCACTCGAGGGGTTTCTGTGACATCACTTTTTTGCCCATGTCACAGTCATGAGATGACAGGAGTGAAACGGCCCGAGTTGTAAAAGATAGGAAAACCCTTGAGGGCGATCGACTCTATTTACCAAGCTGAATCGATAGAGGGGTCACTAGAGGGGTTTCTGTGACATCACCTTTTTGCCCATGTCACAGTCATGAGATGACAGGAGTGAAACGGCCCGAGTTGTAAAAGATAGGAAAACCCTTGAGGGCGATCGACTCTATTTACGAAGCTGAATCGATAGAGGGGTCACTAGAGGGGTTTCTGTGACATCACCTTTTTGCCCATGTCACAGTCATGAGATGACAGGAGTGAAACGGCCCGAGTTGTAAAAGATAGGAAAACCCTTGAGGGCGATCGACTCTATTTACCAAGCTGAATCGATAGAGGGGTCACTAGAGGGGTTTCTGTGACATCACCTTTTTGCCCATGTCACAGTCATGAGATGACAGGAGTGAAACGGCCCGAGTTGTAAAAGATAGGAAAACCCTTGAGGGCGATCGACTCTATTTACCAAGCTGAATCGATAGAGGTGTCACTCGAGGGGTTTCTGTGACATCACCTTTTTGCCCATGTCACAGTCATGAGATGACAGGAGTGAAACGGCCCGAGTTGTAAAAGATAGGAAAACCCTTGAGGGCGATCGACTCTATTTGCCAAGCTGAATCGATAGAGGTGTCACTCGAGGGGTTTCTGTGACATCACTTTTTTGCCCATGTCACAGTCATGAGATGACAGGAGTGAAACGGCCCGAGTTGTAAAAGATAGGAAAACCCTTGAGGGCGATCGACTCTATTTACCAAGCTGAATCGATAGAGGGGTCACTAGAGGGGTTTCTGTGACATCACCTTTTTGCCCATGTCACAGTCATGAGATGACAGGAGTGAAACGGCCCGAGTTGTAAAAGATAGGAAAACCCTTGAGGGCGATCGACTCTATTTACCAAGCTGAATCAATAGAGGTGTCACTCGAGGGGTTTCTGTGACATCACCTTTTTGCCCATGTCACAGTCATGAGATGACAGGAGTGAAACGGCCCGAGTTGTAAAAGATAGGAAACCCCTTGAGGGCGATCGACTCTATTTGCCAAGCTGAATCGATAGAGGGGTCACGCGGGGTATTCTGTGACATCACCTTATTGCCCATGTTAAAGCGGCATGAGTTGCCACGAGTGAAGCGACAGCGGCAATAAATGCTGCAAATGCAATATCCTGGCTACGGCTATGGCCGTTACAGTAGGAGATAATATCCTCCAGAACAACATCTATGTAGATAGAAAATCAACAACTCAGGAAAAACAAAGTTCAAGTAAGCAGCTTTTTAAAATATCATCGCAGAGTAAAAGTTGTAGCTCTTAAGTCAAGCAAAAGCAAGAAGAAAGGTTGTTAATCTACCGAAGTAGTGCTTTCGTACTATAGCGAATCTCTCCGGTAGAGCTAGAACTTTTGCTCTGCGTAGCTATTTTAAAAGGCTGCTTTGGCTGTACTTTAACTTCGTTTTTTCCAGTGAAAAATTACGGCGATATCGGTATTGTTAAAGTGTAAATTGTAAATTGAGTAAGTGCGAAAATTGAACAGAACTTTCCTCCGATATTTTTTTTTTTTTCTTTCTAGAACTGAATCCACGTTATGGAATCATGTTAAATTCAATTTGTTCGCTTAACATGATAATACGCGACACTTGACATTAATTCACATTATAGATTTCATTCATAAACAATTCCTCCGAACGTCCTAGCGTAAACAAGCAGGGGAAATGCGAATAACGAACGGCCTTGAACCGGAAGAGAACGTTCGCGTTTTTTCGTTCGTTTGTTAGTCGACACTAGAGAATGCCCGAGTTCGTCTAACTGGTCGCCTGTAGTGTTACCAACCCGGGATAAAAATTCATCCCCCTCTCAATTTCTTCTTGATATAAAATTAACTGTTTATTAACGACAACATTGGCAGCAGCAATGGGGGTAATCTGGAAACGCTGCATTTTATTATTTTAAACCCATGTAAAAACACCGATTCGAGTGAGTGCACTATGTTCCATAACTAGTTCGATTTTTTTGTCGGATTTAACCCATTAACAACCAGAGGGCCGATCATTTACTTCATCGTTAAACCGATCGATAAGACTGTCTATGAGTGATGCTATTGGTCGAAAATTGTAAAACTTGGCTGTTGCTATGGTAACCATCGTTATAGTGTCCGTTTTTTAAAGGTTACTCATGAGTAGGCTTTATAAAACGAGACTCTTAACGATGGTTACCATAACAACAGCCAAGTTTTACAATTTTCGACCAATAGCATCACTCGTAGACAGTTTTAACGATAGGTTTAACGATAAAGTAAATGATCAGCCCGCAGGTCGTAAGAAGAAATCCACGCTAGTTTGCTAAAATTAAGTGAGTAGTTCACTGGCGCAACCAAAATCTCTTCCATCTCTCTCATTTCCCATTTGAATGTATAAGGAAAAGGACAGAAAGAGGGGGTTTTATCCCGTTGCCCATCCTTGTCCAACACACGTTTTTTAATGGAGAAAAGAGAGAGATGAAGAAACTCTCGTTGCGCTACTGGGGTAGTTAAATATTCCTACTCCGCGGTGGTTGATTTGCCTATCCCTGTAGTTGAAGGCGCTCGAAGAAATATCTTTTGTCTCGCAAACGCCAATAATTTTGGGTAGCTTTTGCTATGAATAAAAAATTGAAATATTTAAGGAAGATCGAGTCTCTAAAACGATTTATACTCGGGCGTATTATTTAAAGGGTTAAACGGAAGAAATTCCTTGTTGCCAAATTTCACTTGATGCCTTTGACTGAGGGATCCAGTTAGGGTAACTGTACTGGAATCCACTCTCCAATGGTGCACACGTATATGCGGGAAGCAAACACTCGAAGCGAAAAATACCCATTTTGGTGTGATGTGGGACGCCCCCCCCCCCACTTGCTAATCCAGAGTCTCGGTGGTTGTGTCTTGACGGACTGATTCGCAAACACGCAAACGCGGGTAACCCTAGCTTAAGTTCTCTGTTGATTGCGTAAAGTGATGGCTGCTTTTGGCTCTAGTCACAATTAAACTGTAATTAAGTATTTGGTTCTGTCTGAAATCTCGACTCCCCCCCCCTTTTCTTTACAATCTCTTGTTGAAGGAGGTGGCCTTTGAAAACCTATAGTTGTGATGTGCATTGTGCAGTGGTGTTCTGTGGAATCTGGCAACGACGTTTTCTGTCCATTTAAATCCATGGAATAAGTCGAATTAAAGGGTGTTTACTGTATATTTTATAGCTCGATTGTTTTCATCAGTTTAAATGGGTGAAACTTAGCGTTGCCCGATTCAACGCTACGTCACTGGTAATGCGTTCAGAGGAAAGGAAACGTGTAACTGGTCTCAGGCAAATAGCTCGGTGGTTTCTCATAAGTGACAATAGGTCTTCTTTGTTGAATTGAGCCATCATGAATTCTACAACACAAACATGTTTATGATTTGCTAAAAGTGTGAATGTTTTAACTTCTAAACTTATCAAAGGGGGGAGGATGATCGAAAGTTTTTCAACACCCGATTGATATTCTATTTTTTCGAGAATAACAAAACCTATATGAAAGGTTGTAAAAGCGTATCAGCTTCGCATAGGGTCGAAATTTCGTTTTTGAGGAAATCTTTCTGAAAACCAACGACTATCGATCAGAGTCAGTGTGTTTCCTGTAATTACTCGTTTATGAATAAGGAGGGTGGGGGAAGGCATTGTAAGCCATTTCATTTTTTACCTCATCAACTACGATAGTAATTAACAATGAAATCATACTTCATTCTTCCTACACCAGTACACTAACCACCAATCCTCAGCGATACACCTATTCGTTCTTTTTGTGGCAAGAATTTCATTCAGAAATCAGATTTTAAAATCACCGACAAAAGTTTAACTCCATGGTCATGCTCAAAGTTATAAAACCTTATCTGTTGAAATTGAATTTCCAAGAAGAAATAGGATTCAACTGTCTAAGCTTCGTCCTTGGTAAGGTTAAAGCACCCATGTCCCATGTCTTAAGTTGTAATTTCAAACAAGTGCTTTTTAACTCCTAATGTATTATTTAACACATGCCTAGAACATCATGCAAACTGCCCATCAAGAGCGGGAAAGGGAAGGGTAGGGGAAATGATTTTATTCAAATCATGTGAATGTAATTCTAATTAATCGATAGGGGATTTAAAAAAAAGAAAAAAAAGTTTTTTTTATAATATTTTCATAATCGTCTAATAGTCTCTTTATTCACTTTTCGCTTTCGCTTCAAATCACCTTGTATAACATGTAAAGTCTAAATTGGCGCATATCATCGGGAAGAAGGTCGATGTGCGTGTTCCACGTTTTTTTAAAAGCCTCAATTATCCTCTCTATCTATCTCTCTCTCTCTCTCTCTCTGTCTCTCTATCTATCTCTCTCTCTCTATCTCTCTTTCTCTCTCTCGCTCTTTCTCTCTCTCTCTCTCTCTCTCTCTCTCTCTCTCTCTCTCTCTCTCTCTATCTCTCTCTCTCTCTCTCTCGCTCGCTCTTTCTCTCGTCCTTTCTCTCTCTCCATCCCTCCTCCCTCACTCACTCTCCCTCTCTCCTTCTATTCTATCGTGTAATGTAGAGGCATGGAGTGTATATTTGTAAGAGGCGGAATAGAAAAGTGAAAACACCTCGGGGCTGTATATTAGCATGTCCATTCCAAGTTACGTTTACTTACGTTTTCTTACGTTTACTTAACGATATTTTGCGTGCTCAGCGTCAAGGTACGTGTTCGAGTGACAAGATGCAAAAAAAACCTGCGGCCAGAAATATTTGTGTGATGATGAGTGCCGGGGGGGGGGGGAGGGTAAATTGTAGACGTTTCGAGATTCTTTCGCGACCAGATTTGCTTTCCCGCGGATTCTAGGATCTCGGGATTTCGTTCGTGTCTGATGGAGTCATCGCTGTGAGTGCGATGCGTGGTGACTTGCCGCATGCCATCATACTGGTGCCACCCAACAAGGCAACTGAGGAGAGGGATTATCCATCTCTCACTTTCCTTCATTGAAACTCTTGAGTTAAACAAGGATGGACCAAGGGATAAATCCCTCTCATCCTATCCTTTTTCTACTTATTTATTCAAGGGGAGAAATGGGAGAGATGGAAGAGATCCTTGAGAAGAGAGTGATGTGTGGTGGCTTGCCGCATGCCATCACACGTCTGGTGCCACCCAACAGGGCAACTGAGGAGAGAAAGTATCTATTTCTCTCTATCCTTCATTGAAACACGCATGTTAGATAAGGATGGACCAAGGGATAAAACTCTCTCTTTCTATCCTTTTTCTACTCATGTATTTAAAGGACGAAATGAGAGAGATGGAAGAGATACTGGTTGCGCTATACTGCTTCACTATTTCTCTCTTTTTTCCAATGAAACACGTGTGTTAGACAAGGATGGACCAGGGGATAAAACCCTCTCTTTCTATTCTTTTTCTATGTATTTATTCAAAGGACGAAATAAGAGAGATGGAAGAAATCCTGGTTGCGCTATTTCTTCGTTATCTCTCTCTTTTCACCCATTGAAACACGTGTGTTAGACAAGGATGAACCAAGGGATAAAAACCCCTCTCTTTTCATCTTTTTTCTACTTATTTATTCAAAGGACGAAATGAGAGAGATGGATGAGATCCTGATGGCTGCGCTAATGACATTCTCTGTTCCTCTCTTTTCACCCATTGAAACAAAGTGTGTCAGACAAGGGTGGGCCCAGGGATAAAACCCTTTCTTTTTATCCTTTTTTCTACTTATTTATTCAAAGAGAGGAATGAGAGAGGGATGGGAGTGATCCAGGTTGCGTCAATGGTGCCACCTGCCCGAAGATTGTGCGAAAATCGCCTCCTCCTCGTCAAACACGAGAAACAATTAATGAGATCGGCGGTAATTGATTGCCGATCCGCCCCTCGATCGTGATTTTACTTTCGTTGGGATCGCATAGAGAGTGTCTGAGTTTGCTTTTTATAATAGCGTGTTTTGCATGAAGGTTCGTCGACCTGGAAATGTGTGGCCATTTGCGGACATGGCGCACAGTGGCTAGAAATCTGGTGTTTTTGTTTTTTTTTGTTTTTGTTTTTTTTGGACACGAAAAGTTTTTGTTTTCATAATGGGACTCTTACACATTTTTGCTACAGGGGATTGAAGAGTTGATTCGTGCATAAAAACCTGTAAAAATGACGATGAGTACACTGAAAAATCACGAAATTCACTCTCAGAATCGGGCATAATGGCGGTTCAAAGCCGGTATCATGGGAGATTCCTATCTAAAATGAGACATATCTCTGTGTTTCTGTGTAGAGAAAAAGACAGATTAGACAGGAATCTCCCATGATACCTGCGTTGAAGCGCCATCTTGCCGTTGTAGCAGTTATGTGAGTTTATTACTGAATTTTAGACTTTTTCGGTGTGATTTTCGTGATTTTTGCTGGTCATTACATCAGATTGGACCATTTATTTGCTTAGAGCAAAAGTTTGCAAGAGCCCCATTAGATTGAGAAGCGTTTTATACAACGAACTATAGTGATAATATCACTATAGCTCTCTATATTATAGAGATGGTTTGTGGGATGTGATATTGAAACTACACGAAGGTATAGCCATGATGGAAATCTTTTATGGACTTTTTTTCTTAGGTTCGGTTTGTTTGCCTCACTTTTTTTAGCCTTTAAACTAAAAAAAAAAAAAAAAAAAAAAAAAAAAAAAAAAAAAAAACAAATACCTTTGAAATTGGTTATAAACGAAAGTTGCAAGTGTTTGAGAGTGGCTATCTGGACACAGAAATCGATATGACTGTTTCTTCTGGAAGGATTTGCACCAAAGAAACTGGTACATGACAAAAAAAAGCAAAATTTTCTGACCTGGATAGCATTAGAACTTGTGTCTAGATAGCCACACTAAAACACTTGCACTTTCGTTTAAAACTATATAATCTCCACTGGATTAATTACAATTTTTGATTTAAAGTCAACAGAAGTGAGGCAAACAAGCCGGGTTCAGATCACCCATGCAGTCACACTTTGAAGGTTAGATAAAAGGTTGGAGAACTTTGACATCTCACTCATTCTACGGGGTAAACTTTGATTTCAATAGTTCATACTCATTTTCGGTATCTTGCCATTTACTGGTCAACATCTTAATTTTTGTTCGTGAAATAATGTTGTGACTGGAAAATTGTGCAGTTCAGTCCTCTGTGTGCCGTCGTCTATTTGACGAGGTGGACGTTGGATCCGACATTGTGGAGAAATAATCATGTGAGCTGTTATTTGCATAACCTATGTTTTGAAGGAGTTGTTGAGAGCATGCAGCTTTCAAGTTATTTCGTGCGGCGTTTCTTCTTTGCGTGTGTCTCCACGCCATGCGCGATTGCTTTCAAATTCTTTTTAAGCTCGATTCAACACTTACTTATCAACCGAAAGATTTCATAACTATACACTATACAGATCCTTAGTTCTAATGGTATTTCGTCATTTTTGTGGAGTGCGTGTAGTCTTACTTACGATACAGTCGGTTACCGAGTGAGATTGTGTGCGTGTCTATTTTAAATATTTTAAAAAAAAAAAAAAAGTATTGCAAATAGGATTGCATTAATTTGCTCCTGCACTGAGAGAAATAACTTCTTTAAAAACGAAGAATTACTTTTACTTGAGACGGTTTTCCTTGCGCGAAGTAAAGTTCTGATAGCATGAAAGAGAATCATTGTCTCAACAAGGAATACATTACAAAAAGCAGCATAGACATTTTCCTTGGGTTAAAGGAATTCCCCCTCACATTCAGTCAATATTTCACTGTGCAGTTTTTTTAACACAAACGAAATACACCTCGAATTAAATAAATAAGTATCTCAGTGTGAAGAGTGTACGTACACGGAAAAAAAAGATTAGTGAAATTAACCATACGATAGCTGATTTTGGCACCTGCTAGATGTTATGGTAAACTTGACCAGAAGTATGGTACATTTACCGATACTTTGAGTAAATTCGACATGCAATCAGGTAACATCACCTAGTACCTAGTCAAAACATAGTATACTTTTGGTTAACATAGCCGTAACATCTAGCAGGTGCCAAAATCAGCTATCGTATATGGTTAATTTCACCGTAGTTTTTTTTCCGTGTACAGTCTTACAGTTATGATGCCTTTTAGTCCATAGTTATAATGACAATCTATAGGACCATGCGGTTATTACGAGTATATCGTCCGATGTCAACCTAGATTTTCCTCTCCGATTGTCTAATTTTAAGTTAATCCTAGTTTGGTAATCAGTAACGAAATATTAAAATGAAACGAGTTTTCCCATTCGTAACGAAACTTCTTCATTCGGAACAGTATACAATACAATTCGCTGTGAATTTAGGCACATTTCCCGGCACTCATAGAATAGCGAAATACGTTTCTGTGAAAATCAGAATGGAAGAAATATTATTATAATTTAAATTTTTTAAACATTTTTTTCCTCTCATTTTTACGAAATACTAGTATTCCTGGCAGATTCGAAAAGGTTTCAAGGGAAAAATCCTTGGTATACCGCTCTTTGATTAGTTATATTATTAAATTCCTATCGTATATATTTTCTCACCGCAGATATCCCCAAATTCTCATCACCAACGGTCATTTTCTCCGTTTCTCTATAATAGTTCTTAAACTACCGCGCTGATATCCTCGGGGTCTTTCTGGGAATTACTTTAAATTGCCAAAAACAAAACCAAAAAAATAAAAATAGCACAGAACTCTTTGTGTAAGATTTCGCTCAAAAATTATCGTCAAGTCTCCTCCGCATAGCCATCGCTAGGTCTCTGTGTTGCCAGATCGAGGGTAAAAAGCTGTATCGACTATCGTCCCCATTTAAATCAATGGAAAACATACGGATTTTTCACCCCAATCTGGCAACACTGCTAAGTCTAAGAGTATCTCTTTGCCTCTTTTACTGAATTTGTCAGGAAATTATGGAATTATAGGCTAGACTCTGGAGTCACGTGACAGCCTCTGTCTCCATCCCTTTCTAACACATTTGTTCAAATGGACGAAGAGAGAGAGGAAGACACATTCCTAGGCAATTCCGTGCTATGTTCCAGGTTCCTCCCCCATAATCATTTCAGGATCAATCCTCTATTAAATTGCTCAATTTGAGATCTCTCCGATTAAAATTTCTGTACGTGAATTGCTTTCAAAGCGAAGAAATTTTTCCCTTTTCAAAAGTGGTCTACCGTGTCGTTTCGAAAACACGGAAATTTCGCCGAAAAACCAGAAGGGGGAGACACTCAATTGCAAAAGGGGTTAACGCTTCGATTTGTGAAGGGGGGGGGGGGACAACCGCTATGCTCGAAGTCTTTAGCCTAGTATGAGCCCAACCGCAAAGGAAATAGTTAAGGTGGTCACTTTAAGAACCGATGGACGAGTGTGTATACCGGTACGTGTAGTGGAGTTCTCCGGTCCTGTCCAGTCCGGTACGGTGTACCGGTTTCTGGTTCGAATACCGGGCGACCGTTTCGTTTCCTCTTGCGCGCTCCTGCTCCTGCTCCTGCGACCAGGAGGCCGCGGTTTGCCTCGCTCTGTCCGCGCGGACTCCAAGCGGCTCAGCGTATCACGGGCGCGACCGACCGACGGACAGGACGCGGGAGGGGGAGGGTTGCTACCCAGTTATTTTGTTGCTGCACGGATTTGAAAATTCCTCAATTAAACACATCTGAGAAAGAGAGAAATTACATACATGCAGATCGGAGCGACTCTCGACTCGGTAATAATAGTGAAGCTCACGTGAACCCGACCTGAGCCTTTTTTTCTTTCTCCCTACCTTTTCTGTATCGGGACCGAAGTTGCCTCTCGAAGTTTCGCAGCCTCTAGCTGTATCAATCCAACGCCAAAAAAAAATGTGAAAGAAAAATAAATGGAAATCTTTTGAAGCCGCGGTCGTGAACCTCAACGCACAGAAAGAAAAGAAAAGAAAAAACAAAACCGCTTTAGTATAGTGCTTTTGCTCCCTTTTCTGTATTGGAACCGAATTAGCCTCTTGAAATTTCAGCCTCCAGTAGTATCAATCCAATGATAGAAAAATTGGAAGAAAAATAAACTAATGTCTTTTGAAGCAGGTCTTGAATCTCACCTCATAGAAAAACGGGGGGGGGGCGCTTTCATAGCGCTGACAAAACATTTGTTAGAAAAATGAGTCATGTTAGAAAAACACTTGAGTGAAGTTAACCAGGGCTAAAAAAGCAAATAAAAAGAAATCTGGCAACGGAGTGTAAATAGAATAATAAATGTATAAATAGCTATAAGTTGTAAAATTATTCAATTTGATTAGTCTCAAAATGTAGCTCATAAGTGTATGTGCAATTAATAACAAATAAAAAGAAATGAAAACAAATAGGTAACCAAAGGTTCTGAACGCCTAATTAAAGTAATTTTGCTGGGTGAACCAAAGAAGCACAAACCACAAACCACAAACCATGGAATCGAGCCAGTTCTGCCATTTAAGCCCCAAAATTTTGATTTGGCGACAAGCACTTTATTTTTTCACTTAAAGGTAACATAAGACTCATCAATTTAAAGGTCTTGATTTGATCTTTCAGAATCTGTCATTATTTTTGAGAATCTCGCAACAGGGTGGTCAAAGAGGCGACCTGTTCAAAAAATTCCCCCATAGCACAAAAATTGGGGGTTTTTGGAAAAAGTTTATGGGAGGAAAAATGTCGGCAATTGCCTCTACTTGAAGAATTTAAACTAATTTTTTTATCATTATTGAAGACTTTTTTGCGAAAATTTGAAAAATGTGTTTGAACACCCCCCCCCCCCAAGGGGCTGTTAGGGGCTTATGAAAATATCATAAATGAAAAATTTGGGGTTGATTCCCTATCGGACTTTTTTGTTTCAAATCATTTGGCTCAGTAGTTTTCGAGAAAAATGCCTGGTCCGGGTGGTCTGGTACACCCTGTATAGTGGATTGCTAGTAATTAGGTCGGGAAAAATGTGTGGCAGGGAGAAAATTAAATGGGATTAAATTCATAAACACTCGTAAAACATTTTTACGGTACCACCGTGGGCGGAATAAAAGGATGGTTCTAAAAACAACAAAACCAAAACCATTCAACAAAATAATTGTAAGTTTACGACCCTGCATAAAAATTAGTCTTTATTTCATCGTATATTGTCAAAGGGTTTTCACGTTTTTTCCGTCGCAGTATTGTCGATTACAATTTTTACAACGCACAACTTTCACTCGAAGGAAGTATCGGATACCCTACCTTAGTTTTATGAGGACGTCGGGGAAATTCCCGGAGGAGAGAGGGAAATGAGTGAAAAGGATGCCATCATTTGGGATTTATTTTTTCACCAATATCAGCCGTGACACTTTATTTTGCGTCGCGATTGCTTGCGAGAAAACAGAAGAAAGCTGCGAAACCGCCAGCGAAAATGGTTCATGGCTTTGTGTCAGGAGTTTACGACCCTCCATAAAAATTAGTATTTATTTCTTTTAAGTTTTAAACTGCGCTCGTTATTTTTTGCCGCAATATTTCATGTATAGATAGTTTTCATTGATGCGGGATGCTTTGCCTTACGAACTGAAAGCTTGCGATAAAAATTGATAACTGACAACAACACTGGCGCAACCAGGATCTCTTCCATCTCTCTCATTTCCCATTTGAATGTATATAAGTAGGAAAAGGACAGAAAGAGGGGGTTTTATCCCGTTGTCCATCCTTGTCTAACATACGTTTCTTAATGGAGAAAAGAGAGAGATGAAGAAACTCTCTGTGCGCTCCTGGACAACAACGCACATGTGGTGTGCAGGAATATAGAGTCTGAATGGAAACGGGGGCGTATAGAGGAATTTTTCTTTCTCTCTCTCCTCCCATTTAAACCCCATTTAAACGTTTGCGATAGAATTAGACAGAGATATGCGCTAAAGTCACGTGATGGCCCCCTCTGTTATCCTTTTCTACTGAACTGATCCAAATTTTGGCCGGTGAATCCAAATTCGTGCCTTCGACACAAGATACTTTTTTCCGCGAATACATTGTTTTACATGGAAATTCTGCGTTGTGACGTTACAATATTCGCACTATTTTTTGCAACTTTACACGAGTTTATCTCTGAAATTAGGAAGTTTCGGAAAAGATCACCGGTAGAATTATTCTCCGCTCACCATGTACTTTCATTCTCTCTATCAAAAGCACCACATTTTAAACCCTTGCAACCATAGGCGGACCGTATCAGGGGCTAGGGGGGAGCCCCCTCCCCCACTTTTTTTGGGCGGAGGGGCTAAAAATCTAGAAAAAGTCATCACTTGAGACGTGAGAAGCAAAAAAAAAAGGTCATCACTTTGTAGCCACCCCACTTTTTTTTTGGTCACGGTCCGCCTATGCTTGCAACTGCACCACTGATTGTTTGTTGGTATAGAAATCGCGAGCGCACTGGGTTTGAATTTAAAGATTTTTAAAATAGTAGCAAAAAGTTTTTGAGCATATTTTAAACCTTAAAAGCTCTTCGTCTTTCGTCAGTTTCTTTAACCCTTTCATGCACGCATTTTGGGTTGTGACTTTTTTTTTTTGAGATTTTTTTAGACCTTTCAACAGAGGACAATTTTTTAAGAATTTTGATAGTTCACACAATTTTTTGTCAAATGTCTATTTAAATTCCATTGAATGTTATATTCCCATAAAATAGTACGCATGTGTATCACTTCCCTTGAAAGGGTTCAGGGGTTTAAAATCCATGGATATTCATGCTTCCTATGAAGTAAACATCAAAAACGACATGTGCCCGCGACATTCACCATCCATCAGTGTTAATTTTACTAATTTTTAGTGTTTTAGAATAATTCTACGCCTACAATTTCACTTCATCATCGAGATCTTATGTATTTTAAGACGCTGCTTTCAAAAAATTCCATCAGTTTTCATTAAACTGGCCTAGATTTTACGCAAATTCGAAATTACGTCTTCTTATAGCAAAAAATTTAAAATGTTGGATAAAGTATGAGTTTTGAGTAAAAACTAAGGCTGAATTTGAAATCAGCGGGTCAAAATACATGGAACACGTCACGAGAGGGGTGAGAAAGAGGTATCTTACGATGAGAAAACCTGTTTTTACGTTCATAACAGCCGGACACACTATGCCGTTAAGGCGTAAAAATCGTTCCTATGATTGCATGTGCAAAAGTTTGCCAAAGACCCGTTACATCCTCTAAAGTTTCGATTCTTTTTTTTCTACCTTTTTCAATGGGTCTGTTGCACACTTCGGCTACAGCGTTTTAAAGTATCTATTCCCATGTAAAAAGCCGAGAAAATAACAATGGCAGCATCAGAAAACACTAAAATTCAGTATTAAACTCACAAATTGCGAAAAACACCAGACACTATTCACCCCTGTATCTTTCCACCACGTGCACGATATTCCGCGAAATTAGCGCGGCACATTCAAATAATCACGGCTGACTGTCATCATAGCTGACTTCAGAAACAAATAAACAGTAAACACTGACGGCGTCTGCTCGAATTCTTACGTTTCAATATCCTCAATTCCTCACAAAAGGTTGTGAAAGGCACGGAAACCGATATTTGTATCCTAAACTTATCAAAATGAAACAATAACACACAGGAGTTCTCCAACCTCGACCATCATGCTTGAAACTCCTGTGTGTTATTGTTTCATTTTGATAAGTTTCCGACACAAATATCGGTTTCCGTACCTTTCGCAACCTTTTGTGAGGAATTGAGGATATTGAAACGTAAGAATTCGAGCAGACGCCGTCAGTGTTTACTGTTTATTTGTTTATGAAGTCAGCTATGATGACAGTCGCTCGGCCGTGATTATTTGAATGTGCCGCGCTAATTTCGCGAAATATCGTGCACGTGGTGGAAAGATACAGGGGTGAATAGTGTCTAGTGTTTTTCGCAATTTGTGAGATTAATACTGAATTTTAGTGTTTTCTGATGCTGCCATTGTTATTTTCTCGGCTTATATAGGAATTGATACTTTAGAACGCTGTAGCCGAAGTGTGCAACACGTGCAACAGACCCATTCCCATCGTATTAAATAAACAGCGAATAGACAGCACTGGACAGGTGTGGTCCCGAATCATTTCTCCTTTATTTCCCCCCCCCTCTCTCTCTCTCTCTCTCTCTCTCTCTCTCTCTCTCTCTCTCTCTCTCTCTCTCTCTCTCTCTCTCTCTTTGTTGTTGTTATACTCATTTAACCTAGTCATGATAAACACGTTAAGAGCATCGCTCTCGCACTATAAAGCCGCGGCCACGGCAACCAGCTTGGCTTGTGTGTGCCCGATTAAACCCGCATTTAAAGAACCATTCTAGCGGGTAAAAGCGATCAGCTGTGCGCGCGAGTGCGTATATGTGAGAGTGCACTGAAAAGTATTTAACCCCCCCCCCCCCCCCCCGTTTTATATCCTGTTCTCTCCCTTACAAAAAAAAACAACAAAAACAACAACAACTGTAAGTTTATTGGTCACTGTGTAACTAAAGCGCAGAAAGCTCCGTATATCCATCCAAGAGACCCCGCGCGTTCCAGATCCAAGTGCTTTTCGCTACGCGCCGACGAAAATTACCGACCTCTGTTTCAATATCGCGAGCGTATCGCATTGGTGGTATCGCATACACATCAGTATACATTCGATGTATCGATTTTGTTTTTTTTTTTTTCATGCTGAGTAAATCAAATATGGAAGGAAGGGGGGCGGGGGGTAGGATGGAGGATGGAGCGAGAGAAAAAAAAAATAGGGGGCAAAAAAAAGTGAGTCTCTCTATGTGTATATACAGGGTGTCTCAGACCACCTGGCAAGCTTTTATTGTGGCCAAACTAAGGCAAATATGAAAATTCGGTAAAACACGTGTAACGTATATCGACCCCAAAGAATTCGGGGAAAATATTTTCAGCCCCCCAAAACCACCCCTTGGGGGTTATTTAGGGGGGTGGGTACCCGTATCTCGAAAAAATCAAATGGAAAGGGTATGTTTTGACACTGGAATCTAATCCGGCATAAAAAAACAAAACTTTTTTATACATGAGTTTTTCTTCTAAAAACCACCCTTTTTTGAGTTAGGGGTGGTTTTCCAAAAATTTAGGGGTAATCTTTGATTGACCGCTGTGACCCTCCAAATCATTGGATTTGAGAAAACTAAGAAGTTTCTGAAAGGGCAGACCAAGGGCTTTCTTTTGATGTATCACATGCCTATTTTTTGTGAAAAAGGGTACAAGGCCCCCTCACCCCAAAATTTTGGGGCTTCGGGGGGCCCTACGTAAAAATTGTCAAATGTAAAGGTATGCCTTGCGATACATCATTTGAAAGGTCTTTTAGAGACAAAAAAAATGATGCCCCCCAAAATTCGAAAAAACCACCCCGTTTCAAAATGGCGGCCGTTTTAAGATTTGGGGGCTCAAGGGGGGACCTTCAGATAAATGACCCAAAATTGAGCGATACACAGCTAAAAAGGTCTTGAAGAGAGAAAAATAATGGTTCAAACCGCGAGTCAAACCGACTTTTCAAACCAAAGTTACGGCCGATTGAAATTTAGGGGCGCCTTTCTGGGAAACTCAACTACCCCTAAATTTCAATCGGCCGTAACTTTGGTTTGAAAAGTCGGTTTGACTCGCGGTTTGAACCATTACTTTTCTCTCTTCAAGACCTTTTTAGCTGTGTATCGCTCAATTTTGGATCATTTTTCTGAAGGTCCCCCCTTGAGCCCCCAAATCTTAAAACGGCCGCCATTTTGAAACGGGGTGGTTTTTTCGAATTTTGGGGGGCATCATTTTTTTTGTCTCTAAAAGACCTTTCAAATGATGTATCGCAAGGCATACCTTTACATTTGACAATTTTTACGTAGGGCCCCCCGAAGCCCCAAAATTTTGGGGTGAGGGGGCCTTGTACCCTTTTTCACAAAAAATAGGCATGTGATACATCAAAAGAAAGCCCTTGGTCTGCCCTTTCAGAAACTTCTTAGTTTTCTCAAATCCAATGATTTGGAGGGTCACAGCGGTCAATCAAAGATTACCCCTAAATTTTTGGAAAACCACCCCTAACTCAAAAAAGGGTAGTTTTTAGAAGAAAAACTCATGTATAAAAAAGTTTTGTTTTTATATGCCGGATTAGATTCCAGTGTCAAAACATACCCTTTCCATTTGATTTTTTCGAGATACGGGTACCCACCCCCCTAAATAACCCCCAAGGGGTGGTTTTGGGGGGCTGAAAATATTTTCCCCGAATTCTTTGGGGTCGATATACGTTACACGTGTTTTACCGAATTTTCATATTTGCCTTAGTTTGGCCACAATAAAAGCTTGCCAGGTGGTCTGAGACACCCTGTATATATATATATATATATATGGAGTATCGAAACCTCTAAGATGTGCATTCGATACTCGGAAGAGTCTATTATTATCCTCGAAGAAACTAATCGCAATCGTGGTGAGGGGATTAGGTCACACAGAGGAGTCTTCCGTGTATAGAGAGGAGTATTCCCTCATAACCTTGCTCGCGTTCTACTTACGTCAAATTCTCATTTCGTTTTGTGTCCGCGGCGCGGCGCTGCGCTGCGACGGGCACCACCGCGCCGTCGCACTGTGCAAACGCGTCGCGATGTCTTTTGGATATAGTTAGAGTCCCTATATGTAGAGAGTTAAGACAAGAGGGTGGTCAACTTCTGATTGGTTGATGAATTTTAGGCTCTACGGACGCCGCCATTGGATGCGATTTTGCACTTTTGTTTTGTTTACCAACGGTCTTTTACAGATAAAAGAGTTAATTTGTGACGAACCTGTTAATTTTAATCATACTGCACCACAAGAATGTCCATAAATCTCAAAAGAATCATTAAAAAGCATTAATACATGTCGATCAACAAATGCAGGGAAAGATTACATCGTTTCAAACTTAGCGGAACTGTAATCTTTGCTGTGGAGCAAAACACAACAACGGCCTCAGAATGTAAACAAATGTGCAAAATCGCATCCAATGGCGGCGCCCATGATTTCTCTTGTCTTAACTCTCTACATATAGGGACTCTAGATATAGTGATCATAGCCGTAGCCATCAGGATATTGTCTATCTCTCTCTTAGCCCATTTGACTGCACGTGTTAAAAAAGGACAAAAATAATGGCTGAAGTCACGTGACAGCCCCTATATCCATCCTTTTCTAGCGCATGCGCTCAAATGGGCAAAGAGAGAGAAAATCAATATCCATGGCTACGGCTATGATCGTGATTGAATCGGAAGCTCAGGGAATTTGATGTACTAGCAAACGCAAAAGTATTCATAGTCAAGAATACACGAGGAATGCACACTGAGAGAATGGGTATGTTGCACACTTTGGCTACAGTGTTTTAAAGTACCAATTCGTACGTAAAAAAAGGTGTAAAAATGACAATGGCAGCATCAGATCAGAACACACCAAATTTTATTAGTAAACTCACAAATTGCGAAAAACACTAGACACTATTCACCCATGTATCTCTCCACCACGTGCACGATATAGACGGTTTTAGTGCAAAGTCAACGGTTAGCCAACAACCACAACAATGCGCTCATCGGTTGCAATCGGTTGGGATAAAACCCGCGTACCGTTCCGAACTATCTCACTCACTTTCCCGTGACCCCCATGTATATCCATCTCTTTCTAGTTCCGAATTTCGTGTACAGGGCCTTGTTTTACGACATATTATTATCAAAATCGTATTAAAATGCCTCGAGGAACTCATTTATGCCATACAATTTCACAAAATGAGTCTCTATGTACGATTTTTGAAATTAGAGTGAGATGGCAGTACATGGGGGTCACGTGAGAGCGAGAGAGACAAACCGGCTTTATGTTTGGAACGCTCATCACCGGCAGTCGCCATTACTAAAACCCTCTATTTCGCGAGATTAGCGCGGCACATTCAAATAATGGCTGACTGTCATCACAGCTGACTTCATAAACAAATAAACAGTAAACGCTGTCGGCGTCTGTTCGAATTTCTTACGTTTTGATATCCTCAATTCCTTACAATAGGTTGTGAAAGGTACGAAACCGATATTTGTGTCGAAAACTTATCAAAATGAAACAATAACACACAGGAATTCCGAGGATGATGATTGAAGTTGGAATCATACTTGCGGAACTCCTGTCTGTTATTGTTTCATTTTGACAAATATCAGTTTCCATGTCACTCACAATCTACTGTGAGGAATTGAGGATGTAGATCGGTGTAGCTCCACTATTACGCCTTTAAGTTCAAAGCCATTTTGTGAGCTGATCTCGGCATTTTTCATATATGCTCATCATATTTTTTCGCATGAATTTTACTCAAGATTGAACTAAGTATTCAACTGCTTGTAGCAATTTTGCTACGACTTAACTTTAACTCTTAAGTTAGCAACAGCCCCGTTACCATCTGGTTATACCTACCGAGGCATGAAGCAAGCCGTTATTTGTTTGCGTAGGATTGCGATCAGTGGCGAGGCGTGCGATTTGGCAACGTTCCTTTCCCCCATTTAAACACATTAGAAAGGTCGAAATGCCTGGTCATCGCCGATGACTGGAGCGTTCGACTTTTTTGGTGAACTTAAATGGAGAAAATACTTTGTTGCCAAATTTCAAGCGTCGCGACTGATTGCGATAATCCTATGCGATACATATATTTCCTTTTTAGTTGGGGTTGAAATTGTACTGAATGAAAAATTTAAAATTTTCAATCTTGGAAAAACGTCATAAATCCACTGATCACTGTGCGGTCATGACCGGCGCATAGCAGTTCGGCGTCTCGACTCTGTCTCTTGCCCGAGTTTTTCTTTTGAGTCGGGATGCGACGGTCGAAGTCCTGCAGTCGAATAGTCCGATGATGGTTCGGATTGTATTTGCATGTTGAATTTAATTATTCGCGTCCGTCTTGTAACTGAGAGAGACTGTGAGATGACTGACTCGGACTTTTTCTGTTGTAGTGAGACCTCCTCTTCTCTCTTCTTCTCTTCTGTTCTTCTCTCTCTCTCTCTCACTTAATTCATTTGAATGCGACTGAAATTGAAACCTCGGCATTCATAGTAACTTGCATTCATAGTAAATTAAACTTTCCTGCCGTAGCGCGGTGCCGCGGCCGTGCGATCGTAGAATTTGGAGTGTAGGGGGTGCCCAAATTTGTGGCTTCACGTAGCAGGAAGTGAAACTGAAGATGCACGTTAAAATGAATATCTTGAGTATGAATATGAATTTCGAACATGGACTTGACAAGGAGCATGAATGTGAATATGATCATGAATTTGAAAATGAACGTGAACATGAACATAGAGCTAATCATGAACTCACAATCAGTCATGAAAATGAACAAAAGCATGAGCATGAATTCATGGACATAAATAAAAAATTTTGTAACTGTTATGAACTTGAAAATGATCATGAATATCAACATTGAGATAGGAATATTTATGATCGTGGAAAAATGGTTTCGAACATGAACATAAACATGAGTATGAACATGAAAATAAACATGGACTTGGTCTTGAAAATGAATGTTAAAGATATGGCATAAGCCCGAATTTTGTTAAGTTGACTCCGGCCGTGATACAACCGGGCATACAGAGGGGATCATAGAGATTACAGAGAAAATATTACATTTTCCACGTTTGTCTGTTACAAAACTGTTTCATGTTCCACGGTCCACTGTTCACGTTCCGTGTTTGTTCTAGTTCCGCAAACAGACACAGGAAAAGTGGGAAACGTAATTTTTTCGAACCAGAATTCTGTAATCTTTATGATCCCCTCTGTATGCCCGGTTGTATCACGGCCGGCGTTTTATCCATTTTTCACTTAACACGGGCGAGATGGCTAATGCCATTTCTGTATGTATAAGTAATCTTTGCCTGGGAATAACCATAAACTTAGGAATTAACTTGCGCGTGAAAATTCATGAGTCAACCTAACACTTCGGTTCTGTCGCAAAATGAGTTGATGTCATCAACAGATTCACAGTGCCGAAAACAATGTAAGTTGCTCTTGATTATGTCGAGGAAATCATGTCAATCCAGCTGTAAAATTCACTAATTTAGGTCAGATACGGGGCAATGATTGCTGAAAGAAATATCGGCGTCCTAAGTTTGAAGCGTGTATACTTTCAAACGAGAATTAATCACAATGATGTACGGTCTCTCTTCGCCATACTCGCGCGCGGGCATCCGCCGCTTTTGTTAAAAAAAAGTGTCGACTCATCAGCCTCATTTCACTCGGCAATACTTTTAATTCCATCCGAAAAATTAAGCTTCGTCAATAATATCGATCCAATTTTTTCGGTATGGTTTCGGGGCTCTCACACGATTCGGCCCCCTTTTCTCGTCTCATCAATGAAGATCTTGCAAAACTTTTGCTTTAAACAAATGAATAGTTAAATCTGATGTACTGACAAGCAAACATCACGGAAATCACACTAAAACCGTCTAAAATCCAGTTCCAAACTCAGAAAACAGACGTATCGACAAGATCATATTGGCGGGGCGACGCAGGTATCATGGGAGATTCTTCTTTCTTTTCTCGTCTCATCAATAGGGATCCTGCAAACTTTTGCTTTAAGCATATGAATTAGTAAAGCTTACGTAAAAACCAGCATAAATCACGAAAATCACACTAAAAAAAAGTCTAAAATCCAGTTACAAACTCAGAAAATAGGTGCACGGGCAAGTGGTAATGGCGGAGCGACGCAGGTATCCTGGGAGATTCCTTTCCCATTTCTCGTCTCATCAATAGGGCTCTTGCAAACTTTTGCTTTAAGCATATGAATAAGTAAATCTGATGTAAAAACCAGCAAAAATCACGAAAATCACACTAAAAAAAGTCTAAAATCCAGTTACAAACTCAGAAAATAGCTGCACGGACAAGTGGTAATGACGGAGCTTCGCAGGTATCTTGAGAGATTCCTACCTAACTTGTCACTTTCTCTACGGACACACAGAGATAAGTCGTTAATGTCCATCATAATTTTAATAGTTAAAGTGAAAACTTTGATCTTGTAATTAAAAAATACACGTCTGTTTAAAATCAGCAAAAAAATTACTTATTAATAATTTCCAAAATTAATATTTTATTTTTAATTATTTACTCGTATTAGATAGGAATTTCCCATGATACCCGCGTAGCTTCGCCGTTAGGATCGGCTCTAACAACAATGGTGATTTTTGTGATTTTTTAGGGCACTCATCGTCATTTTTACTGGTTTTTATGCAAGAATCAACTATTCAATCGCCTGTAGCAAACGTTTGCAAGAGCTTCATTGACACTTTTTTTTTTTTTGGCAACCCCTGGTATAGATTCTCTTTTTTCGGCCTCACTGTAAAATGTAAATCACTCGTAACTCGGATTTAAATTGGGTTACAACGAACGTATGCGAGCCGTAAGCAAATCTACTCTCCAGCAGAGGGGCTTATTTAAAATAACAATTGATTCAATCATACTCTACTGAGGACCGAAATACTTTCTCGCATTGCTTTTGAAAGCATAAAGTGAAATGACACTTCTTCTCTCTTTTCATCCTGTGTGTACATTCATTAAGAGCATTCCTTCTCAAGAGTGATGGGTGAATCATATTTGAACTCAATTTCTTTGTGGACAGTTTAAAGGGGAAAAAAAGGAGCTTTAATATCGATATTGTTGAGGGTTGGGAGGGGGGGGGTTTCCGGGTGAAGAGGTGTTTATGCTCCAGAAATCTATTAGCTTTGCGCCAGAAGCTATGTGCGAATCCATCGATCTGGCAACTGCGTATTCCTCCTACTTGAATGTGTAGCCTGGAGACGCAAGCCAATGTACAATTGAGGCGTTTTATGTAGAAAGGGGTTCTTCGCGAAGAACCCCTTTTTGTGTAAAACACATTAATCGATTTTTCATGTCAATAATAGTCTCTCACCAAAATCTCAGCTCAATATCTTGAAAACTCAGCGATTACGAGATGTATTCGTGAATCGAGGCTTCGTTAAATGGGCGTTGTGATGCGAGTTTCAAGTTCTCCAAAAAATCGCCGAAAACTTAGATCGCGGTTTTGAGGGCTTAGGAGTCGTCGGAGCGTAAAAACGCAAAGTAACTTTCATGTTGGAAATTATTCCAAATATATGGGAAGCGTATCAATTTTTCGATTCAATCGATATATTTCGATATAAAGACATTTTTGGCTACATTTTTGGATATATCTGGCAACGCCGGCAAGATATCTTGAAGTACTTTTTTTTTGGTGAAAGTACATGCCATAAGGACCATCTCTGCCGGAAATCAGCTAATGATTATGTTTTCCTGCTATTTGGTGGTATCTTTAAGGCGGCGAGACCCGTTTTACGTAAAAAGGGGTTCCTAGGAGTCAACTTCAAAATATTGTGTAAAACACAGAAATACACAGATTTTAAAAAACTTTAAGCCATTATGTCCGTAAAGAAACCTAGTTTTAGGAAAAAAATTTACATTAGCCATCTAGGTAGCCAGATCAGTAGAAATCAAGTTGCAAAACTTTGAATGCGTTTTTCTTCCAATTACAAAACTGCAAAGAACCCCTTTTTACATAAAACGCCTCAATTTATATATTGGGCAGTTGCGGCTCGTGCAATTTGGCAACCCTGCTAATTTCCCATCGAAACCTATGCAAAAGCATCGATATCGTCGGGGTGCATGCAATTGCACCTCCTGAAAATCGATTATTTTACATAAGTTTATATGGAACTTGCCAGATTGCAAGCGCCGCCACTGATATTGGGACGAAAGGAATGACAGATGACTCCTGGAGGTAGGCTACCCGCCGTACGTATCTCAATGAATTGAAGTATCGCAGGTGGCGCCTACCTAGGCCAAAAATTAAGGATTGGCCTGGCATTTTTTTTTTTTTTTTTTTTTTTTTTTTTTTTTTTGTCCCTGACCTTACAAATTGATGAATTATTATTAATGATTAATTAATGATTAATGATTCTTATTGTTTCGTTTTCCGCTTTGTTTCAGGTGAGTTGATCCAAATCAATATTTTATCAACGTGTATGAGGCGATTTTCGGGAAAAAGGCCAATATCTGGATACTTTTGGTTTGTACCGAGAAATACTTATTTAACCATACAGCTGATTTATTGGGCAGAACCCCCCTTTTAGATGGGCCTTTTTTCCGAAGATTTCGCCACTGGAACTGACAATGAGACATTCTCAATTTTGAACACTGGCTGAACGTAAGTATATCTTTTCCATTTCGCTGTTGCAATAGACATCTTTTCAGATGTGGAGAGAGATTGATTCGGCCTGTCATCTTTGTCAAATTTCGCATTTAAGTTTATTTTAAAAGAAAAGAAAAAACTAGTGGAAAACTTTACGTGTCGAATTTAAAACTTTCTACTCTTTGGAATGATTATATCGTGCTCGAAGAGACGCATCGTTTGTAAGATTCCAAAGATTACTGGTTGACCTTGTCCAGTATCCACCTCTAATCTTAGAGATCTTTTGAGTGATTTGAAGCAACACACGGAGCGTTTAAAAACATTCTGATGGATGAAGGGACAGCTGACGAAAATGATATCAAGGAAAATGTTTAATTCTACTATTCCTTGCAAAAAATGAGTTAAAATTACAAAATAAACAAATAATGAAGTTTGTTAACTATTATACTCCTTTGATTAACATTGCATTTTCTTTTTTTCGTTCATTTTTTACCGTGAAATTTTTACTTTTTTGAATTCCAGGGGGGGGGGGGTAAGTGCCCCCTCTCGCCCCCGCTGCGGGCGCCCATGAATAATCCTTAGTCCTTAGTCCTATGATGTAATAATACTTATACTATCCTGTCGATATCCGAAAGTCAGCAAACTCGTGTTGACTGCGTGTAAAACCACGGACAGGTATGAATCCTCTCACTCCTAACACTCAATGCGAGACACGAAAGCTCTTTTCAAGCTCAGCTAAAGTGCAAGTTTCGAGCTTTTAAAATGGATGTCTGTCCGACAACTATTGTTTAAGTTTGGTGCGCTTATATCCACTTTACGACGACCGCCTGGCGGGGCGAGCTGGAGGGGGGGGGCGATAGGGTGACTGGTGGTTGGGAAGAAAGAGGGGGGGGGGGTTGAAAAGGTCAATATTGATTGCAATTGGAAGAGGGTATTAGCCTCAACCGGAGACCAGAAAAGATCACTGCCTCGTACAAAGCAAGAACGCCTTAAGTGCCATGGAATCTCTATGAGAGATACGTCATTCTCTTTCTCCACGTCACAGCAGAGAGGAGAGAACTGTCTTGCCGTGCAAAAAAAGCACAAATGCTATTGGAATCCTTATGCAGATACGATGTTTTCGCTTTGCACGACAGAGAGAAGCTTCCCCCCTCAACTTGATACTTGATTTTCAGCTTCGTAATTATTTTCAATTATTCCCTCCTCCCAAGTTCCCAAGTCGGCCGTTTAAGTAGTCATTGAACTTTAATGTTACCCCCCTGAGTTCAGTGGAGTGGGGGGAGGGGGAGGGGGAGGGGGGAGTGGGAAGAAGCTCCGGACCCCCAACCCCGACCCCGGGACCGGAACCCCCTCTAATCCCATCGTATCTCTAGCACCCTGTGCCGCTCTCATCTCATTCCCGAGTCGGAATTCTGGAATACTGGAATGGAACGGGAGACGGAACTGATGGAATGGATCGGTGAGCGATTCCTGTGGGTATACGATTTGAGAGCGACTCTGGCTGGACGCAGCAGGTAGTAATTTTTTTCCGGCTCCGCGCACAGTCGATGGAAACATGGTTTTTTTTGGAAACGCGAAAAGATCTTCTATATTTGCCATAGAAATGTTTTGGTGTTGATATTATGTCGATGAAAAAAAAGCAAATCACGGGGGGGGGGAAGACTGGTAGAATTTACTATTTGCATAGCTGAGTCCCATTACAGTCATTTGTTTGCAGTATTATTTTCCACCGTTCATAATCTTATTTTCTTTTTTTTACTTTCTCACTCTAACGAAATTAGAAAAATTGAGAAAGTATTGCGATGGCGCAGAGATGTTCAAGGTACTTTGTTTCGATACTTGGCCCACTATGACTAAGTCAACCATGATAATTATGAAATAATTGGCTCTCATCATGCCTATTACTATCCTAAACAACATCTATCCATGACACTTTAATATTCCTTAATTAAATGTGGTTTGGAGTCAGTGGCGTAGCGTACAATTTGGCAAAGATGTACTATGTCCATTTAAACTCATGAAAAAGATCGAACTATTGGGTGTTCGGTGAACACCTTCGCATTCGACTTTTTACCTGGGTTTAAATGGACATAGTACAACGTTGCCAAAGTGCACGCTACGCCACTGTTTGGAGCGGTGAATGTATAAAATTTCTGTGGCGTCCGTGATCTGTAAGTCCGTAAGTCCGTCTGTATCCCAGCGTAACTTTAGCACAATAATAGGTCCAAATGTATTCAAATTTTACAGAACGGTTGCTTTTAACATTCCTCTGGGGTACTTTCTTTTATTTTCTTGAACTTTTAATTTTTAGGTTAGTTATGGATGAAAAATGGTTTCCATTAAAATCAATGGGAAAATGGGTCAAAAAAGGACAAATTTAAATATTTCAAAATGGATCGTTGGATCTGGATAAAATTATCAAAGGGGGTCTGGGGGTCTCCCCCAGAATGTCAAAGGGGTTTGGGCCTGTGGGGGTCTCCCCCGGGATATTTAAGAAGGGTTTGGGGGTCTCCCCCAGATTAAATTGGATATTAAAAAATTACAAACTAAATGGCCAAAAAACATCATAGACAAAATACGGATTAAAATGGGAACTAGGCCAACAATAAAATACAATTTTTTATTGTTGGCCTAGTTCCCATTTTAATCCGTATTTTGTCTATTGAATTGGATGTGCGGAAGTGTTTGTTTGGTATTCCCTACAGTTTTTTTTTTTCCATTCATGCAATGATTTCCGGAAAATTAAATATTTCCGTACCACTGTGTGACATGGCGGCGCAAAGGAGAAACGTCAATCGAAGAGGAAGTACTCGACGTATAGCTTTCAAAGTACTCCCACCTCTTCCCTCTTGTCCTAATAGTTATTTTCCTCCTTTTCATTCAACTAGAAATGTAAATTATCCTCTCGGTCATTTTGAAACCTAGTGCATTTGATTTGCGAAATTTTCTCGCCGAGCGACTTGTTCAGTGCCCGTGGAGTGTTTCCGAAGCACCCACCGCCTTCAGCGTGATTGCCTCTCTCTCCTCAGGAAAGTGACGGCTCACTGCGATCTGGCTGGTCTGACAAAGGTGCTTTCCGTCATTTAAACTCACGTAAAACATCGATTCGTGGCAGTGGCGTAGCGTGCAATTTGGCAACGTTGCAGTTTTTCCATTTAAACTCATGAAAAAGATCGAACTATTGGGTGTTCGGTGAACACCTCTGCATTTGACCTATTACATGGGTTTAAATGGAGAAAATACGGCGTTGCCAAATTGCACGCTACGCCACTGATTCGAGGATAGGTACCAAATTGTAAAGTCGATTATTTTACTTGGCTGCTGAGTGCAGTGCGGCAAAAGGGCTTTTCGTCATTTAAACTCATGTGAAAGATCGATTCGAGAATATCTTAATTGTTTCACTGATAAGTCGATTATTTTACGTGGGTTTAAATGGAGAAAAAAGTTGAACCTACCGGATTTATGCGTCATAATCTACGGCGAAAACGAAGTAACCGCGCGTAGGAATAGTGAATACCCAGAAGAGCTTGAATGACAGTTCAAAAGAAGACTTCTTTCTGCGCGGAATGCTGCACGCGGCAAACTTACCGGTCGGTCTTACATTTCCCGAGCAATCTTTCAAACTGCTACAGTTTAACTGCGTAACTCGCTGAAAGTTCAGTTATACAAACATGTCAATCGAATTTGGAGGCAATTATTCTACTCGTGTCAAAATAATAAACTTCAGAGGTGAGGCCGGCTCAGTCTAAGTATTCGAGTGAATTGAAGCGACACGACTGTACTGACACATACAGTGTGTCCCATAAGTTCTTACCATTTCATACTCAAAAAACATGCCTTTCATTTGGATGAATAGCGGGTCTGCTCTTTAGCTTTTCGTTTTTGTTAATTCCTCACGTAAATCAGTAGACCTCATTCAAACCCAAATGTTAACCCAAATCATATTTGAGCGAAAACTCAATGGTTTTATTTCCCTTTTTGGCTTCGTTCCCATTTCTGTCTCGTCCTCATAGTTATTTGGCCAATTTAGTTTTAATACTCTTGATATATTTACATTTAGTATAATGTACACTTAATTACAGAAAACAAAAATGAATTAATACCAACTGTGGAAGTTTTCATAAAAATAAATGATAAAAAAAAGAGAAGTTAGATACTGCTTATTGGTTAGTATGGTGGGGTAAGGACTTATGGAACATACTGTATATCGGACTGGATGGACGGTAGGAAATAGCATGCATCATTGCTCGGTGACTGGCTGATTTGTACCAGTTCAAGTATTAGGAGGGAGCAGGAGGGAGTAGGAGGGGAGGAGCAGGGGAGCAGGAGAATAGGTCGGTCGCTAGTGTAAACAGTGGTTGTTGATTTTGCTTCCCATATAAAGAAAGGAAGGCAGGTAACACGATACAGCTATTGTTCTCCCTCGTGGCTCATTTATATCCACTTTTGAGATGACAATGCGGTAATTTAGCTAATTCCAATTATTGCAGTCAGAGTTCGCTTTAGATAAACGGACGAGTTCCCCCCCCCCCAAACTGTTTCTAATGGCTCTGCAGTTGCGAACTTTTGCTCTAAACAAATGCAGTTGTCAGTAGCGTAACGGAGAGAAGTTTCTCTCTCTCTCTCTCTCTCTCTCTCTCTCTCTCTCTCTCTCTCTCTCTCTCTCTCTCTCTCTCTCTCTCTCTCTCTCTCTCTCTCTCTCTCTCTCTCTCTCTCTCTCTCTCTCTCTCTCTCTCTCTTACCCAGTGCAATACGTGTGTTAGACAGTTAGACACAAGGGGATAAAAGCCCGTTTTTCTAGCCTTTTTCAATTCATGCTTTCATTGGGGGGGCTGAGGTCCGGGGGGGATCCTACTGTTTCATGTCAACACCCCAAATTTCCTCGAAAATCCCTTAGTAGACCGTGCAAAAATTTGGCTTGGCCTTCAAGGGAGGGGGGGGTGTGTGAAAAATAATTACACTCTGTAAAAACAAGGTTCAAATATAGAGTGTGATATAAGGCAGGCACATTTTCACACGACAAGAGCCGACTCAGTCTTTCAAAATACCTTCGCTAAGCTGAAATTCTTGCAATACCAGAACAATTTGCGATTGATACCAAAGCAATGCTTTTCTAGAGTAACAGCCTTTCCTCGTGCTTTTGCTTTACCGCAGAGCCATTAGTCCTGCGTCGACGATTCGACGCAACCCGCACTACACGTAGCCCGAACCTCTATCCGTCTTGAGAGAACAAAAGAAAAGAAATATAAGAGAGTGTTAATTTTACGTGTAGTGCGAGTTGCGTCTAATTGTCGATGCAGGACTTATGTCTCTGCTTGTACTTTCGATACAACAGCAACGTGCTCCGGTGGAGCTAGAATCTCTGCCTTGCAAAGTTGTTTTAAAAGGCTGCTTCGGCTCTCCTTAAACTTTGTTTTTTCAGTGCACTTTTGATTCTGGTTAACTATGAGGTATGTGGAGGTCACGTGTTCTTTTTTCCTTTGGATTTTTTGAAACTGCGTTCTTACCTGTCGGATCGGCAGAAATGCATCAAAACAAGTTTATTAAAACCAACCAGTCAATAACTCACCTGAAACATAAGAAAATTAAAAATATATTTATTTTTGACCCACGATTGCAAATGTACTTCAGAAACACAAAATTGCGCACGATTACAGGCAATACCAGGGAATAAAGCTAGATGGAGTAACCTTGACCGAGTACAGCAACTCGTTGTCCCTCTTTTGGTCTCTGATATCGAAGTACAAATCATTTGAAGGTAGAATGAGACCCATGATCAGAATTGAAAGTCATTGAATTTAATCGAGAAAATCTTAATGGGGCTCTTGTGAACTTTTGCTCTCAGCAAATAAATAGTTCAATCTCATGTGAAAACCAGCAAAAATCAGGAAAATCACATTTGTAAAGTCTAAAATTCAGTAATAAACTCGCAAAACTGCTAGAACGGCAAGATCGTAATGGTGGTTCAACGCAGGTATCGTAGGAGATTCCTGTCTAATTTGTCACATTCTCTACGGAAACACAGAGATACGTCTCAATTTTTAGATAGGAATCTTCCATGATACAATGACCCGAATAATGCATGTTTCAAATCTGAAAATACTACTTTTAATTATAATCCAAAGGATTGGCGAGCACCGACTACCCAGCAGAGTTGGGCAAATGGGGGTGGTAATCGATTACACGATTACCAAGTAATCGTAATCGTAATTTTTTCGGAGTGTGATTTTATGGTAATCGGGGCTGATTTTTTACAAGCCACCAGTCATATTAGTTGCAGAAGAATTGGATCTAATCGAAAAGACCCTAAAGTTTACTATTTATCAGTGATAAATACATTTAATTACCATCCAAAGGTTTGACGATTACCGATTACCCAGTAATCGTGTAATTGAATACACTCCTATTTGCCCAACTCTGCTACCCAGTAATCATGTAATCGATTGCACTCCTATGTGCCCAACTCTGGTTTCTTTATGAAAAAAAAAAAAAAAAAAAAAAAAAAAAAAAAAAAAAAAAAAAAAAACCGACTTTGTCTACTGACCCCCATACCAATTACTCATTTTTCCATCCGCGAGTTGAGTTCAACCTCGCCCCACTGGTCACTGGCCACTGCCACTGCCACTGGGGCGGCTGTATCTACAAACAGCTCGGTCTCAAAACGCAAACGGCGGATTACAATCTAAACCGAAAGAGGGCAGCAACATCGCATCGCGGATCGGCGTCGCATCACCACAATTTCACCGGGCATCGGGCATCGGTTGCATATACGCGTTCGTTCAACAAGGATTCAGGAGCACTAAGCCACTGAGTACTGCCTTTTAATTGGCCGTTCGCGACAAGCTATAAATTACGCAGAGCGGGAATATAATGGGGAACGGTGAAAATGGTGGCTAGTCAAACTTGAACTGAACACCCCTTTTTAGTATTAGTCGTTTTTTTTTTTTTTTTTTTTTTTTTTTTTTTTTTTTTTTTTTCATTCCCACTTTTCTCTCATCGCACATCAGAAGTCGGTCTCTGATCGAATTTTTATTCAATTAACTCTCGATCTCTTATCCGTTCGAGATTTCTCACCCCGCCTTCGCCTATGATTAGACCTATACGTTCCTCAGCTAACGTTGTCAGATTGTCCGGGAATCCCGAAAAGGACTAGGATCCACAGGACAGTGGCGGCTCGTGAAATGCGATACATCGATGTCTACTCCATTTAAAACTGTAGAAAAGTATCGATTTCTTGGGGGTTCAATTGCACCCCCTGACGATCGATACTTTTCTATAGTTTTAAATGGAGTAGACATCGATTTATTGCATTCCACGAGCCGCCACTGCCACAGGAGCATTGGGAACTGGACCACTGCCAACAAACGGGTATGGTGTATGTTGCAATAGAAATTCCGAGCGTACATTCTTGTGTCAAAATTATGCAGAAATGATGGTGAGCACACTAAACTACACTGACAATGAGAGAATTCTGTTTTTAATCCAAGGTGTCTTTCGATTATGTTAAAGAAACTGCTCAGTGAAATATTGACTAAGGGGGAATTCCTCTCACCCAAGGAAAATGTCTGCTACTACAAGTAAATGATTCCTTGTTGGGACAGTGATTCTCCTTCATGCAATCAGAACTTTACTGTCACAAGTAAACGTGTTTCCTTGTTTTTAAAGAAGTGATTTCTCTCAGTGTAGAGTGTAGACTAAACTTTACCGCCATAAATTTAAGATCAGAAACCGAAAAGTAACTTCGTCAGTTGATTGACGAAAAGATCAAAAATTGGATAACCTGCTCATCGATGCTGACCAATGCCAGTTTGATGTAGTACTAAACGCTTTCCAAAGAGAAGACGCATTTTGAATGTTGGGTTCTGACATGCAGCGGTGCCTTTATCCGAAATGCAGCAAAACGCATCGTTGAGCACAGAAAAAAATAGTTGGTAAGATTTACCATCATGATGACTGGTTTCTGAACCTGCTAAAATGATGGTAAACTTGACCATATATCGGGTTGAATGAACTAGACACTTCTTGTTCTTTTCAACCCAATATCTGGTAAAGTTTACCATCTTTTCGGCAGGTGCAGAAATCAGTCATCATGATGGTAAATCTTATCAACTATTTTTTCCGTGAGTAAATAGGGCAGTTGCAAGGGTCTGAAATCGTGTGTTTTAAAGAAAATGGTAGTACTTGATGAGCCGAGAACAATGGTGCCTTTGGTTTTTTCCCCAAATGTCCCGGTTTTGGAGATACACACGACCACACGTGTATAGTTGAAAAAAAAATCGTTTGCGTTGACGCCACAACGCGGAATTCCCATTTAAAACAATGTATTTTGGGCCAAAATCTCATCTCCGGAACAATGGGACTTAATTTGAAACCAAAGGCATCGCTGTTCTCAGCTCATCAAATACTTTCATTTTCTTTATAAACAAACCATAACATTTCAGACCTTTGAAACTGCCCCCATCGCTATAAGCAACGAGTCTAAACCCCACCCTAACTAAGTCATCACATATATGTTTTGGTGGGTTTTCGGCTGATCAGCGGACCAACAGATACTCAAAATGCGTTTGCTTCTCTTTAACCCTTTCAGACCTTTGGTCCATTCCAATGGACATTTGAATAACATGTAGTCTTATAGAAAACCAAAAAATACAATATAAGCATCAATTTAAATGAGGAAACAGCTCTGAGATCAACAATGTTGGTCAAAAATCCGTTCCTGGAAAAAAGGATTTTCAGGTCTGAAAGGGTTAATGTAAATCGTACGAATTTGTTTTCACGATTTGGCAGCGCCGCCCTCAGCGCTCTCTCTCGGTCGGGCATGGCGATTTGCGACTGGCGAGGGTGTGTGTTTATGTGCGAGGCCCATTGATTTACACGGACACCCCCCCCCCCTCCAGAGCGGCAAGGCGCAAAGCATCCGCGGCACCGTATCCTAAATCAAAAAGTCGGCCGCTGTTTGTACGAGAGAGAGAGAGAGAGAGAGAGAGAGAGAGAGAGAGAGAGAGAGAGAGAGGGGGGGGGACTCTGGGGCTGGGAATCTGGGATGCGGGATGCCCCACTGCTCCCCTATCAGCCTTTATTGCTTTTAATAACGTTGTCGCGAGTTTGAAATATGTATCGTCTAGTCTCTGTGCATCTGGTTCTTCGGGATTGGTCGCACTTTGGTCTGAGATCGATAAAAAAGTGGCCAAAAATCAGTGAAAGGACCCCCAGACCCCCCTGGGGAGACCCTCAGACCCCTTTTTATTTTCTGGGGGAAACCCCCAGACCCCCCTTTATAACTTTGGGGAGACCCCCAGACCCCCTTATATATCCTGGAGGAAACCACCAGACCCCCCTTTATAACTCTGGGGGAGACCCTCAGATCCCCTTTTATTTCCTGGGGGAAACCCTCAGACCCTCCTTTATAACTGTGGGGGAGACCCCCAGGCCCCCCTTTATAACTGTGGGGGGTGAGACCCCCAGACCCCCTTTAATATTCTGGGAGAGACCCCCAGACCGTCCTTAAGGGATTAATTTTACTGAAGGCTGATTGCAGAGTGTTTTTGCACATTTTCATCAACATTCAAATAGTTTTATTGGAAACATTTCAATTTTTCCCTTTGTTTACTCATTTTAGTATTGATTTCACTGGAAACCTTTTATCTTCCATTACTTATACTTGCAATTTAAAATTTCGAAAAAGAAAAAAAAAACAACAAAATAAGACCTTCTGAGAAATGTTAAAAGCAGCTTCTCTACAAAATGTGGGTGTATATGTACATGGACCATTATTGGTTCAAAAAATATGCTGGGATGCAGACAGACAGACATCTGCGCCGTCGCAATACTTTCTCAATTTTCAATTTTGGCAGTTGTTAGTAAGTTAAAAGTGGCCAAAAATCACAGTTTTCGACCTTTTCAGCTGACTTATTAAAACTTTCTATTGACATATTTCTAGAATTAAATTATACACGTTAAAAGTGTCCTCTGCGTGATGTAAATTGGTATTGAAATTTTGTCAAAGATAAATTGATAGTAAATTTACTTTATAATTTTTGGCCACTTTTTTACTATCTTGGACCATGGTGCGTCGGATACAACTTGCACTTGAGTCGTTGGCGCAGTCGAGATCTCTTTCATCTCTCTCGTTTTCACTTTGAATGTTCAAGTTAAAAAAGGAAAGAGTGGGGGTGTTTTATATCCCTTTTTTACACATGTCTAACACACCTGTTTCAATGGAGGAAAAAGAGAGATAGAGAAGTTCTCTCCGTTGCGCCACTGCAGTTAAGTTCATTCAGAACTATGAATGGCTGTTCTGCTCTCATTGAATGGAATATACATATAGGTTGATTCATTAGAATGTAGTGGATGAATACAGGGAAGGCGGTGAATCGACTAGTGACTCAAAGTGAGCTGTTATTAGTCTTTCTCAAAGGTCGATACATACAGGGACTCCAGTCGGTAAATGATCTACGTCGTTTCTTGATTACTGGTCGGATGAACCAGCTCTGTGAACCAACTGACGTCACTAACCATTTTTAACCATTGCTGGGTCTGTCTTCCACTGATAAATTGGCATCAGCGTTCTTCGTCCATCTGAATATATGTACTATGAATGATTGTTGATGATCTGCTCCAGAATCGAATCGATGATTTTAAGTAGAATCTAATGGAGGACAAATATTTTGGCCAAGTTTTACAAGGTAATTCATAGGTTTCTTGCAAACTCTTGATTCAGGACTAAAAAGGTCCTACCTAATAAAGTAACGTAAAAGTAGTATCGGGTGCAATACATAATATACTATTATACGCGATCGAACGTTTCTCGCCAAATGTGAACCTTTTCAAATTGCTTAATCAAATTTTTCGAACTTTCACATTGTTTTAATTCACGATGTCAAGGTCAAAATATTTTTTTGTAAAAAAAAAAAAAATAAGAAAAAAAAATAACTGCAAGTTCCTTTCATCTAGCACTTTAAGGAGTTTCAGGAAATGAAATAGTAAAAAAAAAGAAGGGCAGACGAGATCCATTGACCTTCTTTGCCTCTGTAGTACAAGTTTGCAAAAAACCCACCGTCTTCCGTGCATGTGAAGCTTTTCCGATAACCTCTTCTGAAGGTGTGACCGTTTGCTGACGATTTTCAAGTGTCAAACCCTATTTCCATCGTGTGTATAACTAACGCTACCAGCTGAACCCAAGCTATTTCCGTTTACAGATTTCAAGAATGTATCCACAAAGACGATTCCATCGATGCTCAACAAGAGACGTTTCTTTTTCCGCACGTGCTCGGATACAGGCATTTAACTTTCTTTCTCTCTCCCCCCCCTCTCTCTCTCTTTCCATTTAAACGCGTGCATTGAAAAAGGATGGATAAAGGGTCTGAAGTCAAGTGATGACCCTCTTTGCTATCCTTTTCTAACGCATGAGTTCAAATGGAAGAAGAGAGAGAAAAACAAATTCCTGTAACGGAACCTGTACGGAGACAGGGGCTAAAGTCAAGTGATGGCCCCCTTTGCCATCTTTTTCTAACACATTTGTTCAAACAAGGAGATAAGGAGAGAGAGAGAAAGAGAGAGAAAGAGAGAGAAAGAGAGAAAGAGAGAGAGAGAGAGAAGAGAGAGAGAGAGAGAGAGAGAGAGAGAGAGAGAGAGAGAGAGAGAGAGAGAGAGAGAGAGAGAGATTCCTGTATCCGCTCATGGCGCGAGCGCGTGTTTATATTCCTCTGTATGTGTATAGTAAGTTTAGAAGGAAACAATTTAGCGACGAATGAAGATGTGACCGGTCAAGGAGATCCAAGGTATGCTGATTGCTGATACAGATTATTGATATCGATACTTGCCCATTGCCGGCCGGCCCTATGCCCGGTGCCCGATGCCCTATGCGCGGTGCTTTATGGTTGTTTATTGATACTCGGGCGCGATTATTGTGACGCTACCACGACGCGTTTGCTGAACTCCATTGCGCATGCGCCTTGCCTCCGTATAGGGCGCTGCTGATGCTGATTCTGATGCTGCGCCCGCTGCCGCCGTTCAGGAAGGATCGCGCCGCGCTGCGCGGCGCCTACCACCCGCTGCTCACCTCTCACCACTTGTCGCACAGTGAGCGGGAATTGAGTAGGGATTCAGTAGAAAATTACATGAAACAATATAGGTTTGCTCTTTGGAAGTAAGCCCACTCGTATCAAAACGCGGAACTGGTAGACTGAGCTAACCTGATGTTCTATGACAATAGCTAATTTGGAAATAATTCGCAAAAGAGAGCGCCGTGCGGCGTTCTTTCGTATAATATATGGATTGCAAGCAAATTGTTAAAAGTTCTAACTTACCCTCGGTGTTTTAAAAAGTTATCCCGGACTACTGGTATCAGGGCTGCCGCTTAGCGTATAATCAATGCTATTTTTCAATTCACCGACGATTCCACCGGTTGAGAAAAGATTACACAGTTCAGTTCAGTGCATGACTGTAATAAACTAAAATACTCGCATCTGTAATCTTTTCTCAACCGGTGGAGTCGTCGATGACTTTAAAAAACTTGCGGATGTTTTAATTAAGCAACGGAGTTTCCGCCGATTGAGGAAAGATTACAGATCTGAGTATTTGCGTGCATTACAGTCATACACAGAACTGAACTGTGTAATCTTTTCTCAACCGGTGGAATCATCGGTGAATAGAAAAATAGCATTGATTATACGCAAAACGGCAGCCCTGACTGGTATAGCTAGTTGTTGATTTGTCTTTGAGGACCTCAAAGAAGACCTCCCGAACAGAGGTTCGGAGCAAGAGCCACAGTCATAATTGAAATTTGCAGTTCTCCTGGAGAAAACAATGAATAATTCTTTCAGAACTGAAATTTACTATTCAGTAAGTAATTCAAAATGTTTTAGCACAAACAGTAATTATTTTTCATGATTACAGTCTGAATTATTGGAATCGGAGCTCCGAAGCTGGAGCTGCTCCGGCTCAGGGCTCCGATTCCAATAATGGGGCTGTTGCACACTTTTGCTATAGGCGATTTAATAGTCGATTATGGCGTAAAAACCTCAAAAAATAACGATGGCGGTACTAAAAACTTCCAAAATCCACTCCTAAACTCAATAAACGCAGTTATTTGCGCGAGTGTAATGGTGGCCGAAGGCACTAACAATGGGAGATTCCTATCTTAATGTCGTCACTCTTTCTATGCTGACAAGGATGATTCAGAGAGTAATTAGTCATCAGAGTGATGATCCACATCCGATGAATGGTACCGCAACACCAAGTGACACCGGTGTCAAATGAAAGTAGTCTCTTATTGGTCACTTCTTGATGGAGTTTCAGAATTGTTAGATGGGAATCTCCCATTGTTAGTGCCTTCGGCCACCATTACGCTCCCGCAAATAACTGCGTTTATTGAGTTTAGGAGTAGATTTTGGAACACGGAAAAAAAAGATTAGTGAAAATCACCGTACGGATACCTGATTTTGGCACCTGCTAGATGTTATGGTAAACTTGGCCAGAAGTATGGTACATTTACCGATACTTTGAGTAAATTCGACAAGCAATCAGGTAACATCACCTAGTACTTAGTCAAAACATAGTATACTTCTGGTTACCATAACATCTAGGAGGTGCCAAAATCAGGTATCCGTATGGTTATTTTCACCGTAGTTTTTTTTCCGTGAAGTTTTTAGTGCCACCATCGTTATTTTTTGAGGTTTTTACGCCATAATCGACTATTAAATCGCTTATAGCAAAAGTGTGCAATAGCCCCATTCAAACTGTAATCATGAAAAATAATTACTGTCTGTGCTAAAACATCTTGAATTACTTACTGAATAGTAAATTTCAGCTCTGAAAGAATTATTCATTGTTTTTTTTTCCAGGAGAAGTGCAAATTTCAATTTTGACTGTGGCTCCGGCTCCGAATCCCTGCCCGAAGCCCCTCCTCACTTTTATCAGGGTTCAAGAAAATTGAGAAGCAAAAAAAAAAAGGACCTCGCATTTTTCTAGCCCCCCTCCGCCCTTAAACCCTCAGATCGCTACTGTTTGAGGTAACCTATGTTCTACAGTTGGGTCACGTAACGTAACTACTCTCTGTTTGTGACGTCAGAACATTAGTCTGGATCCGCCATGGGCGCACCCAGGATTTCTGTATTGGGGGGGGGGGCAAGTAGTCATTTCATAGGGGGGGGTCTGGGGGTCCTCCCCCGGAAAATTTTGAAAATTTAGCTCTTCTTAGACGCAAAATTAGGCTACTTCTATTCGGAAACTACATTTATTGAATTAACTCTCGAGAAAAATGAGATTTTCCGAGACTATGCTGATGTTACGGAAATATCTACATCGCATGCTGATAGAAAGACGGAGTCTTCAGGAAATCTAGATTTCAGAGGAAGATCGAGCGAAATTAACAATTAAGGGCATTGCTGTCGGGAAAGATGTGTTCCTCCAAGGAAAAATATGTTTCATGACATTGATACTTTTTTTGAACTCATTTCCTTTCTCATCTTTTCTTTTTCTCTCCTTCTCTTTTCCTCTTCTCTCTTTCTCTTTTCCTCTTTTTTCCTTCCCTTTTCTCCTTTTTTCCTTTCCTTTCCTCCTTTTTCCTTTCCTTTCCTCCTTTTTTTCTTCCTATGGGGGGGGGCCTTGGCCCCCTTGCCCCCCCCCCCCCCCCTGGGTGCGCCCATGGGATCCGCCACTCCAGTTACCATCCAAACACTCTTTCGGTTCGCATACCACTGAGCGTTATGGTCATGGAGTCGAGCGTCCCTATTCTTATCTTTCTATCGATGGCTTTTAAACGTTCAACACCTTCCGCAGTCCGCACTGCACACATAACGCGAACCGAACGCGACTTGGTCTCATATACTCATCGTCTCCACATTCGAAGCACCACGTATACCGTTTTGCCGCGCCGCGCCTGATAACATTAATGGTTTTCGTGCTCTTCCCGGGGCTTGTGTATTGACCATCTCCCATTCTCTCGCACTCGGACGAGACCGGAGGCGGGGGGGGGGGGGTTCCAGCTTGGAAATGGGAATCGCGATGCAATGGATGGACTCTGTAATAGTCCAGAGATCATCCGTCCAAATACGAGATCATTGCTGGTGAATACAGGGTGTCGGTATAAAAAAAAAGAATAGATTGGGGCTCTTGCAAACTTTTGCTGCAGGTGATGGGGCTCTTGCAAACTTTTGCTATGGACAATTAAATAGTCTAATTGAATGTAAAAACCAGCGAAAATCACAAAAATCGCTCTGAGATAGTCTAAAATTTAGTAATAAACTCACCCAACTGTTAATACGTCAAGTTCGTAATGGCGGTTCAACGCAGGTATCATGGGAGATTCTTGTCTAATTTGTCACTTTCTTTACGGAAACACAGAGATATGTCTCAATTTTATTTAGGTAGGTATCTCTCGTGATACCTGCGTCTTTCCGCCACTAAGCTCGATTCTGAGACTGAATTTTGTGACTTTTTAGTGTACTCATCGTCATTTTTACAGGTTTTTATGCAAGAATCTACTCTTTAATCCTCTGTAGCAAAAGTTTGCCAGAGCCCCATTGAAGAGTTGATTCTTGCATAACAACCTGTAAAAATGACGATAAGTACACTTAAAAATCGTACAAAATTCACTCTCAGAATCGAGCTTAGTGGTGGAGCGACGCAGGTATCATGGGAGATTCCTATCTAATTTGAGAAATATTTCTGTGTTTCCGTAGAGAAAGTGACAAATTAGACAGGAATCTCCCTTGATACCTGCGTCGCTCCGCCATTGCGATCTTGCCGTTATAGTAGTTTTGTGAGGTAACATTGAATTGTAGACTTTTTGAGTTTTCTGATTTTCACTGGTTTTTACATCAGATTGGGCTACTTATTTGTTCACAGCAAAATTTTGTATTAGCATTTTCTCGATTGATTTCAATACTTTCAACTCTGATTATGGGCCTCCTTCTAAAAATTGAATTGTACTTTAATATCAGTGAATAAGAAAATCATGGAATAAAATTAATCATATTTTAAATTTTTCTATGTTTCAGGTGAGTTAATTGGTTGTTTTAAATGAACTTGCTTTGATGCAATTCTGCCGATCCAATAGGTAAGAACGCATTTTCAAAAATGCGCTGTTATATGAGCTTATTACTGAATTTGAGACTTTTTTAGTGTGATTTTCGTGATTTACGCTGGTTTCTATTTCAGATTCCACTATTCATTTGCTAAGAGCAAAAGTTTACAAGATCCATTTCTCGAAATCAAAAAATATAATTTTCGTGACGAACAAAGGAGCATAAACTATGTCTGAATTTATTTTTTAGAAATTACTTACAATTTGGAAGTTATAGGTGTAAAATAAAATTCTTCAGGCCATCAAATTAAAAAAAATTGTGGTTTATTGAGACACCCTGTATATTATACGGATTCCCCTTTTTGATCAATGGGAATTCTTCGGATTTATGCTTGAAGTCTGGCAACACTGATGCGATGAAACACTTATGCGCAGTGCACAGTGCGCAGCCTTCTGGATTACACGAGTTCGTTTTTGAGATAAGAGCGCGAAAAAAGAAAAAGAGAGGAAAAAAAAATACCCCTGAAGGTTCCAAGTTCGAAGCTTAGATGTGCTCTTAAAGAACGCGGGTGCGAATGAAGGTGCTATAAAAGGGCTAACGGTTATCATGATCGTTGCGGAACGAAGCCCCTGGGGGGGGGGGGGGGGGGGGGGGGTTGGAGGTTGGAGGATCGAAACATCATCTGTACCCTTATGTCCTCCTTACCATGCCCGATGGATCGTCCGTGCATGAAATCATCGGATTTTTTTTTATTTATTTTTTTTTATTTTTTATTATTATTATTAATTATTATTATTATTATTATTATTATTATTATTATTATTATTATTATTATTATTATCATTCAGCAAGGAATTCTGGCTTTCATCGTAATCTCTTTTATCTTTCCGGACTAGTTTCAAAGGTTTAATATTGATTGTGAAACCAACACGTGATTGGTCCTTTCATGTTTGAGTTTGAAACTAGCAGGATAGGTAAAGGTCAGTTTTAAATCGGGCGATTTATACTGAAAGAGCTCTTATCCAGCCCTATAATTGACAATGAGCCTTTTTAAGCAAAAGTGGTCCAAATTGAAGAACTCTTTGGGGGAAAAAAAAAAAAAAAAAAAAACCACATGAAAAACAGAGGGTATGAGCGTCCTCAAAAACTTAGATTTCTAAGTAATATTGTGTGTGTTTTCAGCTGACGTGAGTCGGACTGGTTGTTGTGTTTTACCTGCTGACAATCAATTGTTGGCTTAGTGTTTTTGTCAGATGAAAAGAACGACCCGTTTACTTCACCAGAAACACACCCAAAGTGCAACCTTTAAATGTAGGTTCTTGAGGACGAGCATACCTTCTGTTTTATGCGCGGTTTTTCCAAAAAAAAAAAAAAAAAAAAAAACTCCCCAATTTCAAATTTTGATGTTTAAATCGCACTTGAAAGTCTAACTGTTCCGATTGCCGGAAAACTAAACAGTTTCAAATATTCAAATATATTTCGAACAAATTATTGTAGTTTTTTAGACTTTGTGCAGAACATGAAGGTTGATTATTTAGGAAGCAAAGCGACTTGTCATCTGTTCAAGACTTAAGGATCCTTAAACTAGCTCTGTTTTTCTAAAAATGATCTTGGAATCAGCAGAGTGAAGGAAAATAATTTCAAAGTACAAACCTTTTTGATTTTGTGCTGCACGCCAAGGCTTAGAAAAAGACTCCGCTTGTTAATCTGCAACAAAAAAAAAATAAAACATTTTTAGTATGCGTCACTTCATTTATACCTAGTAGTCTATGCTTTGAATCTTCCGCGCAAAAAGTATTCAAAACGGGAAAATGCCTGGCTGTATAACTTCAGACAGTGATGTTTCAGTTACAGTTTTTGAATTTACGAGTGAATTTTAGAAATTACATCTCCCCTTATTGTTATTTTTAGCGTGAAATCTGACAGCGTAGCATTTTGTCCATTTAAACCTATGAAAAAGGTCGAATTTGATACTCGCCACACTACCTGTAGTTCGATATTTTTCATACGTTTAAACGGACAAACTACATCGATGCCAGAATGCATGCATCGCCACTGATCATCGACCAACGCAAAGATCATACCTTTCTATACTCGCGTTGAAGTCACCGCAGAGGGAACTATACGAGCGGATACAGGAATTCCTATTTCTCTCTCTCTCTCTCTCTCTCTCTTTCTCTCTTTCTTTCTCTTTCTCTCTCTCTCTTTCTCTCTCTCTCTCTTTCTCTCTCTCTCTCTCTCTCTCTCTCTCTCTCTCTCTCTCTCTCTCTCTCTCTCTCTCTCTCTCTCTCTCTCTCTCTCTCTCTCTCTCTCTCTCTCTCTCTCTCTCTCCAGTCATTTGAACAGATAGCAGAGTGCGCCATCGCGTGACTTTAGCCCCTATCTCCATTCTTTTCTAACGCATTAGTTCAAAAATGGAGGAGAGAGAGAAAGAAAAATTTGTGTATCCCCGTATGGAGGCAATTGAGTCAAGCCCCGAAATTGGTGACCTGATAATCCTGAAACCAATGGGGCTCTTGCAAACTTTTGCTGTAAGTAAATGAATAGTCGAATCTGATGTAAAAAACCATTGAAAGTCACAAAAATTACACTGAAAAAGTCTAAAATTCAGTATTAAACTCACAAAACTGCTCTAACGGCATGGTCGTAATGGCGCTTCAACGCAGGTATCATGGGAGATTCCTGTCTAATTTGTCACTTCCTCCACGAAAACACAGAGATATCTCTCAAATTAGATAGGAATTTCCCATGATACCTGCGTTGAACTGCCATTATGCCTGATTCTGAGAGTGAATTTCGTGAATTTTCATTGTACGCATCGTCTTTTTTACAGGGTTTTTATGCAAGAATCAACTCTTTAATCCCCTGTAGCAAAAGTTTGCAAGAGCCCCATTCTGATACTGTTGCCTCGGTTACTGGGTGGGTGGGATGGTGGGGGGAGGGGGGGTAGACGTAGACATTGTTTTAATGGCACCCTCTGTTTCCTTTTGACAAAATCTACATGAATGATGCATCAAAGTTAAGTTTTAATGACCCACGCAAATGCAACAAATCCATGCAACTTATTAACGCCACGCGGCGTCGCTTCGTGTAATATATGGATTGCTATCAAATTGTTAAAAGTTCTTTCTTATCCTTGGTGATTTAAAAGGTTTTTAAGTAGTAATAAAAACATTATCTAAAAGGTCGAGTCCAGTTTTATTGATGGACGGTACGGTAAACTAGTCACGGGTGCATCGGGTGGGATTAATGTAGGCCAGTGTTACAGTACAGGTGTTGCATTGCTTGGCGTCTTTCTGTAGAGACTAGTAATAATCTTACAGTCGAAAACGGTCGACTGACCAACAGTGGCGTATCTAGACCTCCAGACTACTGAAGTGGAATAAAAGCTCACACCTCTCTCCGTAACGCTCTGATGAAAACTTAACCTCCGTTTTAGTGTCAATATTTTCATATCCTGATAAAAATTATTTTTGGTTGAAACCAAAATTAGATACCGAAGGATATACACTTGAAAATATTTATAGTTCCAACAAAAATTCTATCTATTCCTTCCCTAGCTGGAGTGGAGAAGTCGCAAGGGTCTGAAATGTTTGGTTTTTTATAAAAAAAAAAAATAAATGATATTACAAGATGTGCTGAGAAAAATGGTGCCTTTGTTTTTTTTTCCCCCGAGTGTCCCGCTTTTGGAGATCATGCACGTGTCAAGCTGTAGAAGATCGTACGCGTAGTGACGTTACTTCGCGTAATTCCCATTTAAAACAATATATTTTGGGCCAAAATCTCATCTCTGGAACAGTGAGACTTAATTAGAAACCAAAGGCATCTTTGTTCTCAGCGCATCAAGTACTCCCATTTTCTGTATAAAAAACACAACATTTCTGATCCTTGCCACTGCCCCATTCCGGTTAATTTTTAAGGAATAACAGTAAAAGGAAAAGTTGCGTACTTCCTATTTAATCTGATTTTGCATTTGCGTCTGGTAACCTTGATTACTATGGAAAATTTGCCTACTTCCTATTTAATCTACTATAAAGTATATAAGGTGACACTTTGATTTTGCGTCTGTTAACCGTGATGACCATGGACAATTTTCCTACTTCCTTGCCTCTTTGTTTTCTTTTTTCGTTAGCTTTTTCTTTATAGCTCCCCCCCATCACTCTCTCTCTCTCTCTCTCTCTCTCTCTCTCTCTCTCTCTCTCTCTCTCTCTCTCTCTCTCTCTCTCTTTCAGAGTCAGTGTATCGTGAAATTTATCCAGTTTAATGTTCGTTACCTCGACTTTCCTTCACGCGCATTATTCTATTCTTTTCCGTTTAATTTTGGGCGCACCACATTCCCGTGACGTGCAATGTCGGTCCAGTAAAATTTATGATGTTTAATTTAACCATTCAATAAACCAATTCCAATTCAATTAAACCTCGGACTGAAACCGTTTTTGACGGGACTTGGTTCGTAAATTCGATCGTCTGAACACCGCTTGTATAGCCAGATGAACCGTGACTGTTGTCTGAGGAAAAGACAGGGTTCCGACGCAACGATGCTGAATCAATTCACGATATTTTATGAGCTTTCGCTGATAACATAAGAATACTGACTCCAATTTGATTTAAATGATTCGCAATTTACAAATAAGATAAAGAGAGCGAGCGATGCATCTTTTAAAAGCGGAAAGCGGGAAACAGGGATAAATTGATGTTGATGCTTTCGAGCCTGGACACAGGGCAGAGAGCGCCGCGTGTCGCACAATGGAACCAAAAGGAATTTTTTTTTGGAAATTAAAATTTGTTGTGTATTTATCTATAAAATAAAAAAATAAATAAATAAACTGTAGGGAATACCCGACGAACACTTTCTCACATCCACTTTAATCTCCGGGAGATCCCCAGATCCCCCTTTAATATCTAGGGGGAGACCCCCAGACCCCCCCTTTGACATTTTTATCTAGATCCAAAATTTCATTTTTTAAATATTACATTTTTCCTTTTTTTAACCCATTTTCCCCATTGATTTTAATGGAAACCATTTTTCATCCATAACAAACGTAAAAATTAAAATTTCAAAAAAACAAAAAAAGTACCTCTAAAGAATGTTAAAAGCAAAATCTTTGCGAAATGTGGATGCATTAGTATCGAAACAAAATACCTTGAAAATATCTGCGCCATTGAAATACTTCCTCAATTTTTCTAATTTTGTTAGCGATGAGAAAGTAAAAAAAAAAAAGTTTCGGAATTGATTAATACTTTTTGACCGATTCTGAGATAAAAACCATTTTTTCACCAGTTTTGTTCTCGTCATTTTGAATTTTCACGTTTGTAGCCATGATTCTCCCTTTAAACGTGGTGTTCGGATTTACCTTTGTTTTTTGTCCACTGTGCGCAAGTCCAATAAAACATTCTTCAAGACAAGCCGTTAATAGAGCAACATTTCTTTCGAGTTCGGACCGATGAGTGTTGAATGTTGAGCCGTGTGCGCATGCGCGCACCGCATGAACACGAACACACCGCTATCGCAATTATTACGTATCGGTGACAACGTTGTCGGATGCAGTTGTCGGTGGAATTTGAAAGCATGCCGTTTTCCGGTGACTTTTTTAGGCTTAGATTACTTGCTTAAAGTGTTCCCTGTAATTAAAATTGATCTTGAAAATTTATAATTGATACAATGGGGCAGTTTCAAGGTTCTGAAATTTATTGTTTTTTTTTGTTTTTGTTTTTTGTTTTTTTTTTGTTTTTTTGTTTTTTGTTTTTTGTTTTTTGTTTTATTTTTTATAAAAAAACTATTAGTACGAGGGTCGCCTCAAAAGTAAGTATCTTTTTGTTTTTGTTTTTGTTTTTGTTTTTTTTTTCTAAAAAAAATAAAACATAAAAAAAATAAAAAATAAATAAAACTATTAACCCTAGAGAAAATCTGTAAATAGTGTTAGACGTGTTGTATCTGCAACTTCAAGACCCTTTTATTGCATGAACACGTATGAAGCACGTATGAAGTTGTAAAAAGGCGTGTGTGTAGTGACATCACTACGCGGAATTTCCATTTAAAACAATGTAATTTGGGCCAAAATATCATCTCGAGAACAACGAGACTTATTTAGAAACCAAAGGCATCTTTGTCCGCAGCTGATCAAGTACTTCGATTTTCTTTGTAAAAAACATCATATTTTATTGTTAGACCCTTGCAACCCGCCCAATTAATGAGAAATTCTTTTCTGATTTTCGGTTACTTTTTTGACGATCTCAGAGACCACAGTGAATCAGGTTACTAATTTCGGGTGCTGTTTAAATGCATGCCCTGCACGGTTTACAGCAGTGGCGGCTCGTGCAATCTGGCAACCTTGCACTTTTGCCATTTAAACGTATGCAAAAAGATCGATACTAGGTGAGGCGCTAGCGCCTCACCAAGTAATCGATTATTTTACACAGTTTTAAATGGAGGAAATCCATTGTTGCCACGTTGCACGAGCCGCCGCTGGTTTACAGTGATCACAGGCGCACCTTTACTTGAGTGTTTCCATCTAGATACTAATCAGCGGATCGTGGGCCATGAGCCGAGAAATAGAGTTATGAGAAGGCGATTGCAACTTGCAAGGCAACGTTTTTACCCACCCCTGAATGAGAGAATGAGAGTAGTTGATTGAAACCCTGCCAGCTCATCATTTACTCTTTTATTTTGTTTATCAGTTGAAACGATCGCTTGTTGCTGTGCAATGCGAACTGCTTGTGCCGAGTAGAGATACGACTATTACACGTACAGAGAGTGAAGGAAGCAATTATAATGCAAAGAAAGAGGAAAGCATAGTTCGAAGAGGTTGGGGCGGTAGGGGCAGTAATGAAGCCATTCTATAACAATAAGTAAGAGGGATAGCAAGCAGTGGCGTAGCATGCAATGGGGCAGTTGCAAAGGTCTCAAATCTTGTGTTTTTTGTAAAGAAAATGAAAGTAGTTGATGAGCTGAGAAAAAAGATGCCTTTGGTTGATAATTAAGTCCTATTGTTCCGGAGATGAGATTTTGGCCCAAAATACATTGTTTTAAATGGGAATTCCGCGTTGTGGCGTCAACGCAAACGATTTTTTTCCAACTATACACGTGTGGTCGTGTGTATCTCCAAAACCGGGACATTTGGGGAAAAAACCAAAGGCACCATTGTTCTCGGCTCATCAAGTACTACCATTTTCTTTAAAACACACGATTTCAGACCCTTGCAACTGCCCTATTTACTCACGGAAAAAATAGTTGATAAGATTTACCATCATGATGACTGATTTCTGCACCTGCCGAAAAGATGGTAAACTTTACCAGATATTGGGTTGAAAAGAACAAGAAGTGTCCAGTTCATTCAACCCGATATATGGTCAAGTTTACCATCATTTACAAAGAAAATGAAAGTAGTTGATGAGCTGAGAAAAAAGATGCCTTTGGTTGATAATTAAGTCCTATTGTTCCGGAGATGAGATTTTGGCCCAAAATACATTGTTTTAAATGGGCATTCCGCGTAATGACGTCACTACGCACACGATTTTTTATAACTTTACAGGTGTGTATCTCCAAAACAAGATCATATAGGAAAAAACCAAAGGCACTATTGTTCTTAGCTCATCAAGTACTTCCATTTACTTAATAAAAAAAACTCAACATTTCAGACACTTGCAACTTCCCCAGTTGGCAACTAACGTTGCAGCTCGTCAATTTAAAGCCATGGAAAAGATCGAACTATCGCGTGTTCGGGGAACTCCTTCGCATTCGACCTTTTACATGGATTTAAATGGACACAGTGCAATGTTGAAAAATTACACGCTACGCCACTGATATGGCAAGGATCTAATTTTTCGCGAGGAAAACGTAAAAAAGTAAAAAAATTGCACGAGTCACCACTGGCAAAAAAAAAGGCAGCACTCATATAAGATCCAAGGATCTCAGTTTCAGGACCCATGCAACTGACCAATCGCGCACCATTGGGTTTGCAAATAACTTTGTTTTGGCTACCCTTATTTGAATTGATCATTATTGACGTCAGCGTGGGTGTCAGATTTCAAGGAAAAAGATTAAAATTTTACATAAGATTTAACAACAGGGTGGTTTAAAAATTGTTTCGACCATTCGGCAACCATGTTATGCCGTAGTTAAATCGATCGCAACTACTTATGAGCTCATTCTTGGACGCCCAGTCGCCCACACACTCATACATTCACACAGCATGAGGTGCACGTGTGCCGTGCGGCTTATCTGTATCCATAATCCTCGATCCAGTATTCAGCGATTGTACCTGTTCAACGTCCATCATGAACCGAACTAATTTATTATGTCAGAAGGAGGGTTAAAATAATAATAATAATAATAACAACAATAATAAAAAAAATAAGAGAATTCTAATTAGATTCATCCCCGATATTTATTTGCACATCTTGTTCATCCAGCGCCCGTATTGTCAGATTTGCGGATATTTTCAATTAACTGTTTTTTTTTTTTTTTTTTTTTTTTTTTTTTTTTTTTAAATACGAAATCTTAGGATTTTCGTCGCACGAATGCAGTTTCTACGATTCTACGAAACGGATAGATCTTGCCGAAAACTCTTCGTAGTGTGTGTACTGTGTAGACATCAATATTTATCCAACGTTCGAAACTTATTTTGAAAATCATTGTAAAAACACTCCAACAAATTTAAAAAAAAAAAAGCGGTTTAAAGACTTCACACTTAAATCTACGAAAAAGAATTGAGTTTGTTTACAGTTTTGTTAAATTTTTCAGTTGGACATTGGTGGCAATCAGCTGTCATCATGGTTCTCAACTCTCTCTCTCTCTCTCTCTCTCTCTCTCTCTCTCTCTCTCTCTCTCTCTCCCCTCTCCCTCTCTCTCTCTTCCTCTCCTTCTCTCACATAACCTCGATGTTCTATTGTCTCAGAGATCACCAAAACTTGGTCAAAAATCAGAAAGTAAATTTCTCGTCAATTTATCATTTATAAACTTTCAAGTCCAATTTTAATCACAAAAAACACTGTATACAAGTACTTTAAACCGATAATTGTCACTGAAACCTTTTAAATTAAGATTAAAGGGTCGTAAATAATGTATTATGATTTTATTATGATTTTCTCCCCCCCCCCACTTTTTTTTTCGATCTCATACCATAGTGAGATGTGGGTTCAATGGTACATCGTACCACTATTTCTCGAAACAACTCAGTTGTGACAGGAAAGTGGAAAGCTCATCTAACTTCACATATTACCTGCATTTTTCTGGCTCTAACAATCAAAAGAAAAGAGAAATAAAAATATGCAACATTGCCGAGTATAAAACACACTTTATACATATAGCTATCAGAATCTCTTCATCTGCACTTTAAAGTCCGCCCTCGCTAATTTATTTTTTCTCTCGTAATTACACTTAAATATTGATTCCTTCATCTAATATTCTAGTTTTATCGATAGTTGAAGGAGTCTAGTCTGGTTTGCGCTAAATATAGCCATCAGTGAGATTAAAAAAGTAATTGAGTCCCCCCCCCCCCTCTCTCTCTCTCTCTCTCTCTCTCTCTCTCTCTCTCTCTCTCTCTCTCTCTCTCTCTCTCTCTCTCTCTCTCTCTTTCATTCTTTCTTTCCATTCTTTTTTCCCCCTCAGCGGCGGCTTATTTTACCATAATCTAGTGGAATTTGCCATCCTTGCTAGCAGACTTCAAAATCAGATATGCAGATGGTAAATTCTACCAGTCTTTCATTCCATTTGGTCTCTGAAATTCAAGAAGAAGAACAAAATATGATTTTCTTTACTCACGCGGTCACGACTAGTCCTCGAAAATTTGTCTTTTACGACCTTATAACTTGATCCGAAAGGAAACTTAAAAGAAGCAAAACCGTCATAGCTCTTATTTCGGCCAATGGGTCTGTTGCAAACTTTAGCTATAACGAATTAAGAGAGTATACTCTAATGTAAAATCGCCTGAAAAGTCCATTGGTGGCATCAGAAAGTCATAAAATGCAATAATAAACTCACAAGAGGCGTTTAATGAAATCCAAGATGGTGGATAAATATCGAGGAATCTGTATGCATACACCGTGAACATCCAAGGATGCCCAACTTTGACAACCTCACTGGAGGTAGGGGTTATGTGTTTGTTTACGTTGTGATTGGTTGGGATCGATATTGTGAGGTTGGCTATCCTTGGATGTTCGTGGTGCATGCATACAAAGTGCTCAATATTTCTCCGCCATCTTAGATTTCATTAAACGCCTTTTGTGAGTTTATTATTGCATTTTATGACTTTCTGATGCCACCAATGGACTTTTCAAGCGATTTTACCATAGATTATCCACTCTTAATAGTTGTAGCAAAAGATTGCAACAGACCCATTCCAAAAGCTTCTTTTTGTTGACAGTCGAATTTATTTATGATCCACAATGATTATAATACATAAACGAAAAAGTCTAAAGGAAATAAAAACGAGCTAAACTTCCGTCCGTATGACTCGACTGACGAACTCTAGCGGACTGTGCGGAAGGAATTTAGTTCAGTGAGGACGGAATGCACTAAAAGTGCATCTCCTTGTCATAAGCTGTACCAGATAAGGCTATACTGGCTCAGTAAAAGTTTAGTGTGTCTTTCTAGCGAAACCCAGCGCTCCAGTCCTCAAAATTGTATGCCCGCGCTATACTCGCATAATGTGCTACTCACGACCTGCATTTTCATTCCCGCGTAGTTAGTCCCGCATTTTGTTGGATCGCTCCCGATGCGTTTCCCCTCCGTCCCACCAGGTCGCGTCAGGGGTGCTTAAAAGTTGCGTTAAATGCAGGGCTGCCGTTTTGCGTATAATCAATGCTATTTTTCTATTCACCGATGATTCCACCGATTGAGAAAAGATTGCACAGTTCAGTTCAGTGTATGACTGTAATGCACGAAAATACTCTGATCTGTAATCTTTCCTTACACGGAAAAAAAAGATTAGTGAAAATAACCATACGGATACCTGATTTTGGCACCTGCTAGATGTTATGGTAAACTTGACCAGAAGTATGGTACATTTACCGATACGTTGAGTAAATTCGACATGCAATCAGGTAACATCACCTAGTACCTAGTCAAAACATAGTATACTTCTGGTTAACATTACCGTAACATCTAGCAGGTGCCAAAATCAGGCATCCGCATGGTTATTTTCACCGTAGTTTTTTTCCGTGTAATCGGTGGAAACTCCGTTGATTAATTAAAATATCCGCAAGTTTTATAAAGTTATCGACGACTCCACCGGTTGAGAAAAGATTACAGATGCGAGTATTTTAGTTAATTACAGTCATGCACTGAACTGAACTGTGTAATCTTTTCTCAACCGGTGGAATCATCGGTGAATTGAAAAATAGCATTGATTATACGCAAAACGGCTGCCCTGGTTAAACGGGATCACACACTCACACAGCAAACAGCGATATTCTACAAACCGTTTTAAAAAGATCCTGGTACTGGCTCTTGCAATGTGGCAACAATGCAGAGCTGCCGATTTGCGTTGATTTAATGACATTTTTAAATCCACTGATGATTCCACCAATTGAGAAAAGATTACAGAGTTTAGCTCAGTGTATGACTGTAATGCACAAAAATACTCTGATCTGTAATCTTTTCTCAATAGGAGGAAACGCCGTTAATTAAGTCAAATATACCTGTTGAGAAAAGATAAAAGACGCTAGTATTTTCGTGCATTACAGTCACACACTGAGCTAAACTCTGTAATCTTTTCTCCACCGGTGGAATCTTCGTTGAATTTCAAAATGCCATTGAATCTACGCAAATCGGCAGCTCTGCAACAATGTCTTCTCCAGTGGCGGCTCGTGCATTTTAGCAACAATGTTTTCCCTCCATTTGATTCAATGCAAAATAATCGACTCGATAGTGAAGCAGCGCTTCACCTGCAATCGATTGTTTTACATGTATTCAAATGGAGGGAAAACATTGTTGCCAAAATGCACGAGCCGCCACTGGTCTTCTCTCCAATTAACCTTATCTATATGACTTCATGCAAAAAAGGTCCTCATTCTCTGTCTGTGTAGAAGGGAACCAACCAGCAGGGCTGCCGTTTTGCGTATAATCAATGCTATTTTTCAATTCACCGATGATTCCACCGGTTGAGAAAATATTACAAAGTTCAACTCAGTGCATGACTATAATAAACTAAAATACTCGCATCTGTAATCTTTCCTCAACCGGCGGAGTCGTCGATGACTTTAAAAAACTTGCGGATATTTTAATTAATCAACGGAGTCTCCACCGATTAAGGAAAGATTACAGATCAGAGTATTTTCGTGCATTACAGTCATACACTGAACTGAACTGTGTAATCTTTTCTCAACCGGTGGAATCATCGGTGAATAGAAAAATAGCATTGATTATACGCAAAACGGCAGCCCTGCATTTAAACCGATGAGAAAGATCAAAGTATTGGGTGTTCGGTGAACAGGGTTTCTGTTTCACCTGTAATCTTTACTGATACAACTCCAAATTGCACACGACTTTTTCTTTGCATAGTTACGCCTTTATTTTAAAACCAATTTGGCCCGTTTATGGCTCAAAAAATCAAGCAAAAAATTAAGCAGGTGCTGACATTCCGATTTTTTTGTCTAATATTTCTCTGTTCAGAGAAAACGGCCGAAAACCGTCAAAAAACGGCTATTTTTGGAGCCAGCGACACGTAACGCCATCTATTGGATTAAAATTTTCGGGAGTTTGCCATGGAAACACCTTAAGAAAACGGAGTGTCAGTTACTATAGATAATCATCTGAAGAAATAAGGAATCAAAAAATAAGGCCGAAAGTACCGAAAAATGGAGTATCGCAAATCGATTCTTGTATCGAATTGCGTTTTTTCAGTTTTTGGTACTTTCAGCCTTATTTTCGAAGTTATGGACGAGGTATTTTGCAGAAAACTTCTGCAGATGATTCTCAACTTTCAGTATCTTTTTTCATTTTTTGCAATAATTTTACTGCGCGTGGCAACCATGTAAATATAGACCTGGAGTAAGAGCCATTGTAAACCAAACACCGAATGGCTCTCGCAAAACAAAGGAAAATGGAAAGCAATAAAAAATAACAAGCTTCTGAAATAAAGGCCAATTTTAACTTCTACTCAACCCTGATCCGAATAGAAGGTGAATTTTCCTTTCTCCTCTTTCACGGCGCCGATTACAAAGATCCACATGGCGCATGCGCGGGGCGGGTGTCTCGTAATTGACCCTAGCTGACCTCACTTGTTTTCTCCTTCTGGTCAATATTTCTGGCTTGGTTCCAATTTTAGAGGTTTCTCCAAGCATACCTCCAGGTTCTCTGGGTCAAGCTCTGTTAGTTACACTGCCCAGGATTTTTCAGACGAAGACGATCAAGTATGACCCAGACTCAGACGGATTAGTAGCACGTTTTCAAACGACAGCCACAAACAGTGGCGGCTCGTGCTATTTGGCAACCATGTATTTTTGGCTAAGTTCCAATGGCAAACATTTTTTGCCATTGGAACTTAGCTATTTCTTATCGATTTCTCAGGGATTCAATGAATCCCCTGAAAATCGATTGTTTTACGTAGGTTTAAATGGGAAAATCCGTTGCTGTCACTTTGCAGTCGCCGCCATTGGTGACAAGTTAGCACAGATTTAAAGTTTTTCAAAAATGTAATTTTTCATCTATCAATGGTAGAACATAATCGGTCGTATACTCATACTTTTTTCATCAGGCCCTGCTATATAATCGTGATTTCAGTTCAATGGGTCTGTTGCAAACTTTTGCTACAGCGATATAGAGTGGTACATCTTAAGTAAAATCACGTGAAAAGTCCATTGGTGGTATCAGAAAGTCATAATATGCAGTATTAATTCCACAAGAGGTATTTAACTGAAACCTAAGATGACGGTAAAATATCGAGCAACCTGTGTGCAGGCACTGTGAACATCCATGATAGCCAACGTTAGCAACCTCACAGCATCGGAGGTTATGAGTTTGTTTGCGTTGTTGGTGCTTGCATACAGGTTGCTCGATATTTTGCCGCCATCTTGGATTTCAGTTAAATGGATTGAAGCATTGCAGGTTGCCTACCTTGCTAGAATTTAAGGAAGCGACTGACATTTTTTGATTCGCCGACTGTTCAAAAGGTCGAAAATTCTCGGAACTGGTCCAACAGTTGAAAATTGCAGGATTTCGGTCGTTTGAAATTGCTTGTAAGACGTTTGATTCTTGGAAGTCCTCTCAGAAGCTATAGTTAAAATTCCCGGCAATAGCTTGTATAATTATTATCGATTCTGACAGTTTCGTTGGATTATCTCTCCGGATCCGGAAATCGCCGTCAGGCATTTTGCATTCACACGAATCTTTATCTCCGCGCATGAAAATTCCAAAAGGTTTTTGCCGTTCGCGAATGCGATTCTCTCACGCCTTCTGCCTTTCTATAGTCAAAGATCATCTGAGACGGAGGGGTGGGCGAGGGGGGAGGGGGCGAGGGGGGGGCGAAGATAAGCCTTGAGTTTGAGAACCGTTCTTGTAACAGATTTCAAAAGTACCGTAACGAAGTTTGAAAAGTGCAATGGAGACTTGTCAAAAAAAAAAAAAAAAAAAAAAAAAAAAAATCTGCTTCACCCACTATCCGACATTCGCAACTGACAACTTGTCCAGGACTTGGCCAAGTCCATCCTCATTCTTAAATTAGTTGGGTTAGTGTCCGAACGCGGCCGCCGATGCCGCGAAGTGTGGGCTCATCTTTCGCGCTGTTGCCAAGTTGTCGCGGTCGCCGCAACAACTAGCGACTTGCTATATTAACGATGTACTATGCCTTTCGAAAGTAAGTGTCCCGGTCAAAATTATCATTGTTAAATTTTTTCCGTTGTTTTTAATAGAATTTACGATTTTTCAGGACGTACTCTAAAGTGGGCATTCTCTTTAGTCTTTGAACTCTTGAAAGTTACAAAATTGCTCAAATTTTACCGATAATTGAAGGAGTGAAAATTTCGACCGGAGTACCTGAAAACTGAACATTTTTTTAAAACTTCTTCAGGAATGGAAAGAGGGAAAATTTCTACCACACTGGCAAAAAAGATAACCAGAAGCATGAAAATATGTGAACCTATGTTAGAGATAGTACAATTACCAGAATTCTAGTGTTTGTACCGTAGTTCCTGAAATTTTTTAGGAAATTCTAGTTTTAAAACCAGATTCTGGTGGTAACATCAATATTTCCTGGTATTAACACAAGAATTTTCTAGTCAAAGTATATTAGATGACAAAAAAGATAACCAGAAGAATGACAATGTGTGAACCTATGTAAGAGATAGTGCAATTACCAGAATTCTAGTTTTTGTACCGTAGTTCCTGACAATTTTTAGAATAAATAAATGGGGCAGTTGCAAGGGTCTGAAATATTGTGTTTTTTATTAAGAAAATGAAAGTACTTGATGAGCTGAGAACAACAGTGCCTTTGGTTTTTTCCTAAGTGCCCCGGTTTCGGAGATACACACGTGTAAATTTGTAGAAAAGCGTGTGCGTAGTGACGTCACCATGCGGAGTTCCCATTTAAAACAATGTATTTTGGGCCAAAATATCGTCTCGAGAACAATTTGACTTAAGTAGAAACCAAAGGCATATTTGTTCTCAGCTCATCAAGTACTTTCATTTTCTTTATTAAAAACACAACATTTCAGACCCTTGCAACTGCTCCATTGCACTCTACGCCATGCGCCATACTGCTTGCCATCCCTCTTGCTTATTGTTAGAATGGCTTCATTACTGCCCCTGCCTAGTTCTAAGACCATATTCTGGTAGTAACACCAGAATTTTCTGGTCAAAGTACTAGACATTCTGTTGCTCACGTATCGTTGTGCTTCTGGTAATATGACTAGAATCTGAGGGCCGATCATTTACTTCATCGTTAAACCGATCGATAAGACTGTCTATGAGTGATGCTATTGGTCGAAAATTGTAAAACTTGGCTGTTGCTATGGTAACCATCGTTAAGAGTCTCGTTTTATAAAGGCTACTCATGAGTAACCTTTAAAAAACGGACACTATAACGATGGTTACCATAGCAACAGCCAAGTTTTACAATTTTCGATGCTATTGGTCGAAAATTGTAAAACTTGGCTGTTGCTATGGTAACTATCGTTAAGAGTCTCGTTTTATAAAGGCTACTCATGAGTAACCTTTAAAAAACGGACACTATAACGATGGTTACCATAGCAACAGCCAAGTTTTACAATTTTCGACCAATAGCATCACTCATAGACAGTCTTATCGATCAGTTTAACGATGAAGTAAATGATCGGCCCTCTGGTATTATTTTCAGTGCAGGATACTTTCTTTTGAAGGTCATAGTACAATCACACTCCTGAAACAACCTATATTTAATATTCATTCTCACAGCTGTTTGGCAACGGCGAGATCCGACGTCGCGCGTCGGTCAAACTGAAATAAAAACCTGAAGGCCGCCGATGTGCCGCCTCTCCATCTTGTACATGTGCAAACGACTGACACCAACCACTTGGCTTTCGTTTGAAGAGGCAGCTAGGGCTCTCGTCGAGGTCTGCGCTTGTGCCGGTGGTGTGCCCCGATAGGAGAGTCCGAAGAGTCTTATACACTCTCATAGACACTCTTATCCAGAGCTGAAATAAAAAGGAAATAAGAGTATTCAACACTTGAAAAGAAGAACGCCATGATCACAGATGCCTCCTCTCCTCTCTCAGATCTCAGCCTCACTCAACAGGAGCCGGTAAACGGTATCAGTTACACACAGAGTCCGTCAGTGCGGCTCACAATGGGTCGAAACTTGGAATTTCCCGGACATAATTTTTACGGGGAAATAAACTGGAGGCAATGGGTCTGTTGCACACAGTTGCACACTACTAGAGCGTTTTAAAGTATCAATTTATATGTAAGAAGCCGTAAAAATGACAATGGGGCTCTTGAAAATTTTTGCCATAGGGGATTGAAGAGTTGATTCTTGCATAAAAACGTCTAAAAGTGACGATGAGTACACTGAAAAATCCCGAAATTACCTCTCAGAATCGGGCATAATGGCGGAAAGACGCAGGTATCATGCGAGATTCCTATCTAAAATGAGACATATCTCTGTGTTTCCGTTGAGAAAGTGACAGATTAGACAGGAATCTCCCATGATACCTGCGTTGAAGCGCCATTACGATCTTGCCGTTAAAGCAGTTTCGTGAATTTATTACTGAATTTTAGACTTTTTCGCTTTGATTTTCGTGATTTTTGCTGGTCATTTCATCAGATTGGATTGGACCATTTATTCGCTTCTAGCAAAAGTTTGCAAGTGCCCCATTGCAGCATCAGAAAACACCAAAATTTATTAATAAACTCACAAATTGCGAAAAACGCTAGACACTATTCACCCCTGTATCTTTCCACCTCGTGCACGATATTTCGCGAGGTTAGCGCGGCACATTCAAATAATCATGGCCGACTGTCATCACAGCTGACTTCATAAACAAATAAACAGTAAAAACTGACGGCGTCTGTTCGAATTCTTACGTCTCAATATCCTCAATTCTTCAGAATAGGTTTTGAAAGGTACGAAAACTGATATTTGTGTCGAAAAATTATCAAAATGAAACAATAACACACAAGAGTTCCAAGAACGATGATTGAAGCTGGAATCATACTTGGAATTCCTGTGTATTATTGTTTCATTTTCATAAGTCTTCGACACAAGTGTCGGTTCCACTACCTCTCAGAACCTATTGTGAGGAATTGAGGATATTGAGACGTAGGAATTCGAACAGACGCCGTCAGTGTTTACTAATCAAATGTACCGCGCTAACCCCGCAAAATATCGTGAGCGTGGTGGAAAGATACAGTGGTGAATAGTGTCCAGTGTTTTTCGCAATTGGTGAGTTTATTAATGAATTTTGGTGTTTCCTGATGCTTTAATTGTCATTTTTACGGTCTTTAACGTATGAAGAGATACTTTTAAACGCTCTAGTCAAAGTGTGCAACAGACCCATTGCACGTAGCAAAATTTAGGAAGAGCCTCATCATGGGAAGACAACTTATAAATTTGTGAAATGGTTCATTTAAGAGCTCGAAATGAGCCACATAAAATGGTTTTTATCAAAAAATGTTCAAACGGAAATATTTTAAAAGCTAAGAAACAAGCATGTTTTTAAGTCCGGAAATATATTTGTTCTGACCTAGTGTGCGTTTGCCTGTCCGTTCATCAGTTCGCGCGTTTTGCTCTGCTCTACTCTACTCCAAGTTCTATCTTTCCTCTTTACCGACTTAACATAAGACCGGTCTTCTTCTTGCAAGGACCAGCGTTGCCAACCGCCTGGTCAAAGCCGCGGTTCCGAGAACAAGTACATTTATAAGGTAGATGTCCCAATTACCGCCACCCTATTCACTTATTGTTTAAAATAAGCCTACACTGAGAAAAAAGAAATAGCTGGTGTAACCATCCCGGAATTTTCAACGGTTTTATGGATGAGAGAACCATTTAGATGGTTGAGGGAACAAAACAAATTGCCCACGCAAAAATTCGGAATGGATCAAAGATCCATAGCATTCTTGTTAGGCTTAGATTGTTTGCCTGACCATCTCTAATGGTTGCCCTAGAGTCCCTATTTATGAAAGAGTCAAGACACGTGAACAGAAGTGAAGAAGAAGAAGAAGAAGGTGTCTGAGGAGCCTGGAGGCGCGCCTCTTGTTTACATTTTTATCCAACGATCGTCCCGCCAAAGATTACTTATACATGTATTCTTGTGTAAGTAATCTTTGTTAGGTCAACCTAATCTCCAATACCCGCTGGCTTCACTACCTGTTTTAAAAGTAATGCGTGAATTTTATTCTGTTCTGTACACATTTTCATCAATTCCTACTTCAAATTTCATCAGTACAAGCTGAAAATGCCGAAAGTTTCCTCAAAGCTGGGCAGCAGTGAAGATGGTTCCATGAAGATGTAAACTAGAGGCCCTCCTCCAGGCTTTGTAGACCCCTTCTTCTTCTTCACTTTTCAGCAGCCAATCAGAGATGGAACCTCGTATGGCGAGACTCTTTCATATATAGGGACTCTAGGTTGCCCTATCCATTAAGTGTGGCTCCCCATTCCCGATTGTTACTCAAGCCTCCGTATTGGATGAGGTAACCATGTATGACATATTAGAATGGTATCTAATATGTCATCCGATGCATTGGATATGCATAGCAGAACAATATTTAAGTATGGTCGTTCACCACCCAATTTTGTTAGTCAATATGTGCACGTGAACCATAATTGAATGGATACAAAATTAAGATGGCGCCGTATCAATGTCTACGGCCGTTAAATTGCTTTGAGTTTTTACGTTGCAGTATCTTTAAAGGATTCATTATTGTAGGCACAATAAGTATTTGAAGTATCTGCATTGAGAGACAAAAATGTTTTGATTCTTTGTGCGTGGTGTTGCCATTTTCGAACTGTCCTATGTGGTCGTCTTGAATGGTGACTGATGCATATTGAGGTACTTGGGGCAGACTTAAGGGGTGTCTCCACCTGCGAATGTAAAAGCGCGAATAAACTGATTGAGCCAATGAGCTGCCTTGAAGTCGATAGGTCGAGTCCGATGTATCGACAACAAAGAAGCTCATTGGCTCAATCAGTTTATTCGCGCTTTTACATTCGCAGGTGGAGACACCCCTTTAGGTTCGAGGACAGCCTGTCCCTAACATTTTTTGGATCGAGATCTCGGTAGATAATTGGCACGCGAAACCGCTTGCTCTGCTGTCCAGTATCGCCGACAACTGACAAGTTACTATCGGTGACAAAGATGCCTGAACGGGATAGGCAATCCGCAACGCACCTATTCCGTGAATTAAAAATTAGTTTTTATGTGTTGCGGATTGCATATCCTGTTCAGGCATCTTTGTCCCTGCTACTAACTTGTACGCAATACTCCACCGGTGAACGGTATCGCGTGTCAAGTATCTTCCCGCGGTTGCAGTCGCGTCGTATATATCGCAAAGCAGTGTTGACAGATCGAGGGTATAAAAAAAAACCGTATCGTCCCCATTTAAATTAATGTAAAACGTGCGGCTTTTTCAACCCAATCTGGCACCACTGTGACGCAAAGTATACTCAAGATCATCATCACCACCATTGCATCAGCTGATTGTATGCGTCAGAAAGTCCCTGTTTATAGCAGGCTTTTCGTTCGAGCTTGCACGCCTTAACGCGCTTTGCGTGCGTGCATGCGTGTTCAGGCATTTGATGTGACGAACACGAATCCAGCACGCGATGAACTTACAATGGGTCAATCATGGATGTTTCAGGGCGTGAAAATGTTTGCCTTGGACAAATATTTTTTGTTTAATTTTTTAAAACTATCTAAGTATTTGTGCTTTAAAACGACGCATCCGTTATTCTCAAACGAGCTACAATGATTGAGAGGTCATACATGTTATAAGTCCTATCTCGAAGTGAGACAGCATGGACGATCTGATTCTGGTTTGTTTGCCTCATATTTTTTAACCTTAAATAAAAAAAATGCGATTAATCCAGTAGAAATCGGTTTTAAACGGAAGTGCAAGTGTCTAAGAGAGGCTATCTGCAGGACACAGAATTCTAATAAAACTATTCACGTGAGAAAATGTTGCATATTTCTGTTATGTGTCAGTTTCTTTAACGTGTAAATGCTTCCAGAAGAAACAGTTGTATCGATTTCTGTGTCCAGATAGCCACTCTAAAACACTTATTGCACTCTCGTTTATAACCAATTTGAAATATACGTGTACATTCGTCACAATTTTTTTTTTTTTTTTTTTTTTTTTTTTTAAATTTAAAAAGGTTAAAAAAAGTGAGGCAAACAAACCGATCCTGTGTGAAAAACGTCCATGAGAGATTCCAATCATGTCTGTCTCCGTGCTGCCTCAACATAACGTCCCACAAATCCTATCGATCGCTATAGCTCGTTTGAAAAACCACACTCCGGACGATAGATTTCCGAATGAAAATACTGGGGATGCTTTGACCTTCAGAGACCGGAGGCATCGTTTGAAACAGTTTTTGTTTTTTTGTTTTTTGTTTTGTTTCTCCTGTGAAATTCAGTTTTGTTGACTTGTTGGTCTCTGCGATTTGCGGTTCAACGGGGCTCTTGCAAACTTTTGCTGTGAGCAAATGAATAGCCCAATCTGATGTAAAAAACCAGTGAAAATCACGAAAATCAAACGAAGGAAGTCTAAAACTCCGTAATAAACTCACATAACTGCTATAATAGCAAGTTTGAAATGGCGGTTCAACGCAGGTATCAAGGGAGATTCCTGTCTATTATGTCACTTTCTCTACGGAAACATGCAGAGATTTGTCTCAAATTAGATAGTAATCTCCCATGATACCAGCGTCTCTCCGCCATTAAGCCCGATTCTGAGAGTAAATTTCGTGATTTTTTAGTATACTCGTCGTGATTTTTACAGGTTTTTATGCAAGCATCAACTCTTCAATCCTCTGTAGCAAAAGTTTGCAAGAGCCCCATTGGCGCAGAGAAAAATATTGAGAAAAATTGAACTTTGGAAACCAAAAATCACAGAAAATCCACTGTCCGGACGAATGACGTCTTTCAGGCTTCCGAATGAAAAAAAACTGGAGACGTTTTGGCCTTCAGAGACCGAAGGCATCGTTTGAAATGGTTTTTACTTTCTCACTCTAATGAAATTAAAAAAATTGAGAAAGTATTGCAATGGCGCAGAGATTTTTGATGCATTTTGTTTCGATACTTGGCCCGCTGCGACTATGTCAATCATGATAATTTTAAAATAATTGGCTTTTATCATGCCTAATACTATCCTAAAGAACATCCATCCATGATATTTCAATATTTTTTTTTGTTGGTTTTTTTTTTTTTTTTTTTTTTCTATTGTTTGTTTCTCCTGTGAAATTCAGTTTTGTGGACTTCTTAGCTTTCTGCGATTAGTGGTTCAATTACTTTGTTTCGATGAGAGAGGACGATTGAAATCAAATCCTAATCCTATCTCGCGAACGCGCGCCGCGAGACGCAGTTATAATTCCGAGCATAGTTGTACGCGCTTGTGGTTACGCGGTTATGCGCGCGCAAGTATGCGAATATGTGACGTGACATGTGTTGGCGAGAGAGGGCTACGCGGTGGTAGAAAAGGGGGAGGGAGGGCGGATGGAGAGGGGTGGGAGGGAGGACTTAACTCGGTGGCAATTACCTTGCACTTGGCTACCTCCATGCGCGAACAGAGCACACCTTGACTTGACTTGACTCAACTGCTCTCCATTTGCTCCATACCTAATACCGGTATCGGTATAAATATATATACTGGTATACCTACATACATGTACCACACGCTCCCCCCTCTCCCCCCCCCTGCTTCGCTGGTATTACGGTGAATATACTCCTTGGCTATACTCATGTCGTTACTGTGTGACGGAAGATTTTTTTTTGTTTTGAATAGGATCGTGAAAGATGCCCCGTTTTGTGTATGCGATGCGCGGTGTTGCCGACAACGTCCAGTATAGATTGTTGCAGAAGTGTAGGCGAATTTAAACCGATAATCTTTGGAGTTACCCAACGTGGTTTCTCAAATGGGTTTGTTGCAAACTTTTGCGACAGCGATATAAAGTGTTCAATCCTAAGTAAAATCACGTGAAAATTCCATCGGTGGTATCAGAAAGTCATAAAATGCAGTATTAAACTCACGAGAGGCGTTTAACTGAAACCCAAGGTGGCGGTAAAATATCGAGCAGCCTGTGTGCACCCACCGTGAACATCCATGATGGCCAACGTTAACAACCTCACAGCATCGGAGGTTATGAGTTTGTTTGCGTTGTGATTGGTTGTGATCGATGTTGTGAGGTTGGACATCTTGGATGTTCATGGTGCTTGCATACAGGTTGCTCGAAATTTTATCGCCATCTTAAATGCCTCCTGTGAGTTTGTTATTGCATTTTATGACTTTCTGCTGGCACCAATGTACTTTTCACACAATTTTCCATGAGATTGATCACTCTGTAGCGCTGTAGCAAAAGTTTGCAACAGACCCATTGCAGAATGAAAATGAATCTGAGCGTTTGGTTTTTGTTGAAGACTGCTTTAAATTCAAAAGTTCGTAGCTGCGGACAAGTTTTGTTTTGATTTGAAGAAATGAAAATTGAAAATGGGTCTGTTGCTTACTTTTGCGACAGTAATATGGACGGTTGATTCTGGTATAAAATCGCGTGAAAATTTCATTGAGAGCATCAAATTCTCTCAAAATTCACTCGTAAACCCACAAAAGGCGTTCTAAGAGAAGCCTAAGATGGCGGTTGAAAGGGCGAATCGACCCTGAATGCATGTACCACGAGCAACAAAAGATGGCCGACGACAACAATTTATAACGTTGGTAAAAATGTAAACAAACGTCTTACTTCCTCATAGTACTTACATCTTGTGTCATTTTGTGTGTTTTTTCCGGTAAATTTTACTTTCTCGTTATTGTTAAATTTTACTTTCTCTCTCTATGGTGAATATATTACGTTCTGTGTGGATTTGCCGGAATTTTGAAAAGGGAATTGCGTGGAAAAATATCTTATGCTTTGTCGAATGCCGTCATCGCGTCGGCCGTTTTTGCTGCTCGTGGTGCATGCATGCAGGGTTCATTCACCCTTTCGACCGCCATCTTAGGCTTTCCTTAAAACGCCTATTGTGGGTTTATGAATGGATTCTGAGACTATTTGATGCTCTCAGTGTGATTCTCACGCGATTTCAAACCAGAATCAACCCTCAGTAACGCTATAGCAAAAGTATTCAACAGACCCATTCATTAGGTCCCAGAAAGTTGAAAAAAGAAACATTCTCTGTTGGTCTGGCCTCTTTTTAAATAAGTATAATTACTTTCTATGAAAGGAGAGAATTGAGGACTTAAAGTTCTGAACTGTCTTTGACAGATTGTATACCTCTTTACTTAATGGCACGCATTCAGTTATCGTACACGCGCAAGCAATAATTTCCGTATTGAATCACTGAACGCGTGGTTTAAAGGAGCAAGGTTTAACATTTGACTAGATTCACGTCGTAAAACAGCATTTTAAAACTATTATATCTCCTCCGTTAGCACTAAAAGGATAGCGATGAAATCTAGCGGCCATAGTAATAATTTCTTGACATTTTATACATACATAAGAACTAATCCATATGGCATGGGCGCCACTGATTCCTATAGTGTCACATATAGCAATAAACAGCAATATCTTTCACTACCTGAAGATTCCTCCAATGGCCTCAGGCATGGTGTATCTTTTATGATATCGGGACTCTAATTTATCACAAGAAGTTGACAACACCTGCACGTAATATCAGCGTTAGTTCATTATTTGACGCGCAGAGATCGTTAACGTCGATGGACGGATTTGATGACTCCCGTGATCAACAACGTCTCGTTGTTGAATGCTGGCGTCGTGTCGTCCTAGCTCTCTCATCAGTCATCAGTCTCATCACAATCAGCTGAGTCCAGCCGCACGGTCGGTAGAAATGCTCGATCCAGCGAGTTAGGCTGTAACTATGTATACAAAGGGGTTTTCTGACCAGATATGAAAGAAACAGTTTCAGAAGTTTTTTTTTTTTTTTTTTTTTTTTTTTTTTTTTTTTTTTTTTTAAGAATTCAAATTTAGAATTCACATCGTGAAAAGGAAAATGAACAACGTAATTGACGATGTTAATCCATTCTTTAGTCGCAACATAAAAATTCAAAGATAACCATTACATTTCATTGTTCTAATAAATATAGTATTGCTTCAAATAAACTTCCCCTTCAAACCTAACCTCAAACAACAATGCAAGATACACGGAGTAAATAGGAGACAAGATGGCGGCGAAGTGCCCACGCCCCCTGAGTCGAGTGTTGTCTATACCTTTTCTCCATATACCTTGAGCTAGCACTCTCTTTAAAGTCTTGGCAGTATACATACTGTAAACCTAACCTAAAAACCATGCTCGTCGGTTACTCTACTTGACCATTCTAGATCACCGCCGCTGTTGTTAAAAGTTATAGCTCGTTGGGTTCGGGCGAGACTCGGAGAGGATTATATCCTCAATCAATTTCCGTCGAGATATTCATCATTCATCTAGGAAACTTTTTTTCTATTACTCGGTGTGTTTAGATCAATCGTGGACGTTGATCGTTGGCCACCCTTGTTTCGATAAGATGTATAAATGCAACCGGTTGGGTCGGACTCACGTCAGTAAAGCCGAAGAGGCGTAAAGCACATTGAGTCTACTATTAGTCACCACTATCCCAGCCAGTTGAATGAAACCGTGTTGCCAGTTGTACTATCAAACGGAAAAGTTTTGGCAGTTATACGTCCGACGCAAGTACTCGTGTAATCGAAGCACTGGCGCAACCAGGATCTCTTCCATCTCTCTCATTTCCCATTTGAATGTATAAGTAGGAAAATGACAGAAAGAGGGGATTTTATCCCCTTGCCCATTCTTGTCTAACGTACGTTTTTTAATGGAGAAAAGAGAGAGATGAAGAAACTCTCGTTGCACTGGCGCAACCAGGATCTCCTCCATCTCTCTCATTTCCCATTTGAATGTATAAGTAGGAAAAGGACAGAAAGAGGGGGTTTTATCCCCTTGTCCATCCTTGTCTAACATACGTTTTTTAATGGAGAAAAGAGAGGGATGAAGAAACTCTCGTTGCACTGGCGCAACCAGGATCTCTTCCATCTCTCTCATTTCCCATTTGAATGTATAAGTAGGGAAATGACAGAAAGAGGGGATTTTATCCCTTTGCCCATCCTTCGTGTTTTCAGTTCTCAAATAGTGTTTCTTGAGAAAAATACCTTAAAATTACAAATGATTCTGGGCATATACGCCATACGGGTTAATCGATCGACTAATCTATCCCCTTGGTCACGTGCCATGGAATCACCTTAACCCTTTCCCCTCGTATGTCGGATATATTCGACCAGGGAAAAGTTGAGTTCCACTCACAGGTCGGATATATCCGACAAAAAAAAGAGACCTTCTAAGGACTCGATTGCCGGATATATTCGGCGCGCTTGACGCGCTTGACCAAAGATGAGCTCTAGCGTATTTTATGGGAACTAGGACGAACATCACGCACTACACCAGCGCGCTCTGTACACCGTGATGTGAGTTTTTTACAGATCATATGGTTTGTTTTCATATCGTGTTGTTGAAGCTCCACGAGCTGGTGGGGCGGTCGGGTAAAAATGCTCACGAGTGGAAAGGGTTAAGGAAAGTCTAGGAACGAGACAAATGTATGGCTTTTAACCTGAATTCTGCAGTCGCGGCTCGTGCAATCTGGCAACAGTGCTATTTTGCCATTTAAATCTGTTCTAAAAGATCGATTCTAGGTGAGGCACAGCGCCTCACCAAAGAATCGATTATTTTACATAGGTTTAAATGGAGGGAGTCCCTTGTTGCCACATTGCACGAGCCGCCACTGGAATTCTGTCAACACTGTCGCATGCAATTCGAGGTGGATTTTAACCGGCTTGGAAGGATTTCACACCGAGTCTCACTCCGTCTTATCCAATAGTTACTTCACCCGTTCAGCGGCCGCGCGTTCCTGGTTGCACACTCTTGAGCATCCGGTTGTAGGTCGCGGGAGCTTCGGGCGATCCTCTTTCCTCTTTCTGAGTTTCCGCACGGTGCGGGACCCCACCGACCCCGAGTCCCGAACATCTGAGCCCCCCCCCCCCATTCGAGACTCCGCGAGTCCTCCGAGGAAGGCCCCCTCCGGCCACGGCGGTCACCACGTACGCTTTATGACTAATCAGATGCCCATTTTACATCATTCATCTCTCATTCAGTATCACCTTCCGATGCTTGATGCCTTTACGACTCAAACACATAACTGTTTCTTTCCCTCTCCCCTTCTTCGACCCCCTCCCATCACCTTACTACACCCTTTTTTCCACCGTAACTGCTTGCTCTCTCAATCTCTCTCTCTCTCTCTCTCTCTCTCTCTCTCTCTCTCTCTCTCTCTCTCTCTCTCTCTCTCTCTCTTACTCTTTTTCTTTTCTTTCTCTTACTCCTCTTTCTCTCACTCTCACTCCTTTTCTGTCATATCTCTCTTACTACTTTTCTCTCTCTTTCTCCTTTACTCATTTTCTCTCTCTTTTTCTATCTCTCTCACTCCTTTTCTCTCTTTCTTTCTCACTCATTTTCTCTCTCTCATTCTCCCTTACTCCTTCTCTCTCTCTCTCTCTTACTCATTTCTCTCTCTCTCTCTCTCTCTCTCTCTCTCTCTCTCTCTCTCTCTCTCTCTCTCTTTCTCTCTTTTTCTTTCTCTTTCACTCACTCTCTCTCTTTCCAACTCCTTTTTTCTTTCTTCTGTTTGATCCTGTGCGATCCACAATTAGGCCGGCCGTCTCCAGAAAAAAAGGCCCGTAAAACAGCAGGTTTGCTCTTCTGAGAAAATAAGCCTTGCGATCTCATTATAATTCACTCAAATGAGCACACCCATCATTTTATGGGCCATTCTTTTGGAGATTCAATTCAAGGCAGTGTGCAGTAAATAAAGAGTCACTCAAAGAAACTTCAAGTGCGCTCTGCATCGTTCGATCTCTATGCTATTTTAATGAAGACTTCCAGTCATTAGCGGACCCGATGTTTTGTGAGACTTTATTATTTCAGTTCCCGCTGTAATTTTCAGCAGCGAGGATGCGAGAATAAGAGGTGGCGGAGCCTTCCTTTTACGATCCAAAAGAAATTACTAGGTTAGGAGGATTCCGAGGCTCGACAATGGATATGCACTACCACACGCACAAATGCCGATTTAGCGTTGCAAGATTGTGCAGGGAAATTACTCAAATATTAATAATTTTTTTAATAGGTTTTACAATTGAGGAATTTTTTCTCGATCTGACACCCATGTGTGGAACCAGCGTTGCAACCCTCGGAAATTTTTCGCTCGCATTTTTGGTTTCTTGTAACCGGACCCTATTATGCCCCATCAACCAGAAACGATTTTTTTTATTGATTTATTTTGATTAAAAATGACAACTCTGTGTAGGACCCGCATACGAGGCGATAACAGTTCGTCGCGTTGTGAGGGGAAGAAGCAGGATCGTATAAAATGCTTCCATTCTTTAATTAGGTTCATTTACTCTTCTTAATTGTGTTTTCTTTTTCTCAAAATAAAACTCAAGAGTTCGGTACCCTGCGGAGGGGTCTGGGTCTGGGCGCAGAGCAGAAAACGTGAAAACTGACTCCATGTCATAATTCTGCTCTCAACCCACAAAATACTGCTTTTTCTATCAGTACCCGAAGAAAAGACTTTTAAAAATTTCTGTGAAACATTACAGCTGTCATTCTCTGACGTTTCCAGCGGCGGCTCGTGCAATTTGGCAAAAAAAAAAAAATAATAAGATATCTATAGTTATTTTTAATATGTTACGGCTTAACGTAGATTATTTAACTTTGAATCCAAATGTAAGGCTTAAATAATTAAAAGGTTACAAATGTCAAGTTCTACGGCTATTTTTATTTCTAGTTTGTTAATTTATGTTATAACAAAGTAAAAATAAAATAATACTTTAAAAAAAGTTAACCGCATCCAAACGATAAAAATAGTAATTCCTCCTCGATTACTTCAATTTCAGACCAAAATTAGAGAATGTTTTTAAATATTAAAAGTTTGTCTTTATTGTATCGTACTTGTCTGCCCTTCCTCGAAACCTCTCTTAGCGAATTTGACTGTGAGGTTGGGATAAATATTTGAAGTTCGGAACTTTCCAGAACACCGAACGCCAGATTCCACAGAACAGTTTCTAGCCAATCAGGAACCTTGTTTATTGTTGTCTCTCACAGTTGAGTTACTTTCTTCGCCCCATCTCATAGAACGGGTACAAATTCCGAGGTTTTCGGGTACAGCATCAGTGTCATCCATCGTTGTCGAACAATTAACAGTCCGGGTGAGATAATAAAATGCACAACCGTTGGCTCGGAGAAAAATAATCTTCACCCGAACCTCATAATAAACTTAGCTTCCTATTAATTTCCATGCTGATTAGTGATTAGTCTTGTGTCCATACACACACCATTTCATCACAAATCATCGTGGAAACAGGCCTTTGAGTGCTCGACCAGTTGATTCGAGACTTGTGCGAGCTACATAGCCTCTTCCTCGCTTGCAGGCACAGTTGGATTCTGGAATCTCTCTCTCTCTCTCTCTCTCTCTCTCTCTCTCTCTCTCTCTCCCCTCTCTCCCTCTCTCTCTCTCCCTCTCCCTCCCCTCTCTCTCTCTCCCCCCCCTCTCCCTCCCCCTCTCTCTCCCTTTCTTTTCTCTCCCTCCCTCCCCCCCCCCTCTTTCTCTCTCTCCCTCCCCCCTTCTCTCTCTCTCTCTCTCTCTCTCTCTCTCTCTCTCTCTCTCCGTCCATTTGAACGTCTGTGTTTAGAAAAGGATAGAAGGCAGGGCGAAAGTCAAGTGACTATCCCTAATCTGTCCTTTTCTAACCCACGCGTTTAAACGGACGAAGAGAGAGAAAGTCGCATTTCTGAATCCGCCAGTGCTCGCAAGTTGCCCCAGGGTCAGTCTCTCCAAGTTCAACATCCAGTATTTCATAAGCGACTTCGGTAACCGTAAACATGGTGCGGAAGTTGTCTCGAGTTGTTCACCAGCGGACCCAATGAATTGTCCTTCTCTCTCTCTCTCTCTCTCTCTCTCTCTCTCTGGCCATTTGAATACATGTATTAGAAAAGAACGGAAGATGGGGTAAAAATCCCGCGACTGTCCCGTATTTGTCCTTTACTAACACACGCATTCTTATGGGAGAAACAGAGAGAAAGAATACATTTCTGGATCCATCAGTGAAGTTGCTCGACCGTCCGTCCGGGCCCCGTCCCGGCCCCTCTCTCTCTCGGGTAACTAGACTCAGCAGGAGGACTTCATGCTCATAATTCTCTCGCGCTAATGGGCATTTGAAAAATTACATCAAAATACCATTGTGACAACTCTCGGAGGGAAACTAGAGATTACCGAGGTATTTTTAGAACCATGAATATTATCTATCGGCTCTCGCACTCCGGGTTTGCATGAGCATATAGTGTGTTCATAAAGTTTAACCCCTCAGGGCTCGAAAGCGCTGGTCAATGCAGGGAAAGGGTGTTTTAGCGAGAAGTTAGTTAGGAAGTTTCTATAAGGAATTCTGAGTACCGGGATCTTTCAAATTTCAATCGAGTTAAACGTATTGCTAATTAATAAGTAAACACGAGACTAAACTGCAAGGCACTTCAAACTATCGTGAGAATTCACTTTTTTTATAACGGCTGAATAGAGGGGTTTTTTAACAAATGTTCTGTATAATTGAGGAATACTGAGTATTGAAATTCTTCAAGCTTCAAATGAGTTTTTAAAGCGATTTTTATTAATTTCTTAATCGAGAAGCACCAGACTTTACTGCAAGGTGCTTTAGACTAATGTGAGAAGACTTTCGTCAAAAACTGCTCCCTAGTGCTCCCTATAGATTGATTTTTTAGAAAAGTTATTTAGATCGAAGACATTCAGAGGGGGGGGGGGGGGTTAAGAAAACAATAGGCAACAGTCGCCAACTTTTAATGGGGAACATTTGCTCTTGTCAAAATCTACCTGAAATTTTGCTCTAAAGTCAAAATTTCAATTAATTTGAGGCATCTAATTTCGAAATAATGGGGCTATTGCACACGTTTGCTGTAAGCGATTTAATAGTCGATTATGGCGTAAAAACCTCAACAAATAACGATGGCGGCACTAAAAACTTCCAAAATCCACTCCTAAACTCAATAAACGCAGTTATTTGCGGGAGCGTAATGGTGGCCAAAGGCACCAACAATGGGAGATTCCCATCTAACAATTCTGAAACTCCATCAAGAAGTGACCAATAAGAGACTACTTTCATTTGACACCGATGTCACTTGGTGTTGCGGTACCATTCATCGGATGTGGATCATCACTCTGATGACTAATTTCTCTGTGAATCATCCCTTGTCAGCATAGAAAGAGTGACGGAATTAAGATAGGAATCTCCCATTGTTAGTGCCTTCGGACACCATTACGCTCGCGCAAATAACTGCGTTTATTGAGTTTAGGAGTGGATCTTGGAAGTTTTTAGTGCCGCCATCGTTATTTTTTGAGGTTTTTACGCCATATTCGCCTATTAAATTGCTTATAGCAAAAGTGTGCAACAGCTCCATTATTCAGAAACCGTTAATCTGTCCAAATAACGTCAATTTAAACCTCAGAGAAAACCTAAACTTTGTCCACCACTCAACAGTTGGCTGTTACTTCGATGAGTCCCGGTCAAAATTAAGCTGGGAAATTAGTCACATCTTGGGTGTGGCCAGTTTTGCGCTGGATCCCTATTTGTCTCTACTTTCATTATTATAGGTGTAACTGTAAATTTTGCCTGAGGACTCAAAAATGAAATGAAGAAAAATAAACCTACTGAATGCAGGGATGTTTGATAGGAAGCTTTGTAAGATATTCATGAACGCTAATTTTCCCAAATCATTTCCTCTCGCATAAAAGAAATTACCGTAAATTGCAATTCTCCTGGAATCAAACGGGAATTATTTTGAGCCCCGAAGCCAAAAAAAAAGGGTTAAAGTAACACACCCGCCAGACAGGTGTGTTTTTTTTTTTTAAATCGCGGCGAAACGAGTGTTATTCGTGTAACAGTAAAATCTCACACCCTCACTCTCTGGCCGCTTTATTGCAGACGTCTTACATTCACTTAATACTCCCATGCTCGCATGAATCATGAATTTCCGCCAATCAAGTCTTCCGCGCGTCTTATTATTCATATTCACACCTTCATTTATGCACATTGCAATACACACAGACTCGGTTTACGATACACAGCACGTAAAAAGTAATGTATTGGTTTCTGTGCTTTGAAGAGAAATCTCCGATGGACACTCAGTAGGCAGGCATTTGCATTTTGGAGGCAAATATTCAGCAAGAAGCAGATTCCATTTAGTAACCGCGGGTTCGGCCACTTCATTATAGTACAAATGAGAGACAAATGAGTGGTCACCATCTTTGGTTTCAAATCTCGTGACTAGGTGGCGGTTTTCGAAACCCACCTAGCGAGGTATAGGTTACGAATTTGTGACCAGGTCCGAAAATCTGGGTCAGGAATAATTTTAATATGTGTAATATTTTAAGTGGCGATAGCCACCACGGTCAAGTCAAAATTATATCTATCTACGATCAACTTTTATCTCTTTTTTATCATTTTTAAGCGATTTATAATGAAGCAGTAAAGCTTTGAAATGTCTCGTTTTTTACCGTGTTTGTTTTTAGTCTTGTTTCCTCATTTTAATGTTTAGTGTATTTATCGTATGGGGTCACTTAAATTTTGTTCATCTACTGTCAACATGGTATGAAATGATGTTAAATAACATTAAAATTACCTACAAAACATAACTGACAAATATTATAAAAATTATCAAGGATATTACACTGTCTTCAAGTGACCGAACCGTGAACGAACCTGGTTAGTAAATAAAATTTGCTTTTTTGTTTCTAATTTCGTGACCCGATTACGGTTTTCGAAACCTATTCCTTGTGGGGTAGATTACGAATTTGTGACTAGGTCACGAGTAGCTGTGAATGAAAATATTTTAATTTGTTTTATATTTTATTTATCTACCATTAATATGGTATGGAATGATGTTAAATAGTGTATCAATTACTCACAAAACGTAACTTACAAATATTTATAAAAAACAAAAAAACAAACACGTCTGTTAGAAGTTGTTTTAAGGAGTACAATTTTGTCTGCGAAGCTTTTTAAGCAATTTTTTATTTCCGGGTTTTTGACAGTAAATTTGTGACTACGTCACGAGTAGCTGTGAATGAAAAGTTTCTAATTTGTATTATATAACATTTATCTATCATTAATATGGTATCGAATGATGTTAAATAGTTTATCAATTACCCACAAAACGTAACTGACAAATATTATATAAAAATAAAGTCGTCTGTTGGAATTAGAGGTTGTTTAAAGGAGTAAAATTTTGTATACTTTTTATTTCCTGATTTTTGACCGTCAAATCGTTCGTTTCTGCCCACTGTGGGCGTTAAGAAGCTACTCGCGCAGAATCGTGGTGACCCGAGGATGAGAGGTAGGGTCGCTCACACACAAAGGTGCAAGGAGGCGGTTTGGAACCCTGGCACCTCTGGATGGCAATATCCCGACAGTTACCTGCAGACATGCATCTCAAAATCGAAATTCATCGAACATTAAATTCAGATTCAGAATCAATGAGTACCTATATAGTCGTGCTTATTCGTCGAGCGTCGCTTCAGGGTGTCGCACGTCGGCAGTTGTGGCTCTTGAAATGCAATTTATCGATGTTTCTCCCATTTAATTCCGTTAAAAAGAATCGATCCTCGAGGAACCCGCAAGTAATCGATACTTTTGCATAGGTTCAAATAAGAGAAAATCGCTGGGCGGCGGTAACAGTCGCAATCGATAGGTATAGTCGTGCTCATTTCTGAACTAAAATCGAGAAACAAAGACTCATGAAAAAAGGCTCATGAAATTGCTGGTTTGTCGGGAACCTCGCTGAGTTGCAATTTTTATCAATCAGTGGCGGTTTGTGCAATGTGGCAACAACGGATTCTCACCATTACAACTTACGTAAAATAATCGATCTCTAGAGAATTCTCTGCATCCCTGCGAAATCGATACTTTTTTTTAGGTTCAAATGGCAAAAAACATGGTTGCCAAATAGCACGAGCCGCCACTGTTCTCAATTGACTCGACTCAGTTTGATTATTTCTCAAGTCAAGACAAGCCAAGCCAAGCCAAGCCAAGTTAAAGAGATTTCAAGTCTGAAGATCCAAAGTATCTGAATTGCACTTTTAATCTGAAAGCCTCCTTTCCCCTCTACATTCATTTTAAGGAAAATACTATCTGAATGTTACCCGTAAAATGTAAGAAGTATATTATAAGTAGCCGCCCACGCCAAATCAGAAAACGCAACCTGGTAATAACTCCTCAAAGTAATCGTGGATTCTGCAGCAAACCCATCAAACTATGGAACGTGTCTTGAGTGAAAATGAGTTTGTCTGTTTGTTATATGATTGATCGTTTATATGTTTAGGTTATGATTGATGGTGATCCCAGATCTATTTCCATCAATGGCAGTCAAAGATTTGCGAGCCGCTAATCTTTGATGGTTAATGATGCGTACCGATCACATAGGCGGCGGATCCAGCAATCTGGCAACAGTGTATTCGTCCCATTTGATTGCATGGCAAATAATCGATTAGTCACGGGGCCATGGCCCCTCCAAGAATCGATTGTTTATCATACATTCAAATGGGAATCATGCGCAGTTGCCAGATTGCTGGATCCGTCTATGACCGATCAATGATCAATCGATGTTTCAATATTCTCAGTGTGAGCTACTTAAAGCTTCCTCTTTGATCTCTCAAAAAGTTATCTGTTTCCTCTATGCATTTAACGGAGCTATTGCATACTTTTGCTATAAGCGATTTAATAGTCGATTCTGAGGGCCGATCATTTACTTCATCGTTAAACCGATCGATAAGACTGTCTATGAGTGATGCTATTGGTCGAAAATTGTAAAACTTGGCTGTTGCTATGGTAACCATCGTTATAGAGTCCGTTTTTTAAAGGTTACTCATGAGTAGTCTTTATAAAACGAGACTCTTAACGATGGTTACCATAGCAACAGCCAAGTTTTACAATTTTCGACCAATAGCATCACTCATAGACAGTCTTATCGATCGGTTTAACGATGAAGTAAATGATCGGCCCTCAGGTGTAAAAACCTTAAAATATAACGATTGCAGCACTAAAAACTTCCGAAATCCACCCCTATAAACTCAATAAACGCTTTTATTTGCGCGAGCGTAATGGTGGCTGAGGGCAGTAATAATGGGATATTCCTATCTTAATTTCGTCTCTCTCTCTCTATGCTGATTAGGATGATTCATAGAGTAATTAGTCATCTGAGTAGTGATCCACATCCGATGAATGGTACCGTGACACATAGTGACACCGGTGTCAAATGAAAGTCGTCTCTTATTGGTCACTTCTTGATGGAGTTACAGTATAGTTAGATGGGAATCTCCCATTACTACTGGCCTCAACCACCATTACGCTCGCGCAAATAAAAGCGTTTAGTGAGTTTAGGAGTGTATTTTGGAAGTTTTTTAGTGCTGCCATCTTTATTTTTGGAGGTTTTTGCACCAGAGTTGACTAATAAATCGCTTATAGCAAAACTGTGCAACAGCCCCATTGTTTAGAACGCTTGAACGGGTAGGATCTATTACAATGCGTTTTTACAACATTTTCAAGAATTATGGTTCAAAAACTAGAATTTTGGTAACGAAACCATCCCTGACCTTGGTTCACATATTGTTTTGCTTCCCTGGTCATCTTTTTTTTCAGTGTTTAAGTCACAAAAAGTACGATCAATTCTCATCAATTTTTCTCAAGTCCAAAAAAAAAAAATAAAAATAAAACATTTTGAATTTCGATCTTCCTGGACAAGTCTGGCATTCGCCACTCTTGAAATTAAACATGAAGAATCTTTGAATATTTACCGAATGGAACGATTAAATAGCCCGGCTCTGTCGTATTAACATGAGCATTACTCGTTCCTAGTTCAAAAGCCTGTAGTCCTTCTTCCTTTTTTACAAATATATTTTCTTAATGCCTTGCCGTTACCTTTTAAATTAGTAAGTAGAATGTAAATTGAGTGAATGTTGACCCAAACACTCACAATAATGCAAGACAGCTCTCCTTTTTGACATTGTCAAGATTATGGAGCCCTCCGGAAATGACCCATCGGGTGGATTATTTTTTCGTCAATTAAATTTTAAGTTTTACATTTCAATAT
>VMOF01000035.1:6380116-6405116 GCA_011764245.1 Trialeurodes vaporariorum | reverse complement strand
TGAGACTGGACCCGTTGTCCGATGACTGATGAGTGATGAGTTATGAGCTGAGCACCCCGCTCTTGGAGTGATTCGCGCACTTGATGGATGTTGAATTGTTGATCGCGCCGACAGACCTCCTGTGTGCACTCCATTTTACTTTTGTGCCACGCGAGCAAAATGTGTGAATAGAGGGATGCGATTTTAAGGTAGCGTTATTGTATGTGTATCTTGGAAGTAAGGCAACCTGAAGCGGTGATCTAGTTTTAAGTATTGCGAAAGTCTCCAAATTCAATCGCTCAGCACGATTTCAATGACTTTTACGCAAAATTTTGTTGAATACATTAAAATTTATTTGAAAAGGACAATGCTACAACATCGTCTAAGAATCGTAAGTTTCGAAAACTCTCAAACAGCTTAAGGTTTTTTATTTTTTGGTCATCGGGATGGAAATTCTGGGTGATTTTTCCTTGGAGAAATTGTTTGTCGGTAATTTAGATGAACTATAAACCTGGTGCTGGCTTCGGGTTTTTTAATTTTTGAGGGAAATGTTTGGGTGAAAAGGCTCAGACCGATCGATCCATCGATTTAGTAGAATAGTCGTTTTTAGTTTTGAGTCTTTGGCCCTCTATAACATTGGAACCGCGGCTTCATCGGTGCAAACGGTGCTGGTTAATTGGCTGATGCTGGATTGCTGGACGACGCCGACGTACGTGCTTCACGTTTTATCGCGACGCGACGAAAACGACCGTGTCTCTTTTGCTTCTGGTCCTCCGAGCGTCACATTGCATCGCCCACATACAGTGGTCTAAAATTCAAAAATAGCGGCCAAGAATCAGTGAAAACAAATTCATCCTAAAGCAACATTTTCGACCTTTCAAGCTCAATTTAAAAATTCCCTGTGACATTTCCAGGTTTAAATCACTAGTTGAAAGTGTTTTTAATTTCTCACAACTAACAAAGTTAGAAATTTAGAAAATATTGCGATGGAACAGATGTCTATCCGGTCTGTATCCCAGCATAATTTTTGAACCAATCGTCCATATATGCAGCAAAATTTTGTAGAGAAGTTGCTTTTATCATTCCTCAGAGTGACTTTCTTTGTTTTTCCGAAATTTTAAATTGTAGGCAAGTTATTGGATGATAAAAGCACATAATAATACAATCAGAACGGAAACTCCCATAAGAGCCAATGGAAGCAATTTTGGAATTTAACGGCACCAATAGGCAACGCTGTGATCCTATATCCCAACATGGCGGACGAGTGTGATTTGTGTTGAAACTCATCTATTTCTGTGAATTATGGAAAGAAATCTTATGTTTCGGCCTCACTTTTATTCTAATGGCATTTCAGAATGAAAATTTCGCGGATCATGTCCTATATTTTATTTTTCGCGCGCGAATCCAGATGTAAACATCATATATCCCAACATGGCGGACGCAAAATGTACTTGCTTCAAAATCCGACAGAGTTTCCGTTCTGATTGTATTATTCTGTGATAAAAGGTTTCTATTAAAATCAATGTGAAAATGGGCAAAATGTAGGGAAAAATTGGAATGTTTCAAATATAGCTGTTGAAATTTTGATGGAAATTCGCAAAAACATTCTGCAACTAGCCTCTACTGTAAAATTAACCCCGTTCGGGGGTCTGGGGGTCTCCCCGGAATATTATACAGATGATGCAGAGAGGTTGCTTTTAACATTCCCCAGAGGGACTTTTTAATTTTTGAAATTTTATTTCTTAGGTTAGTTATGGATGAAAAATGGTTTCCATTAAAATCAATGGGAAAATGGGACAAAAAATGGACAAATTTAAATATCTCAAAAATGGATTTTTGGATAAGGATAAAAATATCAAAGGGGGGTTTTGGGGTCTCCCCCAGGCTAATTTTGTTGTGAGAAAGTCTTCGTGGCGTATTCCTTACAGTTTATTTGTGATTGAAATTGGTCTTGAACAGTGGCGAGGCGTGAAATTTGGCAACAATGTAGTTTCTCAATTTAAATTCACCAAAAAGGTCGACATCGGCGATGACCAGGCATTTCGACCTTTCTAATATGTGTAAATGGGGAAACAGGAACGTTGCCAAATCGCACGCCTCGCCACTGGTCCTGAAAGTTTGTAAATGGTAACTTGAATTGAGAAATTTACTAGCTGCATTTTTGGCCACTTTTTGACGATTCTGGATCATAGTGTGACGTTTCGTCGCGTTGTTCGTCGAGACAGAGGCACGTCCAATTCGGGACATTCGGGTCGTTTTCGACGAAATAACGTCCGCGCGTAGCTTATACAGTAGCCAGTCGCGTACGGTAGCGAGCCAAGAATCATCGGTAAGGCGGGGGAGGCGCGAGATAAGATTCAATTTTCGGCGTCCTCCGCGCGCGCAATAAATCAATGTGGGGATTCCAAAATATTTCAACGGCTAACGAGGAACCACCTGACTTGGGAAGGGGGAGGGGGGATCTAGGCCCTGGCCTCTTTTTTTTTGTGCACGTGTATTTTGTTCCGTTTTTTTTTTTTATTTTTTTTGGTATCTGTCCAGAAGGTTTGATGAAGATTTTTCTGTACTGAGAAGTCATCATTTTCACCGATCCATCGCGTTTTTATCGGTGGATACAGGAATGTCTCTCTCTCTTTTTGACCATTTAAACATATATGTTAGAAAAGGATAGTTGAAGGGTTAATCACGTTTTATTGTTATTCTTTAGGATACAAAGGGTTCAGTCACTTTTAAGATCATTACAGTGATACCGGTGTAAAATGAAAAAAAGTTGTTCCCCCATCAGTTTAGCTTCCTTGTTTGGTTTGTCTTTATTTTGCTTTCATTTGATATCCTTCACAAATCGTTTTAATTTTTAATCCAGAAACCGGACGCCAGATTATAGTATCAGTGGTGATACAAGAAAAAAAAAAATCATGTGTTAGTTTTATTATCTAGTCGACGTATTTATTTTTTGTTTTTATTTATTTAAATACATTTCTTCGGAATTACTTGAGAGTTGTAAATCAAGTTGATAATTCGGTGACGTGCAGAGCAGCTACAACTTTTTAATCAACATGCAGCTTTAAAGCTGCCCGAATTCTTAAGTTTACAGTAAAGAAGATTCCGACTTGAACTGATGTCGTTTCCGGCACTAGTGGATCCAAGAAAGTGTCCTGCTCTCTCAATTCCCATTAGAACGCATGTGTTAGAAAAGGATGGAAAAAGGGGCAAAAATCACGTGACTGCACCTGATATGTCCTTTTCTAACACACACGTTCTAATAGGGAAAGAGAGAGAAGGATAAATTTCCAGCTCCGCCGATTTTCGGGAAACGGGCCCATAAAACAACAGGTATGCTTTTTCTGGGAAATCAGTTTTGTGATTAAATAATGGTTTTGTCTGAATAGCGTATCTTTTGTTTTATGTGCCCTGTTTCCAAAAATGGTCTCAACTGCATATAGTATTCTTTTTGATACTGAAATATTAATATTTTTAAGTCCACTTTAAAATTATCAATTTAAAAAAATAACGGTTGGCTTTTACGATGAAATGAGCTTGTTATTTTTTTTTTTTTTTTTTTTACGGACTCGAACTCTCCTGGCAGCCCACGTGTCTACTAGCAGACGGAGCGGCGCGGAGCACTCTAGCGGCAAATAAGCTGAACTGAAAGAGAGCATAATCGATATAGTTGTCTCAAATTTTTGCCGCTCTTTGCAGACAGATTAGTCAGATTAGTGGACCCGGCGCATCGAATCCGTTTTCGGACACCGGAAGCATTTCGTCTCTTTATCTCTTTATTATCGTTTAGGTTTATTGTTGTCATCGGCATCATTATCTCCCATAATCCTTTGCTTTGCTTCCACAGAGCCCCGGGACCGCACCCGCCTAGCCCGTGCCGATGCATAACTGCTTTTTTGATGGATGTTGTCGGATTTTCGGTGGAAACCCCGTTTATTTTGCATCGATTTAAACCAACGAGCTATAGCGATAGAGGGGTCCATACTAGTGGCGGCTCGTGCAATGCGATATATCAATGTCTATTCCATTAAAAACTATAGAAAAGTATCGATCGTCAGGGGGTGCAATTGAACCCCCTAGAAATCGATACTTTTCCACAGTTTTAAATAGAGTGAACATCGATACATCGCATTTCACGAGCCACCACTGGTCCATACATGTTATAAGTCCTATCGCATAGTGTGACAGCTTGGGCGATCTGAATTTGGTTTGTTTGCCTCACCTTTTTTTTTAACCTTAAATCAAAAGTTGTAATTAATCCAATGGAAATTGGTTTTAGTCGAAAGTGCTGGTGTTTTAGAGTGGCTATCTGGACATATAATTCTAATACAACTATCCAGGTGAGAAAATTGTTGCACATTTCTGTTTTGTGTCAGTTTCTTTATCGTGCAAATCCTTCCAGAAGAATCAGTTATTTCGATTTCTGTGTCCAGATTGCCACTCTAAAACACTTGCACTTTCGTTTAAAACCAATTTCAAATGTATTTGTCACAAGTTTTTTTTTTAAAAAAAAAAATTGAAGGTTAAAAAAAATGAGGGAAACAAACCGAGCCTGTGTGAAAAACGTTCATAAGAGATTTCGATCATGGCTGCGTCCGTGCTGCCTCGATATAACGTCCCAAAAATCCTTTCTATCGCTATAGCTCGACTTTTACGCCTTAACGACATAGCTTGTCCGGCTGTTATGAACGTAAAACCAGGTTTTCTCATCATAAGATACCTCTTTCTCACCCCTCTCGCAAGATTTCCCATATGTTTTGACCCGCTGATTTCAACTTTGGCCTTAGTTTTTACTCAAAACTCACACTTTTTCCAGAATTTCAAATATTTTGCTAAGAAGACGTAATTTCGAATTTCAGCTAGGCCAATTTAATGAAAACCGATAGCATTTTTGAAATCAGCGTCTCAAAGTACATATGTATGATAGCGATGATAAAGTGAGATTGAAGGCGTAGAATTATTCTACAACACTAAAAATTAGTAAATTTAACATTGATGGATAGTGAATGTCGCGGACACATTTTGTCGTTTTTGATGCTTACTTCTATTGTTCGTTGGTACTATACCACAGAATAATACAATCAGAACGGAAACTCCCATAAGAGCCAATGGAAGCAAGTTTGGAATTTAACGGCACCAATAGGCAACGCTGTGGTCCTATATCTCAACATGGCGGACGAGTGTGATTTTTGTTGAAACTCATTTATTTCTGTAAATTCTGGAAATGAATCTTAATTTTCCGGCCTCACTTCAATTCTAATGGCATTTCAGAATGAAAATTTCGCGAATCATGTCCTATTTTTTTTTTTCGCGCGCGAATCCAGATGTAAACATCTTATATCCCAACATGGCGGACGCGAAATGGATTTGCTTCAAAATCTGATAGAGTTTCCGTTCTGATTGTATTATTCTGTGACTATACCTCGTTTGCCCAACTTTGCCATATTTTTCTATTTATATTCATAGATCTTGCAACACTGCTTATGATCCGGTTCGACTGTTTTTATTACATCCTCCTTGCACACTGCGCAAGCTTTAGTTCGGAATTAAGACGTCAGTTTCGGTCACTTGCCGCCACTCGCCTCTTGTTTCATGGAGCCGTAAATCTCCGGATTTTTGCGGTTTTTCGGCCTCTCTTTTATTTAAGATTTGTCTACGAGTGGAACTGTAATACTATAGCCGTGGCGATGACCTCATCGCTGAGCACAGGGAGTTAAATAATATTGTCCGAAAAAGGATTTGTCGCCGCTAGTTTTTATTTCATCTCAGATATCCGGCGAGGATAATCCAAGCTATTAAAGAGCTTGTTTCTAAAATTAACTGGATGAGCCGACCTGTAACGTTTTGGAACTTCTCGAACTTTTTTCCGTTTCGAGCGCGTTGTAACCTTTGCATGCTTTTGTTTTGCGTTTTTGAAAGCTTTGAAATCATAATAAAAGTTTCATGCGAGCTAGTTTTTTGTTTTGTATTTGAAGGATTTTAAAGCCAACTGCAGGTTGGTCCAACCTTCATATCTGGAACGATCAACGAGAATTAACAATAAAGGGGCTATGCTATATTGTAAGTTTCCCGACCGAGTATTTTGCTAAAACTGTCCCAATTTTGCTGAAGAATGATTTGAGTCTTACTTACGTTATTTTCGGCCCTCTTTCACTAATTTTTAAAGACAGAGAATAGCAGCTTACCTGTAACAAATAAAAAACGAAAACAATTATCAAATAAATCGGAAAAAGCAGTGCAGATACGCAGTACACATGTAAGCAAGTGAATCAGTAGCGGCTCGTGCAATCTGGCAACACTGCTACTTTGCCATTTAAATCTGTGCTAAAAGATCGATTCTAGGTGAGGCACAGCGCCTCACCAAAGAATCGATTATTTTACATAGGTTTAAATGGAGGGAGTCCATTGTTGCCACATTGCACGAGCCGCCACTGAAGTGAATGTGATTCCGATTATAATTGTGCGTATGATCGTCAAGCTCATCTCAGGAGAGTAGAGGCGCACCTAGACCATAATCTTTGACGACTTTTCAATTTTCATTTCTTCAAAACTAAACAAAACTTGTCTTGAACTTTGAACTTTTACTTTTAAAGTGTTCCTCAATGGAAAGCCAACGCTCAAATTAATTTTCATTCATGTTCATTTTGAAACAAGAAAAATAATGTTGACAAATTCCAAAGATTATAGGCCTGGGTGCGTCTACACTCCCGAAAACACCTCTAACTGTATCCAATTGAGTCGGGGGAAAAAACCCTAAAAATCGTCAAAGATTATATACGTCAGCTCCGCGTTCAATTTTGAAACGAGCTCTAAAATCTCTCGCTGCCCCACAGGACATGTCGCTTTGGATCGATCAAAATATCATTTTCCACACTACGTGGCAACCATGTTCCATGATACTTGACAACTTTGTCTGAAGCAATGACTTTTTCGTCGTGAGACAGATAACGATATACGATGCGGGTTAAAATCGTTCGGCCGGTGTATTTTTCTATTTTTCTATTTTCTTCTTCTTATTCTTCTTCTTCTTCTTCTTGTTACAGTGAATACCACACGGCCATAGCCGTAGCCAAGATATTTGTCTTTCTCTCTCTTCACCCATTTGAATGTATGTGTTAGAAAAGGATGGATATAGGGGCTGTCACGTGACTTCAGCCCCTCGTTCTGTCCTCTTCTAACACATGCGTTTAAATGGACAAAGAGAGAGAAAGACAATATCCTGGCTACGGCTATGCCACACGGCACATAGAGGACAAGTTGGTGCTCTCTATTCAGTCTATATATTCTTGTTATAATTTAAATGTTTATAGTCTCTGAAACGATTCTTGTGAGTCAATGGGGAAGAAAAGAACCAACCCTCGGTAGATTGTTCCCCGAGCTTGGTCAGTGTTCAGTCGCATTCACCCTTTCACGCAGTATTCTTTTACGACCCCCCCCCCCCCCCCACTCACCCTGCCTCTCATCCCATTCTCTTCCGTAAGAAAAATGATACGTGAAGATGTCTCCCAGAGGAGGTCTTTGAACTTTTCTGTGTGAACGTCATTATTCTACCTCTTCTCTTTTTCTACTTCTAGAAACTAAAAGAAACTAATAAAGTTCGTTTTTTTTTGTGATGAACAAAATTACATTGGTTGTGAGAAAAATTTCCTGTTGACAACCCGATTTTGATTGGAACAAAAGGAATATTCCTTTTGAAGTAATGATACTCTGTTTGAAACGAGTGGAATTCATGTTGTTTCAAAGTGGAACTGTGCCTTCAGTAATGGGGCTGTTGCACACTTTTGCTATAAGCAATTTAATAGTCGATTTTGGTGTAAAAACCTCAAATGATAACAAAGGCAGCACTAAAAACTTCCGAAATCCACTCATAAACGCTTTTATTTGCGCGAGTGTAATGGTTGCATAGGGCCGGAATAAGTGAATTTCTGTCTTAATTCCGTCACTCTCTCTCTATGCTGATAAAGATGATTCACAGAGTAATTAGTCATCAGAGTAGTGATCCACATCCGATGAATGGTACCGTGACACCGGTGTCAAATGAGAGTCGTCTCTTATTAGTCACTTTTTGATGGAGTTACAGTTTTGTTCTATAGGAATCTCCCATTATTACTGCCCTAAGCCGCCTCTTTGCTCGCGCAAATAAAAGCGTTTATTGAGCTTATGAGTGAATATTGGAAGCTTTCAGTGCTGTCATCGTTATTTTTGAAGGTTTTTACACCAGAAACGGCTATTAAATTGCTTTATGGCTAAAGTGTTCAACAGCCCCATTTGTTAATCGGAATTTCAGTACAGGAAAATTTTTCCAAGTTTAAAATTTCTTATGAGTCCACTGATTGGCATTTTTTTTTTTTTTTTTTTTTTTTTTACAAATGCGTATCCTATTTTTTCCTCCGTCAGAAAAAAAAGTTATTTAAAATATTCAAGGTTAAAAAATTATTTTTTTAGGAATTTGGTCCAATTTTAATTGATAAACCTAAGAAACCTAAGTCAAGCTTAGAGCTGCTGTTTTGTGGAGGAATTTTAAGGGTTTTAAGATCAGAGAAATCATAATTTAGAATGAAGTGTACAATTTAAAAAAAAAAGACCATTATTCTACTTAACTCTTCAATATGCATGTAGTTTCACTACTCAGGGGCGTATCCAGCTATTTTGCAACCATGCATTCTTTCCATTTGAACACATGAGAAGCAATCGATTCTTAAGAGGGCTATGGCTCTTTTACTAATCGATTTTTTTCCACATATTCTAATGAGAAGAAGCCACTGATGACAGATTACTGGATTCGCCTTTGTCTCTAGTAAAAATCGACACCAGTTTTTCAAAAATGAAAACTTTGCACCTTGTCAGTTTGAAAAGAAAAGAGAGGGAAAACACTCGCTTGTTGAGAAATAGCACCAAAGATTACCGAATCCATTGCGTTTGTCCTTTCTGTGAGATCACCGTCCTTTAAAAGCAGAGACAAATAGAACGGCTGCAGCAGAGGCACTCTTAATTCTCGCGGATTCAGCAAAACAACAGTCAACGTCGCATGATGTTGAATGGTGAGCACCCTCCTCTCCACTTCCCACCAATCCCCCCCGTGTTTTCCGAATGTCACCGTTCAACAACATGCGACATCAAAAGGTGTTGACTGTATTGTTTTACTTGTTATTTTGTTGAATCCCCGAAAATTCAGTGTGCCTCAAATCTTCCCTATGTATTTTAGCGTAGTGCTCCGTCTCTATTTGTCTCTGTTCGAAAGCAAGGAGCCGGAAGCTTATACAATTTCATCGCAGACACGCATGGCGGTTTGAAAGAAGGAGTGACATCAGACGCGCACGATCTACATGTTACTTTGAGGCCGTTGACTTGACTTGACTTGACTTGATTTGACTGACGATCGAAAATCGGAAGCTGTCGACTGCTGCTCGCTAGAAGGATCGGAGATCGATTCCCGATAAAACTCATCAAACTGTGGTTTACACAAAAGGCGTTCAAGACAGGGTGAGCTGATCGACTATGTGACGTAAGCAACTCAGCATGACAAGGCGGAATTGGACCTAACTCGATTTTTCCGATCTCTGATGGATAATGACTTCATTTCAGGGATCGATGGTCTCTGAGCTCCAGCTCAAATGAGGAGAGGCATATTCAAATCGACGAATCAAGTTCGTGCGCACTTAGTGCGGATTCAATGAAACTAACCAATCACAAGACTCCCTTCAAATGTAATTGGAATTCCAGTAAATTCCAGAATGGGGCTCTTGCTATCTTTTGCTATAGGGGATTGAAGAGTTGATTCTTGCATGTAAACCTGTAAAAATGACGATGAGTACACTTAAAAATCATGAAATTCACGCTCAGAATCGGGCTTATAATGGCGGAGCGACGTAGGTATCATGGGAGATTCCTATCTAAAGTCAGACGTATCTTTGTGTTGCTGTAGAGAAAGTGACATAATAGACAGGAATCTCCCATGTTACCTGCGTCTCTCCGACACCAATCGCCTTCTTTTCTGTACGCGCGTCAAAGTCTCTCGATAGCCTGGAAAAAAGGGCGATCTGACAATGCTGCATTTCCTTCATTTAAACTCATTCAAAATGTTGATTACAGTAAGCGCGCCTCTAATACAGAGTAGAAGTTACACACTTTGATAGTCGTCCGGGTAGTCGAAAATAAATGTCTTTCCGATGGATTTTTCAATGTTTGGACCTTGATGAACTCACTTTAAAACATTCCGAGAATGTTTTTCCAGACATTTTTGTGTGGCTTTTCGAGTTTTAGGATCGTCTGAGGATTTTTCTCTGGTCCGTAAGTTACTGAGATCTTTTGAGGACCTTTTTATAGGAATGTTGAGTTTAAGACTTTTTATTTTTTTCCCCAAAAAGGAAACTTAACATTACTAATATTGGTCCTCCCGGAGTCAACTGCATTTCACAATCTGACACCCTCTATCATTGCCTTAAGAAAACGGTTTTAATTTTATAAGTAGCTGTTTGGATGTCAATCAAATCCGCCTCATCTCATGCGAAATTGATTGGATCTATTCAAGGATTGGAAGAACACGCTAGATAAGCTGAACGCACGCATACTTTTTTGCATATAATTTCGCAATCAGTTGGGAGGCTGAAAAAGAAGTCGACGTCTCATCAAAACAGTCTCGACAGAAAGATTGTTTTAAAATTCTTAATTGCGTTGTCTGAGATAATATTTATCCTCGCAGCTCCTCCTCATTCATTTGCATATCTTTATTTACAGATCGGCTTTAATTTTAAACCGTTAGTTTGTCAAAATCAGTGACTCGTGCCGTTTGCCATTCTGCAGCGTTGTCGGATTTAGTTTAAAACCCGTAAAAGTTACATCGAATTTAATTGAACGAATGGGGTAGTTGCGAGGGTCTGAAATGTTGTGTTTTTTTTTATAAAGAAAATGAAAGAACTTGATGAGCTGAGAACAAAGTTGCCTTTGGTTTCTAATTATAACCCATTGTTCTGGAGATGAGATTTTGGCCCAAAATGATAAATGATAAATGATTTATTTTCAGTCCTTAGACAAAAGCCAATAAATAAAAATAAAAAAAAAATTAAAAAAAAGAAGTTAAAATACTCAAGTTACACGTAAACTATACTAGACAAATTAAATAAACTAACGTAAAATTAACATGAAAATTGAAGACTGAAGATTCGGTCCCTCCATAGGCGAGCCTGTTTTGGAGACTACCTTCAATAAAATACATTGTTTTAATTGAGAATTCCACGAAGTGACGTCACCACTCACTCGATTTCGTGCATCTTATCACGTGTGTATCTCCAAAATCGGGACACTTAGGAAAAAACCGAAGCAACCATTAATTATTTTCTTTATAAAACCACACGATATTTAAGACCATTGCAACTGCCCTCTTAGATTTTATTCTGAAATTTGGCAACACTTGCTGTCAGTCAAGGCTATGCGCGATGGCTTGAAAAAATGTGGAATTGTTACGTTGTATGTAATCTAAACATCTGATGCCCTAATGTGCGGTTTTAGAATTTTGCAACTATTTTTGCTCGCCGGCTGGCCATCCGATGCAAAGGAGGGGAGAGCCGGATTGACTGCCGCGGAGCAGAGCTTGCGGATGGGCGAAGGGGAGTGGGGGGGGGGGGGGAGAAAGAGGCGCCGCAACAGATGGGGGGGGGTGCTTTGAAGTCGGAAGAGAGGCGGTGAAGCCACGATAGTCGGATGAGGGATAAAAATGTGCCTACTTTACACCGAAGGCTAATAAGAAGTTGGATTATTTTATTTCCGGCCACCCGCGTCATGTGGCAACCGCGCTTTGAAGGTCGATCACTATAGGAGAATGAGATTCCTGTGAAATGCGGTGTTCTGAATAAGTCAACGACACCGCGCACCGGTCAATACTCAACACTCGACAACACTCAACTCTCCGCGGCCGTGTTCGCCGACCCGCGCCGCACCGCGCGCTGGACCGTGGACTGAATTTCAGGAGTATTTCGCATTCAAATTTTTATTTTTTCCCCCCCGTCTCGACGCGCGAACGACGCAAATGACACGACTGTCACACTATCTGAGATAGAAATAAATTGTAGGAAATACCCCACTAACACTTTCTCAAATCAAAATTATTCTGGGGGACCCCCCGACACCCCCTTTATTACTCTGGGGGTGACCCCCACGAACCCACGAACACTTTCTCAAATTCGTTTCGCAGCGACTTTCAATGAGCAAATTTTAGCGATCGAATATCATTCACTTCAAGAATTGATGATTGCTAACTGATGCTGCTGATCGGTGAAAAATCTAGCCAATGAGAGTCGAGAATGAACTTCTGAATGATATTCTCGTGAAAATGAAAACTGCGATAATAATATTCCATAACATATCCTCTAAATCAGCTCAAAATGACATGGCCACTTTTAACACAAAAAAACTAGCGTTTTTGAAGCCAAAATTATGTTTGTCTCATAGGAAAATGACTTCTACACATCATGATCTGTAAAGTTAACTTTTTTCGAAAAGTTCGTCATTTCTGACATTATCGTGGCGAAAGGAGTCGAAAAGGATTGACGATGAGATATCTGACACCGGTTGCAACAGTTCGAATTCGAATCTACCTCCAGAGGTGAAATCGAAATTTCCAATTGTTGGAATTCAACGGTCTCTGGTGAGACCAACGAAACAATCATCGAAATAAAATGAAAATTCATCGAACATCATACGACGGTGAATGATATTCGACCGCTAAAATTTGCTTAACTTATCGTTAATTTTCCTCTATTAAAAAGAAATTTTGGGTGTTTTCGTTGTTTCTATCATTTTCCTCGTGACATTTTACAATAGAATCAATTATGTTGTGGCTTCATAGCGAAAGTGCGCAACAGCCCCAGGACTTGTCATTAGTGTTCTCGAACATTAAAATTGGTCTCGATTCTTGAAAGTTTATAAATGATAAACTGACCAGAAAACTTTCAGATTTGTGGCCATTATTTGACGATCTCAGACCATTGTGAGTCAGCGACGGACTAAACCTTCGCGCGCGCGCGCTATCTGTCAGTCCAGCGGTAAGTGTCGCGCGATACTTTTTGATTCCACAAAGTTTCTTCCCCTGCCCTCTTCCCACCTTTCCTCTCCATCACCCCTTTTTACCATCTCCTCCATCATGGATACAGCTACTAATTGCATGTTCAAGTAATTAATTGAAAGTAATTTAAGTTTCACCTTTTCCTGGTTTTCCCTACTCCCTCCTCCTCCCCTCCATCCTATCAACTTCTCCCGGACAAAGCCCTTGCTTCCCTCCCGTTGCGATGCAATGTGGTCAAGCGTTGCATCACGGTCGTCAAATATTGTAAGTGGTGCGGAGGCTAGAAAGCATAGGCGGATCCAGCCATCTGGCAACTGCGCATTCACCCCCATTTGAATTTATGATAAATAATCGATTCTTGAAGGGGCTATATAGCCCGTGATTAATCGATTTTTTCTCATGCAATTAAATGGGGAGAGTACACTGTTGCTAGATTGCAAGATCCGCCACTGCTAGAAAGATCCATGAAACAGCCAGATGTGCTCTTTTGAAGACTTCTGAACGTAACCGAATTGCATCGTTGTACTCGTATCTTTTTACTTTCCATTTTTATCGCAGAAAATGGTATTCCCCCCCCCCCCCCTTTAAAGTGTAAAACTTTCTGCATAGTCGACACTGAGAAGGTGCCGGAACCTCCCATTGCACCCTTATCGTCGATGTTTTCTAAACGATTACATGACCGGAAGAGCAGAGGGGACGTTTTGAGAGTCCTGTTTCATGTCAGCGATTAAAAGCCCACCAAAAAGACGGGTCTGCTCGTAAGTCTGTTTTCCCATTAAAAATTACATTGGCGGTGCCCCGGAAGAGCAGAGGGGACGTTTTGAGAGCCCTGCGCCTTGTCAGCGATTAAAAGCCCACCAAAAAGACGGGTCTGCTCGTAAGTCTGTTTTCCCATTTAAAATTACATTGGCGGTGCCCCGGAAGAGCAGAGGGGACGTTTTGAGAGCCCTGAGCCTTGTCAGCGATTAAAAGCCCACCAAAAAGACGGGTCTGCTCGTAAGTCTGTTTTCTTATTTAAAATTACATTGGCGGTGCCCCGGAAGAGCAGAGGGGACGTTTTGAGAGCCCTGCGCCTTGTCAGCGATTAAAAGCCCACCAAAAAGACGTGTCTGCTCGTAAGTCTGTTTTCCCATTTAAAATTACATTAGCGGTGCCCCGGAAGAGCAGAGGGGACGTTTTGAGAGCCCTTCGCCTTGTCAGCGATTAAAAGCCCACCAAAAAGACGTGTCTGCTCGTAAGTCTGTTTTCCCATTTAAAATTACATTAGCGGTGCCCCGGAAGAGCAGAGGTGACGTTTTGAGAGCCCTTCGCCTTGTCAGCGATTAAAAGCCCACCAAAAAGACGGGTCTGCTCGTAAGTCTGTTTTCCCATTAAAAATTACATTGGCGGTGCCCCGGAAGAGCAGAGGGGACGTTTTGAGAGCCCTGCGCCTTGTCAGCGATTAAAAGCCCACCAAAAAGACGGGTCTGCTCGTAAGTCTGTTTTCTTATTTAAAATTACATTGGCGGTGCCCCGGAAGAGCAAAGGGGACGTTTTGAGAGCCCTGCGCCTTGTCAGCGATTAAAAGCCCACCAAAAAGACGTGTCTGCTCGTAAGTCTGTTTTCCCATTAAAAATTACATTGGCGGTGCCCCGGAAGAGCAGAGGGGACGTTTTGAGAGCCCTGCGCCTTGTCAGCGATTAAAAGCCCACCATAAAGACGTGTCTGCTCGTAAGTCTGTTTTCCCATTTAAAATTACATTAGCGGTGCCCCGGAAGAGCAAAGGGGACGTTTTGAGAGCCCTGCGCCTTGTCAGCGATTAAAAGCCCACCAAAAAGACGGGTCTGCTCGTAAGTCTGTTTTCCCATTTAAAATTACATTGTCGGTGCCCCGGAAGAGCAGAGGGGACGTTTTGAGAGCCCTGCGCCTTGTCAGCGATTAAAAGCCCACCAATAAGACGTGTCTGCTCGTAAGTCTGTTTTCTTATTTAAAATTACATTGGCGGTGCCCCGGAAGAGCAAAGGGGGCGTTTTGGGAGCCCTGCGCCTTGTCAGCGATTAAAAGCCCACCAAAGAGACAGGTGTGCTCGGAAGTCCATTTTATCATTTTCAAATTACATTAGTGGTGCCCCGGAAGAGCAAGAGGGTCCGGGTGACCCCATACATCCCCAGACACCCTCCTAAATTTTAGAGGGTTCCCCAGAAATGCATCTTGCCCCGGGGCTCCTCAGACGTATAGCTACGGCCCTCATTACCAAACATCTTCTTTTTTTCAGAATGGGGCAGTTGCAAGGGTCTGAAATTTTGTGTGTTTTTAAAGTAAATGAAAGTACTTGATGAGCTAAGGACAATGGTGCCTTTGTTTTTTTCACAAGTGTTCCGGTTTTGGAGATGCAAACGTGTCAAGTTGTAAAAAATTGTGAGCGTAGTGACGTCGCTACCCGGCATTCCCTTTTAAAATAATGGTCATCTCCGGTGCAATGGGACTTAATTAGAAACCAAAGGCATCTTTGTTCTCATCAAAGTACTCTCATTTTCGTTCTAAAAAAAACACAACATTTCAGACCCTCATTGCAACTGCCCCATTCAAACTTGTTTGCCTGGAAAAGGGTCCGAAAAATGGGTCTAAAAATGGGTCTTTTTGGGCTAGGTCCTTTTCTCTTCATATTTTATTTGATCTATTTTTATGAGAACCGTCGAGAGAACGATCAAAAAATACTCCTTTGTATTACTCATGAAGTATACACGTGTTACTTGTAGTATTTTTACGAACCTGTATCAATTGGTGTTAATTTTAAAAATGAAAGTGCGAAAAGAAATTTTGAAATGGAGTCACAATGTAGGAACCAGAAGACTCAATTGTGCTCTTCTTAATCAGTATAATCAGTCCTCGCGACCAGCCCGCGCCTGTATCACAATCAGTTTAATTGAGTTACTCCGAAGTCGTTAAATCGTATCGCGAGGACCAATCTATATATTCGGCGCGAGATGGTATCTCTATGCCGAAAAATGTGACTCGCGCTCCCTCAATATGTGTGACTGTGTCGCGCCTCGAATTCCTACGTGCAACAAGTATCTTACTTACAGTCGTAGCCGGGAAATCGTCCTTCTCTCTCTCTTTCTCTCTCTCTCTCTCTCTCTCTCTCTCTCTCTCTCTCTCTCTCTCTCTCTCTCTCTCCCTCCCCATTTTACTGCATGTGTTGGAGAAGGATAGAAACGGAGGCTGAAGTCACATGAAAGCCCCTCTCTTGGCTCCTAGTTTTCTATTCACAATAATAATGCGACTATAGGTTGTTAAAATTTGAAAAATGATATTTCCTGGAGCGCCTTCAATGCTTTGTGTATGCAAAATCAGAACATTTTCTAACTTTTGCGTTCAAATGGTCAAAGAGAGAGATAGGCACATTTCTGGCTACGGCTATGATCTCTCTCATTCACAGGGTTTCCATTCATGATTCTTTGTCAGTGCGCTGCCCCTGATAGACCTACTGTTTAAAAGAGCGGGAGTTTCAAATATTTAAACCAGGCTCTGTTTCAAAGATTGGTTACAAAGTGAAAGCAAATGCTGGTAGTTTTTTCGATTTTTTTTTTTTTTTTTTTTTTTTTTTTTTTACTAATGTTCATTTCAACTTTTTTGTTTGTTTGTCATCTCTAATCGTTTTGTCCGATATTTTTTGTTTCAGGTGAGTAAACCATACAGCAGGTGGTATGACGCAACAACTTAATAACAAACAAGCTTGGTATGAAAATAATCATAAATACTGCTCAACAGATATTAACGTTTTCATTGGCTTAGAAGCTAATATTTAATTCGTGAAAAAATCTAATGTTAATTTATAAGCGCATTTTTGAACGGAAATTTTGTCTACTAAACCAATAAATCTATGAGACTTTTTTCTGATTATGAATTCTACGCCCGCAAAAATGCTTGATTATGCCTGCTGGCTCCGCGAATAAAACTGCTGAAATCAATAAGATATTTCAGATTAAACTATGCATTTGGCCGTTTCAATTGTCCAATTTCCCGCCCATTCTACAATAACAATAACATTTGGATGATTCTGTTCTCCAAACGCATTGTTTCATCTGTGTATCTTGTTGATTTTAGTTGTTTTAGTCGTGAAACTAGGCATAATCATTTTTCAATCAATTTCTCGGACGTATAGTATTCATAATCGATAAAAAGTCGCATCGATTTTTTGGTTGAATATAGCAATAGCCAAAAGCTCCGTCCACACGGAAAAAAACTACGGTGAAAATAACCATACGGATACCTGATTTTGGCACCTGCTAGATGTTATTGTAATGTTAACCAGAAGTATACTATGTTTTGACTAGGTACTAGGTGATGTTCCCTGATTGCATGTCGATTTTACTCAAAGTATCGGTAAATGTACCATACCTCCGGTCAAGTTTACCATAACAGCTAGCAGGTGCCAAAATCAGGTATCCGTATGGTTATTTTCACTAATCTTTTTTTTCCGTGCATGAATTCGCTTGTGGTAAAATTACATCGAACTAGAGTTTGTTTGAAACCAGAAGTTCGCGAACTTTAATCGATACGATATACCGTTGTATTAAGACAGTCTATTTGGATGGATAAAAAGGCTTTCCTGATGATTCCTTTTTCCTGCGAGAGTTGACTTGTAGATCAGACTTAGCTTCAATTCGAATTACGGTGATCAACGAGATAAATCGAGGTTATGTTCACATGGAGCTAGGTCGGGTCGGGTCCCCTCCCTCTAAGCCCGGCGATAGAAAGATCGATAAATCCGACGCGGCAAGTGACTTCTGAGGAATCTGAATAGAATCCTACTCATTATATGGCTATATGCCTCGGTCGAAATTCAAAATGACGCCGTTAACTTCGTGACTCAGTGGTGGGCCTTCTGTAGTTGATTTTTTTCGCAATAAATTTTCCACAACATCGCGATCTGTAACTGTACATCTAGCCTACAATGTTTCATGCGGAGCAATCTGTTTATCGCCGCGGTGCACAGTGGTCTAATTTCGAAAAAAAATTGGTCAAAAATCGATGGAAGAAAATTTATCAAAAATCGTCGTTTTCGACCTTACAAGCTTCATTTAAAAAAAAATTCCAGAGACATTTCTAGGTTCAAAGTACTTGTTAAAAGTGTTTTCTGAGATTAAAATTGTTTTTAGAAGTTTATAAAATGAGAAATATAAGAGAAATTCACTTTTCCGATTTTTGGCCATTTTTTGAGGATCTTAGGCCACAGTGCGGTGATTCAGACGAATGCGAAGCGATAAATTTATTGCGTGCTTCAAAGCCATTAAATTGATCATTTAATTTATGAAAAGCTACTTCTCATCATTCATTTCTGAGGGAAATGCCTTAGATAAATGTAGATGTAGACCTCTCCACAAGACTGTGATCCCCGTTCGATAAAATTGCATCGATCAATTTATTTTTTTTCACTAATTAATAAGGTATCAGTATTTATGTTAAGATTGCATTGCAGCGATGGAATCGGATTGAGGCGAAAGAAAAACGTGATACACAGGGTGTTTGAAAAGTAATTCAACAAGATAGATTGTGTACTTGTAAGTAACGTTTGATATGAATGCGGAACCTAGAGCTCTTCTCGAGATTCTGGATCAATAGATTGTGTCACTAGTCACTTATTGAGGAATCGACTTTATAAAGGCTTTTTCTTTTTTTTCTGAAAGCATTAATCAAAAAAGGCTTCCCCATAGGAGCTGCGTAATTTTTCTCTTACTTTTTTAGGCCAAATTTCAACAATGTTGGACCTAGATTCACGGAGAAATCATGCTCCGAAATTTAGGCAAAATATTGGGCTTCATGTATAGGGGCGTTTTATTATGCATGATAAAACGCTCCTGCAGAGCCTGATATTTTGCCAAAATTTCTGCGCTTGATTTCTCTGTCAACCTAAGACTAGTATTGTTGAAATTTGACTCGAAAAAATTGAGTAAACAATTACGTTATTTAATTTCAAGCATTTCGTTATAAAGGCGCCTGAATTTAAGGTTAGAACATCAGTGTTTGTTTGACGAAAGTTTAATGTATTTCAATGGACTTTCTTGTTAATTACATGAAAATTGTGCTACTCCATAGTATTTGAGACGCTGATGTCAAAAACGATATCATTTTCTACGCAACTTGTCCTGATTTTACGCATTTGTCGAAAAACTAGATTATTCCGATCAAAACGAAGGCCAAATTTGAACTCGGCAGGTCAATTTACGTCAATACACGCGCTAGTTAAGCGATTACAGGTCTAATTATGAGAAAAAACTCCACGTTTGTGTCTAGGGACCCTTATTTTATGTTCATAGGGGGCGGACATCTATGTCGTTAAAGCGTAAAAATCCAATATGATTTTCAATTCTACCAACCATTTCTTTTTTCCTGTGTCTACTCGCTGGTTTAAACGTAAAAATCTGACATTCCATTCATCTGGAGCAAAAGTCTATAACAGTCTGAGATATAAGCAATCTGCTTCTGTTTTACGTGAATATCGTATCCAATGGGTCTGTTGCGTGTACTTTTGCTACATCAATATGGCACATTGTTTCTAACGTGAAATTTGGCGAAAAAAACGATGCGCACATTAAAAACTATCAAAATTCACTCATTAACTCAGTAAATACCTTCCATTTCAGACAACCCGCGCTACACTAGATACTATATCACCGACTTATTACTACATAGATGGAACCATCTCGTTTATGTACACATGAACAGAACTTACAAACATTGGAATGTTTCGTTTAGATGCGTACATTTCTTATATTATTTTGTAAACTTTGATAAACCGTAAAGACCAGACAGCAAATGCAGCCAAAAGATCATCTACTTAGAAGGGAATTCCATCATTTTGTAGTTACGATGTTGTTTACTTATGCACGGTGGTTCCGTCTATGTAGTAGTATACCGGTGCAAATAGTGTCTAGTGTAGCGCGGGCTGTTTGAAATTGAAGTGATTTCCTGAGTTTATGAGTAGATTTTGAACGTTTTTAATGTGCGTATCGTTATTTTCGCCGAATTTTACGTAAGAATCAAAGTTCTATTTTGTTGTAGCAAAAGTATGCAACAGACCCATTAAACCAGGTGAGACATTCTTTCTGAACTTTTTGAACATCCTATAGTTGCAGAAATATGCTGAACGTGAAACGCACATCGATTCGCGGCAAAACCGTTGCCATCATCGTGATGAAGTCATCAGCCATCAGGCATCGATGTCCGATAGCGAGCTATCAGTGGCTAATTCGAAGTCTAATTGATATCCTATTAGCGCCGTAATTCTATACAGGAAGGATCTCTCACAGGCACTGGCGCAACCAGGATATCTTCCATCTCTCTCATTTCCCATTTGAATGTATGAGTAGGAAAAGGACAGAAGGAGGGGGTTTTATCCCCTTGTCCATCCTTGTCTAACATACGTTTCTTAATGGAGAAAAGAGAGAGATGAAGAAACTCTCGGTGCGCTACTGCTCACAGGGTTTTATGATAACAGAGCTCGGAGTCGGAGTCGGCGATTCCCCTTCGAATCCGTGTGCGATTTCGCGATTTTCAACCCGGAGCATGCGATTTCAATGCCGCCGTTTCCAAGATTTCTACCGATCTTTGCAGGGCGATCTTAATCCGTGATCTCTTTCACTTCTTATCCTACTTTTTTCCACAATCCGCCTCCCTCTTGTTTCTCTCTCGGTCTCGATATCTATATGTATCTATGCGGATTTATGCTCCAATAAATCAGGGAGATTACGATCGTTGAATACCGGGGGTCGAATGAAGAGAGTTGGTTTGTTTAACCCTTTCGATCCACTATCATCTCTATGTCGCACTATGGTCTAATATTCTGGTTCCGGTTCCGTCAAAAAGAAGGGTTCTCCCGGTTCTCGGGTCCCGGTTCGCATCCCTGCCTGCGAACATATCTTTTAAGATGATTCCAGGGTCGATTAGTTCCAATCGTCGACACCACGTCGCGTCGCACTGCTCGAAAAGTCAACAGTTTTTTTGCTAAATTTGACGAATTCACGCTAAAAACACAAATTTGAGGAACGTCAGCACCTTGCGAGCATACTTCAGGAAGATACCCTGAAAGTTTCAGGCTGAAATACTCAAAAATAAAGCCGGAAATTATGAAATAGGAAATTTCCCATAAGCCGCAATGAGTAAGAGTGAGGCAGATAGCGAAACGAATTTCATAATTTACGGCTTTAATTTTAAACCAATTTTGCTCATTTTGGGCTCAAAAAATCCATAAAATTTTTTTGCAGGTGCTGACGTTATTGGATTTTGCGTTTTATCTATGGTTTCAGTTTAAAACGCCATAAAACACGACTTTTCCAAAAAGCGACTAGTGGCGCTATCCATCGGATTGAAATCTGGAAATGTTTTGCCTGGAATCACCTTAAGTGACGAATGGAAGTGTTGAAACGGTTAACTGTGGGCATTGGTTGAGTTCTGCCTTTTCTCGTTTCGGATAAACATTTTCAAATTAATTAAGGTCGCATTATCAGCATGTTCTCACGGGTCTTGGTTGGTTTGATTTTTATGGTTGATCAGTTTATTTTTTTTTTTACTTTTCCCAGTTTTTGGTCCGAACCGTTGTAGGCGAATTCCCAGTTGGACAACAAACTTGTCAACGTATAAAAAGTTCTGAAGCGTCAGATGCATGATGGAGAAAAAAAAAAGATATCCTTTAAAGTGCGAATGATTGTATTGAAATGACATTGGTTTTAAGAAATTAAGTAAACCTTTTCATCTCTGGCATACATTTTCACGAATCGAGACCCTTGACAAACAGGTTCCCACGGATCGAAGAGTTTTGATTTTTGAGCTTTGATGTTGATCAGTATGTTTTTTTCTCTCGGTTTTTCGTTCATACCATTGCTTAAGCATTCTTTGTACTTCTTAACGGTCAGCAGCTTCCAATCTTAAGATTAAATTATAAATAACGGACTTGCAAAGATTCTAAAAAGGTATTGATGCTAAGCTTGATCGGTGTTTGATTTACGTACACATTAAAATTGCAGCTGACGAAAATGCTTGCAAGCTCATACGGGGAAAAAAAAAGAAAATATTTAATCAAATCCGTTTAATTTTTGTTGTTTTATATTTTCATCCGCCGGATGTCTATAAAATCTCATTTTTTAAAGCCTCCAGTTAGTAATATTTTTTCTACGTAAATAAAAAAACCAAACCAAATATGGCTAATTCCTACCAGGAAGTCGGTCTTATTGAAACTCCTTGCCTGTCATCTTGAAAATAACTGTAGCGGCTTAGTAAACAAAAAAATGTATTCGTCAGACAAACCAGGTTGCTTCTTTGAATTGCCGTTTTCTTCCATGAATGATTTCATGTGAAGAAAAATCACTAGGGGATCTAGGGTATCGTCCATCTTTCTCTCTCTCTCTCTCTCTCTCTCTCTCTCTCTCTCTCTCTCTCTCTCTCTCTCTCTAACCGTTTATACTCATGGGTTAGAAAAGGATAGAGAAGGAGGCGAAAATCACGTGACTGCCCCCAATCTTTCCTTCTCTAACATACGCGTTCTAATGGGCGAAGAGAGAGAAGGATAGATTCCTGGATCCGCCAGTGAGAAAAATGACGTGTACGTGGAATTGCAGGAAGTATGAAGGAGTGAAAAAAGGGGCCGTGATATACATATAGTTAAGACTCAATTTCACTCAAGTTGATAATGGGGTAAAATCCTGCTAAGAAATCACGAAATCCACTGCCAAACTCATGAAATGCTTTCAAACGCGAGGTCTTCTCGCGACACTACACAAGAAGAAGAAGAAGAAGAAGAAGAAGAAGAAGAAGAAGCATAAAATTAGTCATAAGATTCAGGCGGTAATCACCACCATTACGTCTCGCATTTGAAAGTATTTTGTGAGTTTAGGAGTAGACTTCGAGATTTTTTTGTGCGCTTTTCGTATTTTTTACAGGGGTTTACCACATTATCAACTATTAATAAGCCTGTAGCAAAAGTTTGCAATAACAGCCTCATTGGCATGTACATACCTACTGTGCAAGGACCTGTGCTTTACACATTGTATTAAAGAACTGAGCTATTCTATGCTACGTAACAATACTTCTCTTAACCTTTTACTGCATGATTTTTTTTTATTCAATAAAATAATCTTTTTTCATTACAATTTTGATCCTTGAGACAGGGAAAAATAGTGAAAAAATTCTTTCCATTATATTTCAGTGGTAAAGAGCCTGAATATTAATTGTTCCAAATATGGCCTTACCCGCATTTAGGTATCCATGCAACTGAAAATAAAGTTTTCAGGCTAAAAAAAAAAATTAAAGTAGTAAAAAATAAGTTAGTAAGTTTCAATAGTTGTTTTTTTTTGTATATGGTACCCCTGCGTTACTCCCAAACATAACAATGAAAATCGGAAAATCTCGATCAGATTTTCAGTAAGCTATTTTCAACTACTCTGCACGTTCTCTATCCTGTGTTGCGCGCTCTAGGACAAAATCGACAATTCTTACTCGTTTAGTATCTGTTCCACATGTGACCCACCATGCAGCGACAGTACAACTCAAGTCCCCTACTTTTAGATAAGGCTTCAAAGTAGTAATTGTTCCAGATCTGGGCTCATCTATACAGTTAAGGGTTAATTGGATCTCTATACGATAATTATTATAAATAACGTTTGGCAACGTTTTTACCTTCTCATTCAGAATTTAGGAACCGACTGGTTTACACCTCTGCCGTTAACGGAAACAGCGAATTCCGAGTTGGGTTTTTTTCTTTTTTTTTTTTTTTACTTTTTTCTTCTTTTTTCTTTTTTACGACTCTTGGTCCTCGAATTGCAACGTATCGTCGTATCGCGAGTAACTTCCAAGATCGGGACGTGTAGATCCTAAGATATGCAGATCGTTCCGAATTAAACCGGAGAAAAAAATCACGATCGTCGCATTCGAGATGAGCATTTTCATTCATGAAGTCGGCGGGGCTATCGATGTGGGAACGATCGGTCCCGATTCTCCCGATCGCCGCGCCGGATCGCCCTCGAAGTCAGTCGAGAGAAAACTCCATCGCCAAATTGGGTTTAAAACGTGTTAAGAGTCGGATTTTATGGTCGATTTGGTCCGATAAAATAAATATCTGCCACTTACATTGTCCGCGATTAGTCTGTCCGTGCAGGTTTGCTTTGGCTTATTGCTTTGTGCGTTACCCTTACCGCACCTTTTCGTCTCTCTGGATCGCATGTTGCCGGCTAATTTGATTTTCGCGCTTTGTCATGAACACATTGACGCAAGTTTTCCTTTCTTCTTTTTCCTTTTGTTTTATCAAAAGGCTGTTAACCCGCACGAATAAGGCGGTGAGCAATAGCGTACGCAGGAATTTGTCTTTCTCTCTCTTGCCCCATTAGAGTACGTGTGTTAGAAAAGGACAAGAACAGGGGCTAAAACCTGACTTCAGCCCCTATTTCTTTCCTTTTCCAGCACATGCATTCAAACGAGAGAAGAGAAAGAGAGACATATTCCTGCGTACGCTACTGGCGGTGAGTCATAAATCGGGATTTTTAGTGTCCCTTGAAGTGTAGACTGATTTACTTGAGCTATATAGATCGTATCGATTGCCGTCCGAGGGCATCTGGTTCCAAACAAACTTTGGTCGTTCAATGTAATTTTCACCATAAGCGCATTTTTGAACTGAAATTTTGACTATTAAATCAACCGATGGGGCAGTTGCAAGGGTCTGAAATGTTGTGTTTTTTATAAAGGAAATGAAAGTACTAGATGAGCTGAGAACAAAAGTGCCTTTGGTTTCTAATTTAGTCCCATAGTTTTAAAGACGTGATTTTGGCCCAAAATACATTGTTTTAAATGGGAATTCCACGTATTGACGTCACTAAGCAAACCATTTTTTACAACTTTTATGAGTGTATCTCCGAAATCGGTACCTTTAGAAAAAAACCAAACCTATTAATCTGAGCTCATCAAGTACTACCATTTTCTGTATAAAAATCA
>VMOF01000035.1:6302616-6375116 GCA_011764245.1 Trialeurodes vaporariorum | reverse complement strand
GTAATTATCATGATTTACTAAGTCGTAGTGGGCCCAGTGGCGGCTCGTGCAATCTGGCAACCGTGCACTTTTGCCATTTAAACGTATGCAAAAAGATCGATATTAGGTGAGGCGCTGCGCCTCACCAAGTAATCGATTATTTTACACAGTTTTAAATGGAGGAAATCCATTGTTGCCACATTGCACGAGCCGCCGCTGAGTGGGCCAAGTATCAAAAGAAAATACCTTGAAAATCTCTGCGCCATTGCAATACTTTCTCAATTAACTTATAGTTAGAGTGAGAAAGCAAAAAGAGTTGTCATCTTTCTTCTGGTTAACTTTGCACTATGCAGTACTCAGCATTTTGTTTTTCTCAAAATAATTTGCCCTTTACTAGATGTTTGATTTTAATCCGACGGCAGTTCTCTGGCGGCAACAATGAAATCAACACTAAACGCTAAAAATTCTCCCTAAGTTTGACAACCACGTGGCTTCATCCTGAAACGCGCTAAAAGTGAAGGTAATTACGCAATAAAAAATAAAATTGGAGCTTGTTAGCCGCGAAAAAAAAAAAAAAAGAAGCAGCGTAAAAGCGCCAACGGAACTACCTGCAACACTTGTACGCTCCCTGAACTGAACGTGTCGATGCCCCTTGGACGATAAGGATGATAGCGTCTAAAGTGTTCGAAACGCGTCTAGCGCCTAACCAGTAACCGGGCACCACCACGCACCACGCGGCTCCTCCGGGTTAGTTGTAGTTGTAGGCTTCTCTCTCTCTTTACTATCGTATCATAATCGTGCATAGAAGCAATCATGCGAATACACGGGCGCACATCATGTATTCATGTGCCCTGTTAACTAAATATATAAGTATTTAAAAAAAAAAATAAAAAAAAAAATAAAAATAAAAAAAAAAAAAAAAAAAAAAAAAAAAAAAAAGGACGAAAAGGCTAGTAAAATTTACCAACTGCATTGCTGATTTTGGAGTCTGCTAGCAAATATGGTAAATTTTACTAGATTATATGGTAAAATGTACCAACATGTTACCTCAATTTACCACAAGGTACGTTGCATTTACCCTATCATGGTGAAATTCATCATACTTGATAGCAGACGCCAAAATCAGCTATATGCAGATTCTACCAGTCTTTTTTTCCCGTGTAGGAGGAAAAGAGGCGCATGAGGTAGTTCCACAAGTGTTTCGTTCCAAATTTCACAGCAAGTAGGATTTTCGATTGAATTCGGGAGAAAAATGTGAGTCCACCCCCCTTCCTCAAAATGGCATTCAGAGTGTCTCAATAGACTGTTTGTGTACAGCGATATAATATCGTATTGATTGCCGTTCGGGGACCTCTGGCTCAGTGGCACGGCGGCTGGTGCAGTGTGGCAACCATGCTTATTTGCCATTTAAACCTATGCAAAAGTATCGATATCTCGGGGTACAATTGCACCTCCTGGAGATCGATTGTTTTGCATAGGTTTAAATAGAGAGAATGCGTTGTTGCCACGTTGCACGAGCCGCCACTGCTCTGGCTCCTAACAAACTCCGACTCATAGAATTTCCCCATAAGCTCATTTTTGACCGGACATTTTGGCTGTTAAATCAAGAATTTAATACGACTTTTTTGCGATTTTGGGTTCTACGTCCTCGAAAATGCTTACTTATTTGCCTGGTTCCACAACTAAAGCTGCCGAAATCCAAAAGGTGTTACAGATCACACGAAGCATTTGGAGGTTGGGATCGCCCAACTATTATTGCTGTTGTTGTGGAATGGGCAAGAATTTGTGTGATTCTAATTTCCAAATGCATCGTTTAATCTGTAATATCTCGTTGATTTCCGCTAGTCGCGGAACCAGGCATAATATTAAGCATTTTTAAGAAAGAAGAATCCATAGTAGCGAGAGAAAAAAAAAGAAAAAAAAAAAAAGTTCTAGTAATTGTTTGATTTAGTAGCCTGAGTTTCCGTTCAAAAATGCGCTTATGGGGAAAATATATTGAATCAGAGTTTGTTTGGAACCAGATGTCCTCGGACGGCAATCCATACGATATATCGCGGTACTAAAACATGCTATTGTTTTAGTGAAATGCAGAAAATGCAAAATTGATCAAATCAGATGTCGCCTTCACGTTTAAAGAAAGTGTCTAAGCCAATCAGATTTCACGATTTTAAATTTCCCGCTCGTCACCGCTAAAAAAGTCCAGAAATAGAAGATAAAATAGGAGTAGGACTACTGAGAGTGAAATCAGTTGACGTTGTTTTAGTTTACATAAACTGATCGCGGAGACTGATTCGTATCGTGATCGTATTATGGAAGCGTACGCAGACTCCTGACTGCTGACTGCTGACCAATGACCCCCGCGCGCTGATCGACGTTAAAAAAGTCAACCATGTCAACAAAGCCGTGAAGTACGCAGACTCAGTTTTGCCAAATTGCGGAAAGTACCCAAATTCATTTCCTTTTAACTCAGCCTAAAACAATAGATTTTCCGCGAAAGTTGGCAACCATGCTCCAACTTCTCCGACGGCGACGTGTAAAAAAAACCTAAATAAAAACAAAAGCGTATCGGGAAAAACAGCGGAGTAATAAAAAAAAAAAAAAGTATAAAGTAACTAAAAAACATACATTTTTTTCTCGTCTTGGTTCGACGGACTGACTCAGCTCATTTCAGTTGATCGACTTTGATAGGACAAGGACAGTGGGAAATTTTCGGACTTCATTCAATTCTTGAAACAACGTTTTTTTTTGTTTTTTTTTTTTGTTTTTTTTTACCCCCCGGCCAACATTTGAGAGGGCGGAGGAAAACAATATTTCAAAATGAACTTTTTTGGATTTCCTTCTGTGAAATGGGTCCGTTGCAAACTTTTGTTACAAGGATTAAGAGAGATTAATCTAATGTAAAATCGCCTGGAAAGTCCATTAATGGCATCAGAAAGTCATAAAATGCAATAATAAACTCACAAGAGGCGTTTAATGAAATCCAAAATGGCAGAGAAATATCGAGCAGTTTGTATGCATGGACCACGAACATCCAAGGATAGCCTACCTCACAATATCGATCACAACCAATCACAACGTAAACAAACACAAAATCTCTACATCCAGTGAGGTTGTCAAAGTTGGCCATCCTTGGATGTTCGTGGTGCATGTATACAAATTGCTTGATATTTCTCAGCCATCTTGGATTTCATTAAACAACTCTTGTGAGTTTATTATTGCATTTTATGACTTTCTGATGCCACCAATGGACTTTTCAGGCGATTTTACATCAGATTAAACACTCTTAATCGTTGTAGCAAAAGTTTGCAACAGACCCATTACGGTTATAAATTCGCAAGAAACGGTGAGCTTCAACCAGAGACACATGGACCACGCACTACAGCCAATCATGCGGTGGACGAATTTATTTTCAGGGACTCAGCATCCAACGGCTCCTGTATGGATTGTTAACCAACGACCAAAACAATGGTGCTTCGTTCTGATGGGCTACTGGCATCAACATCTTTGCTAAACAGTCCACATAGAAGCCATTGGACGTTGCTTTGTTGCGAAAAAAAAAAAAAAAAAAAGTTGCCACTGTGGACGAGATAGTCTGGTCTCTGGCTTCAATTTAGAGAACGTATAAACAGATTGAAATGCTTAGTTAAAAAGCTCAAAGACTCATATTTCAGGGTAGCAACAGGGAAAACCTGGAATTGTCAGGACTTCGTTAGGGGAAACATGGATTAGAGTTATCAGGGAATTGTAAGCGGCAGCTTTAACGAGGAATTCGGTGATAAAAACAGTGTATTAATTTTCTCTATAATGTCCAACTTGATGAAGTTAGGCTTCAGATATGATCAAACTGCTAAAGCGAGACGATTCCGTAACATCATGAATAAATCTATAGGTCTGTATCTCGGAAAATCAGCAACTTTGATAGTGTAAAATTGCTGTTTGAGCACCCTGTTTCTGAGCGATTTTAAAGTTTTTCAAAATGTCTGATTTTGTTCTTCATTGATTCCCTAATAGGGATAGACTAAATGAGTGAGATCTGAATGGGGGCAGTTGCAAGGGTCTGAAATTTGGTCTTTTTTTCGTAAAGAAAATGAAAGTATTTGATGAGCTGAGAACAAAGGTCCGTGCCTTTGGTTTTTTCCTTACTGTCTCAGTTTCGAAGATACACTTGTGTAAAGCAAAAAGGTGTGTGTGTGTGTGTGTGTTTGTGATGTCACAAACAATTGAATTCCAATTTGAAACAACGTTCCAATTTGAAACAACGTAATTTGGGCCAAAATCGCATCTCCGGAACTTTGAAAACCTAGGTAGAAACCAAAGGCATCTTTGTACTTTCAGTTGCTCTACAAAAACCACAAAAATTCAGACTCTTGGAACTGCCCTATTCTGACTATGCGTCACTCATACGAAAAGTAGAGGTTTCAACTCAAGTTTTCGTCACACGCTTCAGTAATTTAACCCCTTTATAAACTATGGAGAATAATCAGAGAGAAAAAAAAACAGTCAATGTCTCGTCACACTCACTCATTGTTTGGTCATTTGCTTGAGGAGCTCCTGTCAAATTTTTGGCGGTATCGTGCTGTGAGAAGCACCGTGGGGGTGATCGTTCGAGTGTTTAAATGTGCATATTATTAAGGGAACCATTTCGCAGATTCTTTGAATACTAAAGTGTGTGGACATCACCCATAGTTTTTCGCACAACTTCCTACGAACGCTCTTCAATTTATGAATGTCAATGTTCTGTCGTTTGCCAAATTCTTCAGAGTTAGATTGGACCCATCGATGGCTTGGCAAGAAAAGCGTCTCTAGTTTCTAGAAATAACAGGTCTGCGCGTTATCTATGAGTGGATACAGGAATTTGTCTTTCTCTCTCTCTTTTCGGGCATTTGAACCCTTGTGTTAGAAAAAGATAGCAGAGAGAGCCACCACGTGACTTCAGTCCCTATATCTCTACTATTCTAACGCACGTATTCAAATTGGGAGAAAGAGAGAGGGGAACACAGATTCTTGTATCCGCCCGTGTCGTTATCTCAATGTTGATGCATCTGCTGCAAACTTTTGCTGTCGCCTTTGGATTCTCGATTCTCTACACTGAGAGAAATCACTTCGTTAAAAACGAGGAAACACGTTTACTTGTGACCGTTTTCCTTGCGTGAAGTAAAAGTTCTGATTGCATGAAGCAGACTTGTCACAACAAGGAATCTTTTACTTGTTGCAGCAGACATTTTCCTTGGGTTAAAAGGAGTTCCTCCTTAGTCAATATTTCACTGTGCAGTTTCTTTAACACAAACTAAATACACCTTAGATTAAAAAAAAAAAAGAATTATCTCATTGTAGTCAAATGAAGCCGAAACAACGACCCACGCGTTTGAAGTTACCAAAACTCTCTCTCTCTTAATTTCAAAACCAACACTAAAAACATAATGCGTCCGGTACAAACTTTTGCTGCAACGTGAATCTCACATCAGAAGCGTTTGGAAGTCTCAAAATCCACTTATTGACCAATACCGTCTCTATACATACCCGGCTGCTTCTTTTGAAAAAGTGGGGTTAGAGTTCGTCTTGGTACATGTAAAATTATGGAATGCTTATGGCGTTATCGAGAATTTGGGTGGTTTTTTGAAGTTCAACCAAAATTGGAGAAGTACGTCAGTAATGAAAGTTTAGGGCTTAGTTACTTCCTCGAAGCAGTAAAAGAGTTAAAAATCGCGTTTTGAGAGGATAAATCACGATTTTGCATTTCACCAATATTGCATCCTCCATAACCGTACGTATACCAAGACGACCCTAACCTCAAAGAAGCAGCTTGGTATGTTTAGAGACGGTACTATATAGATCCAAACATAATTTTTGTCATCAAACTGTCGTCATCGGTCAAAAGCTTCAGATTATCATCCTCTCGCCGAAAAGTTTTGATGCGGTCCCGACCAGTCAACGTTGGATCCAGTTGTTGCCTCACCCCTCCTGCCAACAACTTTTAAAAACCTGTCAACGATATCTGTACGATCCCAAAAGTCAGAGAACGTCCGTAGTAATGCACTCTTGGAAGTCTTGGTCGCACAAAAAGGAGCGAAACACGGACATCGGTCAAAAACACCCGGTGTCTTAGAAACAACCACTCGACGCATTTCCGAATAGAAAGCGCTTCGTCTGTCTGGTTCACAGATTCGCCAACGACGAAATCCACCGTCCAGCGAATGCGAATTCTGTTCGAGTGCATTTGAGAAAAGCACCGGAGCAGAGCAGAGCATCGAACACCAAGCACACCAAGGCACCGAAGACACGGAGTTTGGAGAAGACAACACTTCACTCTCAACACTCAACACTCAACACTCGAATACTCCACCAGTCAACACTCGAGAGACATCAAGAAGCGGCGACGGCGCGGGACCATTTGACGAATGCGAGTATAATAGCACCTCGGGGGTCATTTATTGTGTCGAGTATTTTCTGTCATAACATTTTTTTTCTTCTTTTCCTTTCTTCCTTATGCATGATCCCTCGCTACCATTGCTACCTTCCTACCTCGCTCTCAATTCTATTGGGAAGTCTCTCTCTCTCTCTCTCTCTCTCTCTCTCTCTCTCTCTCTCTCTCTCTCTCTCTCTCGCTCTCTCACTCACTCTCTCTCCCTCTCTGCTTTCTACGGCTCTATGATCTCTGTTGTCCGTGGAATCGTGGATGCGTCTATGCGCGGCCTGGCTCCAGCGACTTTACCATGCAAATGGGGCTGATACTGAGACTCACCGTAGCCGTGGCTGTGGTGACAGAGGAACGTTCCTGCGTGCGTCCTGAAAGAGAACTGACTCGGAATTGTCAATCGCGGCGTTGCCAGGCTAGTCCAAAGTTTTAGATGAAGTTTGATTGAATACCTGTTTATCAATCGCTTGAGTTTGTAGGGAAGTTGTTCTAGAAAATAGAAACAAATCGGTGGCCCTGATAAGGGCCGTTTTATCAGATGAAGACGACGTGTGCTGATAAAGGTCCCCGTTCAATGGTGCATAGCTGCTTGGCTGGATTCGGCTAGTCGCTAAGCTTGGACTTTGGACACTGGACCTTGGATAAAATTAATGACCAGCGCCCAATAAATGTCCGGTCCGGATGGGCTTTAGGTCGTATCTAAAAATGGTGGATGCAAGCTCACATTTCTTGAACGGCACATCGGAATGTTGGGCTCGTTCCCAACTTTACGTTACGTGGGGTGGGTCTAGAGCCTTCCCAAACCACCCTAAGTGCTATTTGGTGCTATTTTGAGGTTATTTTTGTGCTTTTGCCTTTTTAAAACGGGCTGATGCGGTCCGTTGACTGGTGGCCGATGCTTGTTGAAGTACTTGGGGCGGACTTGGAGCCGAGGACCGTCCGGACTGGACATTTATTGGGCCCAGCCAAACAGCGACTAGCCGAATCCAGCCAAGCAGCTAAGCAGGCCACCATTGAACGGGGACCTGTATTTGCACACGGCGTCTTCACCCTGTAAAACCTCCCTTTTTAGGGCCACCAATTTGTTTTATATTTTCTAGAGCAACTTTCCTACAAGTTCGTATGAAGAGGACCAGTGAAGAAAAGTTTTGTTGGAGGATATCAATATGATTGTTAGATTATTAACTTTAGAATGAGCTGAATCAAATCTATGTATAATTAATTTGTAAGTCACCACTACGCAGGATCTGATTATTTTCTGATTATAAATACGCGGCGTGCTCTTTGCCTGCGACTTACTTATATATACTAGAGACCACGCATTATATAGCCAGTCGCGCGTTGGCTAAGATGGCAATCAAATGAGCATGACGCAAAGGGGTAGTCCTGCACAGGAAAAAAAAAAGAATGAATTATATGACAATAAGACGTACTTTTAAACTAAAATTGATTGTTTGTCAATTCAAATTAACTGTATTTAAATTGAAAGTAATTGTTTTTAAATTGAAAATTCGGTATTTTGATCGAATGAAAAGTTTTTTTTTTTTTAAATTTAACAAAACTTTGTCTCAATTTTAAAATACGTCTTTTTGTCATATATTCAAATACATTTCTTTTTAAATCTAAAACATTCTTTTCTCTGTGTATCAAATCGCAACTTTTCAAGCTAAGAAAACTGATTCATCTTTTCTCAGCACACTTTTGAGTCTCCTAAATCTTTAGATTATTGAACCCGTATTACACGTAAAAACATTGCTCTTTTTCCTTTCTTCTCTATTCCTCTCTCAAAATCTAGGAAAGTTCGGGCTGTTTGTACTGTTACGTGTAATGCGAGTTGCGTCAAATGTTCATCGCAGGACTTCCGCCCCTGCTTGTGCTTGTACTCTATACCAACCTATGATTGGCAGAAAGGTCCCTGTTTCGTAGAGTCCCTATATACTATGAGAGTTGCGACAAGACTCTCAAAATGAAGAAAAAGAAGCGGATCAATGGAGCCCCCAAGAGGCAAATTGCAAATGGCGGATGGCCATTTGCCTCTGCGCTGTTGCCACTATTTCGCTATCTCTTATAGGTTAGGTTCAGATTCTCGACAGTAACGGTCGTTATTGAAAGAGATAATGTTCTCCATGATAACATTCAAGCAGAGGAAAAATTCACAAAAATTACCGCGGTCACTGTTACTTCAAATGTGTAATGATAGCGAGTTCGCGAAAAGTAAACAAACCCTCCGCCATTTGCATTTGCCTCTTGGAGCTTTCTTGACAGCCTAAATCTGAGAGCCAATCAGAAATGGATTCAGCAATGGCGCAACTCTCATAGTATATAGGGACTCTACTGTTTCGGTGTCTCTGTGACGTCATCATTAAAACCGTCTATTACACGTTTCCTGGCTCAGCCCCCACTCTTCATGTTTTTTTAAGTACCTTGATGACTCAATTATTCTTGCCTCTCTTCTCGCATGCATTTGTCATTTTGTCCACTTTTCTGAATTTAATGGCGGGCGGCGCGGCAGCGCCAGTGACTAGCGTGCACTATTATAACATTATAAACTCTCTCTCCCTACCTGCCTCCGTTAAATTATGCCCGCGCGGTATCTATTTACGCTTATATGCATGTGCAGTGTGCAATATATGCAGTATGCACCGCTGTGTTAGTTCGTGTGAGTGTGTTGAGCTTTTGTGTGAGTGTGTTGGGGTTTTTGTGTGAGTGTGTTAGGGTTTTGTGTGAGTGTGTTGGGGTTTTGTGTGAGTGTGTTGAGCTTTGGTGTGTGTGTGCGTTGAAGGAGAGGAATAATTGGCGCGTGTGTTTTGTTTATGTACCTGTTTGTTGAAAAGTCGAAGTTTTTGATACAATTACCCGGTATATTTATCTGTATGGGCTACGTATGTCGTATATACGATACGTGACCAGCCAGACCATTTAAACGGTGCGGTGTGCTTTTCAGCGGTGGGCTTTGCGCGAGAAGGTTTATAAAGTCGAGGGCTCTGAGGCGAGCCCGCGCACAGTGGTATGGTCGGTTGCGATGCATCGATTTCTTGCTCGCGCGCAGTGGCGGCTCGTGAAAAGCGATATATCGATGTCAATTCCATTTAAAACTATAGAAAAGTATCGATTTCTAGGGGTTCAATTGCACCCCCTGACGATCGATACTTTTCCATAGTTTTAAATGGAGTAGACATCGATTTATCGCATTGCACGAGCCGCCACTGCTCGCTCGAGTGTGGAGATGAAAATAGATTCCAGTGGCGGATCGTGTAATGTGGCAACAACGGATTCTTTTCTTTGAAACCAACGTTATATAATCGATCTTCGGAGGATTCACTGAATCCCTGAGAAATCGATACTTTTGCATAGGTTCAAATGGCATACAAACATGGTTGCTAAATTTCACCCGCCACCAATCGATCCTTGCGGAGTTCCGAGTCAATCTTTTTATAATCGATACTTAAGATAAGTACTTATTGTTAGTTAGTTTTTTATTGTTTAAGCTCTTATGTTTCCATTTTCAAATCTTTAGCTGATATTTTGACCGACTAATGTGATTTTACTAGAGATTCTAGCAGTGAGAACGAGAATGCTGGTAATTCTTGGTGATTTTAACCAGAGACTCTGTTTTTGATATGCTTCCCAAAGTATCGAAATATTCTTCCCGTGAATAATGGGGGTCTTGTTAACTTTTGCTTTAAGCGACTGAAAAGTTAATTCTTGCGAGAAAAACCATTTTTTCTTCTTGTCGTAACTGGTTTAAAAATTCAGCAAGATGCATTTAAGATCAGGACTTTTCTTACCCCCCCCCACACCCTGTAAATAGTGCCTACTACTTACTCTTAACCCTTTCAATACCATTTTTGTTTCTGTGACTAGATCTGCCTCACACAATTTCAGTTTTTACTCACAATAAATGCGACTCCAAATCGATCATATTTTAAAAATTATTTTTCCTCGAGCGCCTTCAATAATTTGCGTATGCAAAACCAACGCACTGGTGTAGGAATATTTAACTACCCTCTTAATTCAAGCCAGCTAACATTGCGGTGTGTCTCTGTAACCTTCTTGTAGAAGGGTTCAGAAATGTTGTAAAAAGGACATCATACAGCACTATCTCCTCAATCCTTGATCTTCAAGAAACGAGTTGTGTTTATGAAAGTTGATGCCTCATTTTAGTCAAGTTTTAATTCCCGGAAATAGTTGAGTTTTCACCCACTGCGCGGTAGCAGCGTCGGCGTTTGGTCGTGGGAATCAACAAGTATTACCGGGTTCGGTCTTCGGCATGGGCAGCAGTGGGCATTGCCAATGTGCAAGGGGAAGAAGGAGAAGTTTTTTTTTTCTTTCTTTTTTTCCTTTTTTCCTTTCTTTATTTTTTAAAATTAGCCGCTGGATATCAAGACCGTTACGTTAGGGCTTTTGCAGCTCAATCCGGTTATACCACCATCTTACATATACACTGTGCACTCTCATGTTTGTGTGTGAGAGAGATAGAGTGTGTGTGTATGTGTCTGTTACGTATATACGTGAATACATACGTGGACGTGCAACGTACGTACTTGCATTTATGCGTATGCGTATCGTTTGCAGCAATGCCCCAATGTCCGCGATGCTGCGTTGCGCTTTGGCTTGCGGTACCGCGTAATTACGTTATAGGAATATATATGTATGTACACACACTGTATAGTGTATGTATGTTTGTATATATAACTTAAGCCCCCCCCCTTCCGCCACACTGTTGTACCGCCTCATCCGTGCTCCGTTTAAAATGCTAAATTCGCGACAATTTCTTGTCCTGTTTCTCTTTATTTATGTATTGTAAAACCCCCTCTCGCCCCTCCCCTCGCGCCCCTCCCCACTCTCTACCCCTTCGCCCCCGCAAAATCCAGTCCATGTCTACCTCATCTCCTCGATCATGACTTGACTGAACTCCAATCAGCTTTGCAAGGCGTGAGTCATATAGATGTCATGCGGTTGCCAAGTCTCGTGTGAAGGTTATATTGGGGTGTGGGCAGGAGGTGGGGGGGGGGGGGGTGCTCCTTGAAGGTGAAGGGTTGATTTAAGCCATTCCCAAAAATACACAGTTTGTTATTCACGCCGTGACTTTGGGCCCTTTGCGGCACGGGTTGAGAACATTGTTTTTCTTATTCAGAATTCTTGATATGTGTGTTTCTCCTACCTACGAAGAAAATTCCAAGCGGTGGAACTCCTCGAATTTTTGTAGTATCAACAAACTAAGCCACATTAGAGGGAGGGCGGAGAAAAGGACATTTCACGAGAAAAAAACATGATGGAAAAGTAATTTGTCAAAGTAATAATTTACCGCTAAAGAAGCTAAATATGCAAAGATGTAATGCAAAATTTCCTTCCAAGAAATCCGCTGGTTCACAAGAGAAAATTCCGAACTTTCGGGTTAGAAAAAGCATTATACCGAGTTCGACAGAAGCACACAGTAAGTCGAAATTACCGATTTTCCGGTCAAAAATTAGCAAGTCAAAATCATTTGAGATTATCGTTTGAAAGTTTTCACGACCAATTTCTGACATTCGAAGAACATTTTTCAAGATAAGATTATGTGTTTAAAGCAGTTTAACTGTGCTGGATTTGACTCGGAAGCCTCTAAAGTCATGAACTTTGTTTAATTTATTGGTGATTTTAAACTTGCGAAGTATAGCCGCGTAAACAGTCATTTTCGTTCACTGTGCACCGCTGCAATTGTGCCGCAAATAGCCGATTAATTTTCTCGATTAATTTTATGATTAAATTCAATCGCGTTAATCCAAGAAGTTTAGCGTAATGAACGTCAGAACGTGTTATATCCAATCCACGTACCTGTTGTTTAGTGGTCATGTAATCTAGTAGATAATGCAATCAAGAATAACAATCATTTTCTGATTTTTACCCGTGGCCGCCGCCGGGGGCGCTGGGGTTAACGTGATGAATTTAATCAAGAATTAATTAAGCGTCTAGTCAACACCATGAAATCTTTGTTCCGCGCAAAGAGCAGGAAAAAGAGAAAGAGTGATTTGATGGAAAAATTCAAAAACTCCCTCCTTAAGTTCTCTGTGGAAATGTCGACGTTTTACCGAAGCTCGCTTCAGAGGCGAAGGCGGAGGTCTGGGCGGTAGCCTACCAGTTGACCAGATGTAATCTTTGGACATTTTGTAACGCTATTTCCTTTGGCGAGCGACGAAAGTAAAGATATATTGTCATTGGAAAGGTTTTGTTTTTGAAAGAATGATAGCCAAAAAGTAAGTTTTTCGATCGATTGGTTCGCTTACATTTCCCAATTTTACGTAGAAAAATAAACGTAACACGTAAACTTAAATTACTTATAGAACTTGCTTACGTTGTGTTTACTCAGTCTGCTAATTTTCAAGAAGAGGGCAAATCAGCTTACCTGTAACAGAAAAAAACGGGAAAAAATTAAATTAACAAAATGGAGAAAGTAATGCACATACAATTTTGTTTGGAACCAGAGGCCCTCGGACGGCAATCGATACGATATATCGCTCTACTAAAACAGTCTATAGAGAGTAAAAGTAAAGAATAGGACCAAGGGTCATCAAAGTCGCTCTTGTGTACAGGAACATTGTTTTCTAAAGTGCATTCAATAAATAAATCAGATCTTATAAACATCGGGCAGATCACAAAGTAGTATCGATAAATCTATGATCCTCGCTGTCAACATAAGATCGAGAACCTCCGCTCTGCTCGACTATAACCATTGAAGTTTTAGGCACTGCATGGGAAACCGCCAGCATCGCGCATCATAGATTGAGAAACTGATATATTTCTGATTATTCCGTTGCGACGTCCCATTTAATGCTAGGAAATCGATTCGGAAATGAGGAAGAGGAAGAAGAAACCAAATGAAAGAAGAGTCTACTTTTGTTTTCTCAGGATCGTGAATGTCGACGACGAGAGAATGTTGAGAAGAGAGGAGAGGAGACGAGAAGAGAGGAGAAAAGGGAAGGAGAAGATTGCGGATCCTCCGTATTATTATTAGTTCATTCCGCGGGGGGGGGGGGGGGAGTGCGGGTCTAACTCTAGTCTGGTTCTAGTCTTGTATAGTCGCAAAGTCACCACTATCATGGTCCATTTCTTGCGAGGTTGCCATTCTGCGCGAATTTCAGTGGAATGCGGAACCAGGGACGAGGCTCTTTCCTAACTTTTGCTATGAGTGTTTTAATCAGAGATTACTAAGCCTAAAGAGATATGGCATAACGATTCAAAAGTGTTATTCGACTCCTACAAAGTATGCAATGTGGCGTACGCTGGTGACCGTAAACATTGTTACTACTGTTGTTGTTTGAATGAGATTTGACAGCAACGCCACTAACTAAATTAATAAGATTAATAAAGTGTTTGGGAAGTTTAATGAGCTCTGAGTATATTTTGTACGTGAATCTGAAAATCCAAGTCACTTTAATCATCCCATCGGCCATTAAATGACAAACATTTAGATGCTGAAGAGAATCTAACCTCATTTCCAACAACATGAATAACAATAATGTTTACGGTCACCAGCGTACTGCACGTTGTATCACGGCTATTCTGCAGGCGTTTTTTACGGAGCCCGCCCAACGGTTTTTTAACACGGCGGAGATAGGAAGTGTCATATCTCTTAGGCTTAGTAATCTCTGGTTTTAATCAAAGAGTAAACAAGAGTGGCAATTGCATCGAGAGCCAGCGTGGTGAATGCTGATGAAGAGTCGGCTTCTGATTGGCTGGAAATGGAAGGAAATCGTGGTGCCAAACTGTTTTAGTCCTTATGGAAATTAAATTCGTCTTTCTCTTTCTCTTGGCTCATTTAAATTTGTGGGATAGGAAAGGTCCTTCCTCTTCCAAAAATACAAATTCATGAGAGAGAGAAAGACTTATTCTAAATCCGCTAGTGCGGAATGCAGCTGTTGCATGGATGCGCTACAGATAAATGGCAGTATAGCGAGGCGTGAAATTTGACAACGATGTACTTTCTCCATTTAAACTCACTGAAAGAATCGAATGCTTCGGTCATCGGCGATGACCAGTTGTTTCGACCTTTCTAATGTGTTTAAAGGGGAAAAAAGAAACGTTGCCAAATTGCACGCCTCGCCACTGATAAATGGGGTGGTTGTAAGGGTCTGAGAATTTTGGTTTTTTACCAAAGAAAATGAAAGTACTTGATGAGCTGAGAACAAAAGTGCCTTTGCTTCTTACCTAAGTGTCCCTCCATCCCTGTTTCGGAGATCCGCTCGTGTCACAGTAGCTTTTCGTGCAATATGGCAACAACGGATTCTTTCCATTTGAACCCCTTGTAAAACAATCTATCTTTAGGGGATTCCCCGAATCCCTGAGAAATCGATTCTTTTGCATAGGTTCAAATGGCCAAAAACCCCGGTTGCTAAATAGCATAAGCTGCCTCTGCCATTGACTGACTGTAGCACATTTGCACAGAAGACTATACAATCAGAACGGAAATAATTTATACTAGTTTTGAAACATTTTTTACTTCTTGTTCGCCATGTTAGAAAGTGAGCATTTCTGACAATCTCCGGCAACCAGCCGAGTTGTGACTGGTTCCGTTTCAACCCCGACTGTAAAAGTACGAACTCGTAAAGCACTCCGCCATCTCAGAGAGTGGGTTGGCTCGGATCAGTATAGCGCAACGAGAGTTTCTTCATCTCTCTCTTTTCTCCATTAAGAAACGTATGTTAGACAAGGATGGACAGGGGGATAAAACCTTCTCTTTCTGTCCTTTTCCTGCTTATACATTCAAATGGAAAATGAGAGAGATGGAAGAGATCCTGGTTGCGCCAGTGGCACGGATGCCAGTTTGTGCTCATAAAGTCCGAATCTTGTTTCCCATTGTGGCTCATAATATGGGAGGTTTCGTTCTGATTGTATTATTCTGTGCCATTAGCCGAAAATGACTCATGTATTTAATCAAAGTTATTTATTCGGATGCGCGGTGACCTTTTGGCAACACCGATGAGCGTGGCTTCGGTCAAGAGTGAATGAAAGGAAGATCTGCTTAAAATATTCGTGACTCGTGACCTAAAAATAAAGGAGGACGCAAACGAAAAACCTCGACGCGAATGAAATGGAATGAAATGAAATGAAGTCCGCTGATCTAGAATGCACATTGAAACAAACACCGCGCCATAGTTACTTACTATACTTGTTAGGGTTGCCTCGTTGTCTCTCCGATTTGAGCTCGCTCACGCCGGGAACCAATTTCGATTTTCCGATCGACCTCGACATGGGCTGAATGCAAAGATTGCGAAAATAAGAGTCCAGTCCAGGCCGAGTATTTACTTCATCGATAAACCGATCGTTAAGACTGTCTATGAATGATGCTATTGGTTGAAAATTGTAAAACTTGGCTGTTGCTATGGTAACCATCGTTAAGAATCTCGTTTTATAAAGGCTACTCATGAGTAACCTTTAAAAAACGGACACTATAACGATGTTTACCATAGCAACGGCCAAGTTTTACAATATTCGACCAATAGCATCACTCGTAGACTGTCTTAACGATCGGTTTAATGATGAAGTAAATGATCGGCCCGCAGGTATGTATGACTCTTGGTTCGATCGAACTTAGTTGAGCACGCAGTCTAAGAATCAAAACCACATGACTTAGCTACCTTTTTTTACTGCCTATCTAAAGTTTAAGCGGTTCATTTGAATCTCAAGGTCAGCGGGCCGATCTTTTAATGGGGCTTACGCAAACTTTTGTTGTGGGCAAGTTATTAGTACAATTTGATATAAAAACCAGCAAAAATCACGAAAATCGCACTAAGAAAGTCTAAAATTCAGTAAAAAAACTCACATTACTACAAAAACGCCAAGTTCGTAATGGCGGTTCAACGCAGGTATCATGGCGGATTCCTGTCTATCATGTTACTTTTCTCTAAGGAAACACACAGATATGTCTCAATTTAGATAGGAATCTCCTGTGATACCTGGCGTCTCTCCGCCAACTAAGCCCGATTCTGAGAGCGAATTTCGTGATTTTTTAGTGTACTTATCGTAATTTTTTACAGGTTTTTATGTAAGAATCAAGTCTTCAACCCCCGTTAGCAAAAGTTTGCAAGAGCCCCATTCATCGTTAAACTGATCGTTGAGACCGTCAATGAGTGATGCTAGTGGTCAACAATGGGGCAGTTGCAAGGGTCAGAAATGTTGTGTTTTTTGTAAAGAAAATGAAAGTACACGATGAGCTGAGAACAAAGATGTCTTTGGTTTCTAATTAAGTCCTATTGTTCCGGAGATGAGATTTTGGCTCAAAATACATTGATTTAAATGGGAATTCCGCGTAGTGACGTCAATATGCACACGATTTTTGAAAACTTTACACGTGGTGTATCTTCAAAACCAGGACACTCAGGAAAAAACCAAAGGCACCATTGTTCTCAGCTCATCAAGAACTATTATGTTCTTCATAAAAGACACAAAATATCAGACCCTTGCAACTGCCCCATTGTTAAATCTGGCTGTTGCCATGATAACCATTTATCGTTAAAGCGCCCTTTATTTAAAGGATATTTGCATGGACGGTTTTATAAAAACGGGCGTTTTAACGATGGTTACCAAAGGTTTATTTTGTATTTATTTTTTGTCTATTTTTGTCTGTTTCAGGTAAGTGTCACTATGTGAAGGCCAAAAACCCAGTTCATCTTTACGTAATTTATTGTCTCGATGCAAATGAGCATTTTTGGCAAAGAGGTCTAAGGTAGGTGGGCCATCTGGTCGCATGTAACTTGCTTAAATTTTAAGTTCACTAAACTTGCAACGCCCTAATCGCATTTGACTCATACAAAGTAAATTAACGGAATCATAGAAAAAAAAATAGGGGACAAAACCGTTGAAACCTTAACGAGTTTTAAGTTCACGGAAAGTTGCACTCATTAACGTGTAAAAGTTGGATGTCCGGAATATGTATATTGCTCTCTCTTGAAGCTTCCAGACCCACATCATCGAAGCGAATATTTACCTCTTTTGCATATTACATTCTTCCTCTTTGACTTCTGTCAGAATAGCTAATTATCGCGCGAACCCTTTGAAGATTCCTCTTGCGCATATTTATAACCTCGAAAACTTTTAGTTTCTTCCGCTTCATTTTGCATCAGCACGAATAGAACGAGATGCCCATAAAAATAGATCTTCAGCTCGGGTTGGATGATGGAAGCTGCCAAGCATGCGTTTATCGACATGAAACATGAATAATTTCTCTTTTTTCCTTTTTTCTTATCCTCTGTTTTCTTCTTTGTTTCTTTTTATTTTTTAAAACAATTTAGCGCGAACGGTGGAATCTCGTTTCGCGTGCTATTCACCGTCAAGGAGCGTTAACAAACCGCTAATTCCGACGGACGTGGCGTTGATGGTTAGTTAGAACGACTCATTTATCGTTCAATTGAACGAAACCGTAAAATTTATTAATGAATCAGTGGGACTTGATTCTTTTGGTTTAACGAAAAGCACGTTCCAATGAGGCTCTTGCAAACTTTTGCTACAGGGGATTGAAGAGTTGATTCCTGCATTAAAACCTGTAAAAACGACGATGAGTACACTAAAAAATCACAAAATTCACTCTCAGAATGGGGATATTGAACACTTTTGCTATAAGCGATTTAATAGTCGATTGTAGCGTAAAAACCTCAAGAAATAACGATGGCGGCACTAAAAACTTCCAAAATCCACTCCTTAACCCAATAAATGCAGTTATTTGAGCGAGTGTAATGGTGGCTGAAGGCACTAACAATGGGAGATTCCTATCTTAATTTCGTCACTTTCTATGTTGACAAGGATGATTCACATAGTAATTAGTCATCAGAGTGATGATCCACATCCGGTGAATGGTGCCGCAACACCTAGTGACATCGGTGTCAAATGAAAGTAGTCTCTTATTGGTCACTTCTTGATGGAGTTTCAGAATTGTTAGATGGGAATCTCCCATTGTTAGTGCCTTCGGCCACCATTACGCTCGCGCTAATAACTGCGTTTATTGAGTTTAGGAGTGGATTTTGGACGTTTTTAGTGCCTCCATCGTTATTATGTGAGGTTTTTACGCCATAATCGACTATTAAATCGCTTAAAGCAAAAGTGTGCATAGCCCCATTGAGCCTAGTGGCCGCAAGTATCATAAGAAACTCCTATCTAAATTGAAACATATCTCTGTGTTTTCTCAGAGAAAGTGACACATTAGATTGGAATCTATCATAATATCTGTGTTGAACCGCCATTCCGATCTTGCCTTTATAGCAGTTTTGTGAGTTTACTCCTGAATTTTAGACTTTTCAACGTAATTTTCTTGATTTTCGCTGCGGTTTTTTTTTTTACATCAGATTGAACTAATTATACTATTTATTTGCTCACATAGCAAAAGTTTGCAAAGAACCCCATTCTGAGAAAAAATCCAAAATTCGCAAAATTCAAGAGAACTCAAACATAGGCGGGCCGTATCAGGAGCTAGAGGGGGATATAGCCCCCCTCACCTTTTTTCGGGCGGAGGGGCTTAAAATCGGGAAAAAGTCATCACTTGAGACTTGAGAAGCAAAAGAAAAAAAAAGAAAAAAAAAAGGTCATCACTTTTTTTGGTCACGGTCCGGCTATGAACTGAAAGGAACGAGTCTTTTCAGTGAACAGGGTCAAATAACTGAAATCTTGCGGATAAGGATTGATTTTTCTTGCGCGTGACTGAGCTTTGAAATCCTTCGTCGTCCTCGCAACGTCAACTTTATGGCATTCGAATTACGCGATGTTCGCGCGGTTTTGATCGCATTCCTGGCGAGGAACTCCTTTTCGAAGAACTCTTTAAAACTGTTCTCTGCCGAATGAATTGCATCGAAAATACTTGGCACGTCATTCCTATCATTGACAATTGACATTTTTCCATTTTAAGAGATGAATGTAACTTCATCGCCGGTTGTCGTAATCAGAGGCGGATCATGGAACTTCTCTCTCTCTTTCGCACTATCTCTCTCCCTCCTTCTCTCTCCCTCCCTCTCTCTCCCTTTTTCGGGTCATTTTACTATATGAGACAACTAGAACGTCGTGATAAAATTAAATTGTTATAACAAATAAATGGAATGAATTGATGTCCCTTGGAATTTTTTGAAAATTTCGAATTTACAAAATTTCATTCGACTACGGATTTGTAAACTCGTTTTTCCTTCCAAGAAGCAAACTCTTGAGACTTCGAAAATTTCGTTCGAAACTCCGTGGCATTGCGAAATTACGAGCGAACGATAAATTTCGAAGTTTTTGATTGGACCCATACGATCAATGGGTCTGTTGCAAACTTTTGTTCCGACATTTTGAAGGGCCAATTTCTATGTACCTTGTTAAATCTTTTATTTAACCCTTACATTACCAACCATTTTTTTTACACCACTTACCAAACTGGGCCTCGGAGGCCCGTGTGTAAATCTTATGGGGTTTGCATATTTTCCATGTTTTTTTGTTTGTTTTTCTTTAATTTTCAGTATCTAATATTCATGAATGCCTTTTTTACTGCATAAAAATGGTTCTTCCTTGTCAGAATTTTTAAAATTCTTATTCAATACATATTTTCTTCTGCTTAGACCCACTTCCCCCCCTTATTACAAAATGTTTGAAAACTTTGATTTTTGCTTTATTCGTAGGTGCAGCTTATTTCATTTCTATTGGATTTTCCTTGAGATGTTGTTTGATTTTATTATTTATTATTTTCAGTATTATAATAATAAATAGTTTGCAGTATCCTTCAAAGGTATTTATGAGGGTGAGAGTGGGGGGGGGAGGGATTATAAAGGAAAATATTCAAATGCTAGCCAGTCCGATAAAATAAAGATTTAGACTATCTCTGATGTTTTAGCTCCAACTTTACTTTCTCTTCCCATTTTATTTTTATAGAAGCTCCTTCTCCTCCTCCTCCCCTCACCCTAACCCTTCAACAATTCAATCAACCTTCCAACAGCTCCTTTCTTGTTTCTTTCATAAATGGTAAAGAAAAGGGCTAATTCAAAAAAAAAAGAAAAAAAGAAAAAAAAAGAAATTGACATATTCATATTCCTGAAAAAAGCAAGTAAAACTTATAGTAAACATAGGAGCCTGCTTGACTTGTCCAATAGAAATATTGTACATAACTTGAATATTTCCTTCTTTTTTGCGCAATTTACTGTAATTTATTTCGCTGCGCACGAAACTTCAAACTTTTTGCTTTTTTATTTTTTAGCTCCAGTAACTTTTAGGTTTTCTTTGTTTTAAATTTGGTTTCAAACAAATAGAGAAAAAAAACAACAAAAGCTTGTTTCTATCAAAATTTTATTGAGAAAAGCCTTGTTTCCATTATTATCATTTTCAGTCAAAGGACGCTACACAGTCACACAACATAAATCCATTGCAAAGCGCGTCTCTCTTTTCAATAAGGTGCTTTTACTGAGCATTATCATTTGTGGCGTAATAAGCTGATAGGCTAAATGTCTTAAAAAAATGCTACGACAGTTGCGGATGCTATGCTGATTAAGTTCTGGATGTTGCACTTCAAATGTCCGAAACACATTCACTCCAGCAATATCTAGAATATAAAAAACTAACGGCCACCTTCTTGACAGACGCTTTACTGAGTATGTCCGAGCCATTTGGTCAACTAGATCAACGCCCCCTTTTGTCTTATTATAATATGGTCATAAAATGGTCTCGTTGATTATCAATTTATCAGGTTTTGTTGATTTTCACCGAACCTCAAAATTTAAAACAATAATAAACTCTAGTGCCAACTGTCTTGGCCAAAGAAAACTAAAATTCCCACTAAATTGATAGTAGGGCCTGAGAGGCCCACGTTGGTAAGTCTAGGGGTAGCGATGAAAAAAAAATTCCTACACCTAGAGAATTTTTTGTTGTTGTTTTAATTTATTAAATTTAGGTTTCTGAGGGTTTTTTTAGAGATGTCACAAAAGCTCAAATTTTTCAAACGATTAGAACGGAAACGGCGCAACAAAATAACAAGCCTAGGGCCTCTCAGGCCCATGTTGGTAATGTAAGGGTTAACAATCATATGTGCACAACTCTTTCCATGACATGACAGCGCTAAAATCTGTTCTTTCATTCATTCCAACCTCCAAGTAAGGTAGACTTACTTTCGAAACAATTACTCTAAAAGAGCTTAACCCTTCACTGCATGAAGTTCCACCGGTGGAACAAATTCTTCAAACGCTCATATAACATGCAGGTTTTGAGATATGCCTTTGGCGCATGGTGGGTCAACGCGGGAGAAGGTATGTTTTGAGCTCACAAAAAAAAAAAAAAATTGGCTGAAAGAAAACATCATGCAGTGAAGGGTTCGTGATCGAAATCATGTCAGGGGGGAAATTTGCACCCGTATCCAAACTGACCACATTTTGATTATTTTTATAAAGTTTCCGGCATTGGCTTTTTGAAAAATCCAATTAAAGTAAAAAAAATAATTTTTTTTTGAAAATTTAAAAAAAAATAAATAAAAAAAATTCCCGCCATTTCTTATGGTGTTATATCACTTGTAAAAAACGAGTAAAAAATAGAAAAAAGAGAATTTTGACCGAAAAACCGTCAAATTATTTTTTTCACTATTTTTCCCATGTATTTGACCACCTAATACATTGAAAAATCCACATTTGCTTGAAAAAAAAAAAATCATGCAGTGAAGGGTTAATTCTTGGTAATAATGGATAAATATCCATCAATTATATTAAATAAATATATCTTATTCGTTCTCAATTGTTGTTACATTATTACGCAACATACCCGGAGAAAAATTTCTGTTTCAAATTACGAAACGCAGGAAGAAATTGTGGTATAAAGAAATTCCCTTTAAAATAATAAGAATCCTCATTGATTCAACCAGAATCCAACGATTCTTTATCGTGATTCTTCTGAATCATCAGAACGTTCAATTGGACCAATGATAATTCTGGTTGAATCAATAAGAATTCTTATTATTTTAAGGGAATTTCTTTTTACCCCAATTTCTTTCTACGTTTCGTAATGTCAATCAGAAATTTTTCTCCGTGTAAAATCGTGTGCAAATCAAATTGAAAGCACCCAAAATCCAAAAATCTACTCATAATCTCAATAAATGCGTTTTTAACAGAATTCAAAGATGGCGGTCGAATGAATGGGGGACACTGGAGGAGTCCCTTCTAATCGCAACTTCCACCGTTAAACACAACTAGAGTAAACAAGAGTCGCAATTGAATGGAAGGCCTGCGTGGTCAACGTAGATAAGGGATCCGAACCCGGGCTGGCTTCTGATTGGCTGCAACGGGTGGAGCAAAAATGACTCGGGGTATGGGGAAAATAACACGGGATTTTCGTTCCGGAGCGTTTATCTCGAAACCTAAGCAAAACAGTGTTTAAACAATTTATACGAGTCGATTTAGCAGATTTTTCCGAACAATTTGATAGGTCATAAGTGCCACTTTATTGCAAATTCGAAAAGACTGTTTCAGTTTAAAAGTACGCACAATAGTGAGTTACTCAAACACTGCTCGAACACACGCCAAGCATGTAATCACACTATTGTTCGTACTTTTAAACTGAAACAGTCTTTTCGAATTTGCAATAAAGCGGCACTTATGACCTATGAAATTGTTCGGAAAAATCTGCTGAATCGACTCGTATAAATTGTTTAAATACTGTTTTTCTTAGGTTTCGAGATAAACGCTCCGGAACGAAAATCCCGTGTTATTTTCCCTATACCCCGAGTCATTTTTGCTCCACGCGTTGCAGCCAATCAGAAGCCAGCCCGGGTTCGGATCCCTTATCTGCGTTGACCACGCAGGCCTTCCATTCAATTGCGACTCTTGTTTACTCTTTGGTTAAACAGCAAAAGTCGTTGACAGAGCCCTATCGTGTAAGATACACATTATACGCAATTTCGCATACAGAACGGGAGCCGACCGCGACCACGACCACGACGAAGGATTACGTGCAACAGTGTTTGTTTTTTTTTTTTTTTGTTTTTTTTTTTAACTCCTAAACCTGGAACCTGACCCCGGAAGGAGAGAGGATAAATTAGTCGGCGCGAGTCGCGGGTGCGTTGCATAGTAGGACCCATTGCTACGCCACGCCACGCCACGCCATAACGCGCGCGCGCCGCTCGGTCAGCAAAGAGGCAATGCGTTGGTACGCTCCCGCTTCTCTGACATTGACCTGGCAAACTCAACTCAGCACACTCTGGTGTAGAGAGGAGACGCAGAGAGGTAGGCAGTCGGCGATACTCATGTCTCATATCCTCATGTAGAGTACCTATATAAGGAGAGTATAGCCATCTGTGAATCCTACGCTGATTGGCTGCGATATTTTAGGCGTTCAAGGAGCTCTTAGGGCCCAATTTCAAGATGGCCGACCGGGTCGATCGTGTAACCGTTGTAACCGTTGAACATTTTCTAGCGGGAAACGGTCATCAAACTCACCGTTCACCAACACCGTTTTCATCAACAATGTAACATAACCTCAAACAACACGACCTCCGCCATCTTGAAATTGGGCCCTAAGAGCTCTCATGATCGCAGATGGCCATACTCTCCCTATATAGGTACTCTATCCTCATGCATGCATCAGTTAGTTCATGCAGGTCGATGCTGCTGCCAGCCGCCCGCGATAAGCAGCGCCGCCGCCAGCTGCCAGCTGCCAGCCGCGACGCGCTCGTTGCATTGCTTCGCCTTCGCCACCTCCGAGAGTCGGGAGTGCAGCGCGACGACGCACAGTGGAGCGAGTCAATGTGAAAGACCGGAAATGAGTGACTTTAAATGCGGACATCTTCGTTAGTACGCATTTTAGATGTCTGAAAGTGCTTCTTTTAGTCTTATTGTAAAATTTTCTTCAAGAATCATCCCTAATGTTTTGTTTTTTGACGGTAACTTCATTCAAATTTGCATTTTTAGTAATTTATTCCATGTTCGACCCCTCGCATTGGCTTGTTTACTGTGCGTCGGCGTGGACACGTAGTGTCGTGGTCGTTGGACGTTGAACGTTGAACGTTAAAGCGTTGGTCGTTGCACAGGAGCTGAGAAATTGACGCAGCGCCAACGACAGGTGCATGAGCCTGCGTAAAGACAATTTCAATACAGTGTTGTCAGATCCAAAATTTATGACGACACGTTAAATTTTGTCATCCTGCAAGCGCAGTTTTAAGGTGATTTTATCCCCAAATACTTTATTTATGGATTAAGGCTGGGCATTTATATCTAATAACACGGAGGAAAAGTAAAGCCGGTCTTGATACGACGACTTTCAAAAGAAAGTATCCTGGTCGAAATATTCATTGTTAAAATGTTCCGTTGTTTTGAATAGAAATTAATAGAATGTCGAGAGCCTAACAACTCCTTGGTATCGAAGCTCACCCAATAGACAGGTCTGCTCGTAAGTCTATTTTTCCATTAAAAGAACATTGGCGCGGTGCTCCTAAAGAACGGGGGGGGGGGCGTTTTGAGAGCCCTGCGACCTGTCACCGATAAATCGCCTAGCAAAAAGACAGGTCTGCTCGTAAGTCTGTTTTCCCATTTAAAATAACATTGGCGGTGCCCCGGAAGAGCAGAGGGGACGTTTTGAGAGCCTTGCGCCCAGTCAGCGATTAAAGAAGCCTACCGAAGAGACAGGTCTGCTTGTAAGTCTGTTTTCCCATTTAAATAACATTGTTGGTATTTTGGAAGAGTAGAGGGGTTGTTTTGAGAGCCCTGCGCCCCGTCAGCGATCAGTAGCCAAGCAAAAAGATCGGTGTGCTCGTAAGTCTGTTTTCCCATTTAAAATAACATTGGCGGTGCCCCGGAAGAGCAGAGGGGACTTTTTGAGAGCCTTGCGTCTAGTCAGCGATTAATAGCCTAGCAAAAAGACAGGTCTGCTCGTAAGTCTGTTTTCTCATTTAAAACACATTGGTGGTGTTTTAGAAGAGCAGAGGGGACGTTTTGAGATCCCTGCGATGCGGCTTGTGATTTTTTTTTTTTCTTAACGTGCTAGTCGTAATTTGTGGTGGTTTTTACGCTGGAATGAAGTATTCAGTCGCCTGTAGCAAATCTAGCAATAGCTCCATTCTGATATTCGCAGGAGCGTGGACCTGCGCTCTCTATATCCACGCCAACTAACTACAGCTATAGAAGGGGTCATACATGTTATAAGTCCTATCTCAACGTGTGACAGCATGGGTAATCTGAATTTAATACGTTTGCCTCCATTATTCTAACCTTAAATCAAAAATTGTAATTAATCCAGCAGAAATTGGTTTCGATTGAAAGTGCACGTGTTTTAGACTCTAAGACTCTTTAGACTTGAAAGTGTACTTACACTGTTTTTTGTATAGTCAATTAATCCTGCCTTTGTAGCAAAAGCGTGCAACTTGACAACGCAGGCGTTTAATATCAAGTGCATTTGACCATTTTTTCTCCGCGGGTCGGCGGCAGCGCGCGGCGTGTGGTTGAGCCCAGCGGCTTGATTGCCCCAGTGTGTAAGCAAGGTCACTATCGTTGTGTCGCGAGTCCATCCGTCCCCATCTTCATCCTCGAGGGTATCGGCCGCGGCCGCGGCAGTGGCCATGGCCATGGCCACGGATACGGCCACACTGCAGGCTTTGGCCTGAGGCCGCGGGCCACGGCCATTCAAGAGAAGGCACACGATGTTATAAGTACGAGACGCGAGGCATAAAGAATCGGGTAAGCCAGAAGCACCACAGCGGATCTAGTACCTTTTCGCTCTCTCTGTGTCCATCTAATCGCTTGTGTTAGAAAAGGACGGATAAGGGGCACTCACGTGACTTTAGACCCCTCTTCTATCCTTCTCTTGCACACGTTTTTAAATGGAGATAGAAGAAGAGAGAGAGAGAGAGACCAGAGAGAAAGAGAGACCAGAGAGAGAGAGAGAGACCAGAGAGACCAGAGAGGCCAGAGCGACCAGAGAGAGGGAGAGAGGGAGAGAGAGGGAGAGAAAGAGAGAAAGAGAGAGAGAGAGAGAGAGAGAGAGAGAGAGAGAGAGAGAGAGAGAGAGACCAGAGAGACCAGAGAGACCAGAGAGAGAGAGAGGAGAGAGAGAGAGAGAGAGAGAGAGAGAGAGAGAGAGAGAGAGAGAGAGAGAGAGAGAGAGAGAGAGAGAAAAGAGACCAGAGGACCAGAGAGAGAGGAGAGAGAGGAGAGAGAGAGAGAGAGAGAGAGAGAGAGAGAGAGAGAGAGAGAGAGAGAGAGAGAGAGAGAGGGGGGAGAGAGGATCCGCTAGTGGCCAGAAGCATCTTTAAATACCTTGGCGATAATCCGCGACTCCAGGCCCTCGCCCGTCTGCGCCTACTGATGGAGTCATGTAACTTATTACAGTTAGTCGCGGGGGCTGGATGTCGATGACGAGGGGAGGGGAGGGGAAGGGGGAAATTCTATTGTCGTTCGCTTAGCCTACTTCTCCCTCCCTCCGTCGCCACCTTCCACCGAGAATGATGATCGGTGAATTCTCGCGATTTGTCATCATAAATCATGTTCGTCTAGGTAGGTGGATTGGTGAGCAGCAGCCAGCAGGCTTTATCATTTATCTAATAACGATGTAGTCTGGCGAGTGCTCCCATTAGACATTTCTGTTGGCTACGTTGTAGAGCGATGTTTTTTTTTTTGTCATGATCTAATGAAAGAACGTATGTTTTTGGCTTGTTTCGTGAGTTCGCGCCTACTTCCATGGCTGTGATTCATAGTCGTTTGTTAAGATTAAAATTCCTCGAGTCAGGTTTCACGAGTATTGTACTCTGTACTTATTCCATGTAAAATCTTATGAATTTGATCTGAGCCTCGATTTGAAAAATTGTCAGTTTGAGAAAGTCTCTGAATTGCTTTCTATCTCTCTCTCTCTCTCTCTCTGTCACTGGACTCTGGAGCTCCCGTTATCGCTATCTCTTTTCATAGTTTAATTTTGTGTTTTAAGACTGTTAACCCTTTTAATATCATGCCCGAGTATATTCGTTTCTGTGACAAGATCTGCCTCATACAGTTCAAGTTTTTATTCAAAATAATTGTGACTTCAAATTTATTATATTTGAAAAATAATCTTTCGTTTTAGCGCCTTCAATAAATTGTGCATGCAAAATCAGCACCATGGTGTAGGAATATTTAACTACCCACTTAATTTGAGCAAGCAAACCTTGATTTGTCTTCTTTACCTGGTAGTAAAAGGGTTAAGCAGTAGGTATTATTATTTGAAATATAATATTTCCTGAGGCGCCTTCAATCCACTGTGTATGCAATACCCGCACCGCAGTGTATGAATATTCGTAGAATGGACCAATTGCATGTGTCTGAAAATTGATCGTTAGTGACGGAATCCGAGTCGGTTGGCCGGTTTCGCGGTTGCGTGTATACCACTGCACTCCGGCAAAAGTTATGTATCTATCTGTTTCTGTCACAACTGAATAAATTATCCACGGAGAATTTGTCGCAAAGCAACGAACATACAAAGCGTACAAATGAATAAGTCGCGCCGCGCTGTCTCCTAACCTCGCAAATCTGTTTTTTTTTTCTTTCCTTTTTTTTCAGTAGTTCTAGATCCTTTCCTTTTCTCTCATTTGCGACTTTAGCCGAGGTCATACGAACCAAGCGGTTGTTTACTCGCTTCAGCGGTCTTTGCAACTTAAGATTAAGGTGCAACGAATGTGTCCGGGCCATCGCTCGAAGGATGACAAATGGAATTTTCACAGTGGCGAGGCGTGACATTTGGCAACAATGTACTTTCCCCATTTAAATTCGCCAAAAAAGTCGAACGCTTCAGTCATCGGCGATGACCAGGCATTTCGACCTTTCTAATGTATTTAAATGGGAGAGAGGAACGTTGCCAAATCGCACGCCTCCCCAATGAATTTCCAGTACATTATTTTCCGAATTAAAATTAGGATTTCATTCATGGAATTCCTTGAGTAAAAAACAAGGGTTTTGCAAGAAAATATCGGTTCTGAATTGTTTTTAAAGCAAAAAACATGGAGACATATCATGTCCAAAAAATAAATCATGTCTCGACTCAGTGTGTGATGATGACGATAGGTTAGGTTAAACCCCGTTGCATAGCATTGACCGCTGATCATCACTAAGGCTCCGCATTTACGAAGATAAAAAATGAAAACAACGCGTTTACAGGTAACATTAGCGTACGTAATCAGCACCCGGCTGCTGCCGCGGTTCTGTTCTGCTGCAGCTGCTGCCTTCCGCGCGCGCTGCTGATTCTAGCTGCTGACTACCTACTCCGGACTCCTCGCGAAACTCAATCTATACGCGCAACCGATCGGCGCATGATCTCTGGAAGCAACTGAACGCACTCTATAGCTCACTCATACAGCCGGGGAAAAACTTGATCGAGAAATAATTTTCAGGTTCGAGCGATTATTTTATGTGTTTATTCCCAAGTCCGGGTAAGAGAGAGGGTAAGAGAGAGAGGAAGAGGGAGAGAGAGAGAGAGAGAGAGAGAGAGAGAGAGAGAGAGAGAGAGAGAGAGAGAGTGAGGGAGAGAGAGAGAGGGAGAGAGAGAGAGGGAGAGAGAGAGAGAGAGAGAGAGAGAGAGAGAGAGAGAGAGAGAGAGTGGCTGGTATAAATTATTGAAGTTGCGCACAATGGGTGAATTTAACAGATTTTTCGGATGAGTATAGACATTGAATAAGGAATGATGTAAAAAAACGATTCTTCACCTGTCAATAGTTGGTTTGATTTTAAAGTCAGACAATTTTTATTATTATTATCATTATTTCTATCAATGATTCAAGTCGAAAAACATGCTTCTTACATTTGGGACCCAACAGGCCTGCTCGTTAGTTCTCGGTCAGCAGAGCGATCAGCTGATTCATTATGGTTAATTTCGCCAACCACGAACTTTCAAGCATCAGGGTTATAGAATGGTCCTAAGGAGAAAAATTTCTCGCGAGTTCCTTTAACCCTTCCAGACCTGAAAATCCTTTTTTCCAGGAACGGATTTTTGACTAACATTGTTGATCTCAGAGCTGTTTTCTCATCTAAATTGATGCGCATATTGTATTTTATTGTTTTCCATAAGACTCTACTTACATGTTATTCAAATGTCCATTGGAATGGATTCCATGTATGAAAGGGTTAAAAATAAAGTCAGAGCATTGCACATTTCAACACTTCCACCAACCAATATTTTTATTCTGACTTGCGTATGAGAACGAAATCTGATTGGATCCTCCAGTCCTTGTTCGATCCGAGCTAGTGGAATTGTCAGGAATTTTTTAAGGGGGGCCCCCCGTCCTGGGTCCCAAAAATTGTCAGGGAGGGCGGTCCGCAAGTCAAAATTTGGTAAAAATACTTCTAAAAACGCAAACAGTTACCTTTCTTTAGGGCAAATTCTACTGTGAATGCAAAATTGCTCATTCTTGGGGGAGCGGGGAGTTCCAGACCCCTTCTACCCCCTCCTTATCTCCCGGATACGTAACTGATCCGAGCTGAAATGTTAGCTTAAATTTAGCAACGGACTTGCTATATGCAGCCTAGATATCCGAGGTCCGGCAAACATCATGTTTCATTCCATGCTGCGACCGGCACCTGCGCAATGACGGAAAACTGGTTCAGCGCGCATCGAGTCGCATCGCGCTCGCACATCAGTCAGGAGCAGCGCGCGTAGCGCCCTCAGCTCAAACCGCGCCCGCATTAGCTGTGCACTTCCTCGTGGGGGGGGGGGGGGGGGGGGCGTTGGAAGCAAACTCAGGCTACGGACGGAGATAGAGATAACCTCCAACTTCTCTCTCTCTCTCTCTCTCTCTCTCTCTCTCTCTCTCTCTCTCTTTCTCTCTCTCTCCCTTTCTCTCTCTCTATCTCTCTCTCTCTCTCTCTCTGTCTTCCTCCCTCCTCCTATGGTGCTGCCTACCCCTTCTCATCGCCCTCCCTCCTCCCACAGTTGTCGTAATAGTGGCCAGATGAATGCTCTCCTCTTTGCAATGCGCGCGCTTATTATATAGAAAAATTAAATGTCTGAGTACTGAGTACTGAGTACTGAGTAGGTACTGAGCACTTGAGCAGTAAGCTGTATAAGTATTCCGCCGACCGTGAATCTTGGACGGCAAGGTGTACGAGCACTGCTCGCTGCCACTGCACGTCGCACGTCGCCACAGGGTGTTCTAAAAGTAAAAGCATCTCGAAAGCAAAGAACTTAGTATATAATGAAAGAGACAGTTAGACATAGTAGACACCCTGTATAGTTAGACGGTTTTAGTGATGGCGTGGTGAAAAAGTTCGTTAAATTGATTCCTGGTTCTATTAGTTTGAACCGTAGATTATAGTGGCGTCGCGCGTGCCATCTGGCAACAATGCAACTGCTCCATTTAAACTCATTAAATGTATCGATTTTTCCTTGTGCACTGTGAACCTCCTGAATTCGATCTTTTACATGAGTTTAAATGGATAGAATACATTGTTGCCAAATTGCACGCGACGCCACTGCCGTAGAAAGACACCACTTCGCGGGTCGCGCTGCTGAAGAAATCAACAGTTTTTACAGTGGTGCCATTTCAAATTTTCTTGGGGGAGGGCCGAGGCCGAGGGGGGCCCTAGAAAAGACCCTAAAAAAAATTGGATGACCTTTTTTTCCGGTAGTGTAACTTTCTCCAAGGGGCGAGGGCCCTCCAAAAAATCTAATGACTTTTTTTGTTTTTTGTTTTTTGTTTTTTGTTTTTTTTTTGTTTGATCGTGCCTTTTTTAATCGCATATCCCCCCCCCGCTTTTTCGCACAGCGTAACCTGTTGGTCAACATCATATATACTACAATCTGGCAACAACGGATTCTCTCCATTTAAACCTATGTAAAAAACTCGATCTTCAGGGAAATTACCGCAATCCTGAGAAATCGATACTTTTTCCCAGTTTCAAATGGCGAAAAGACATGGTTGCCAAATATCAGGAGCCGCCATTCCACTGCTGATAAATTACTTGAAAATCATGATTCCGAAGTGGCAGCGAAATAAAATCACGAAGATATTCCGTACAAGTTGCTTTCAAAAGTAAACTGTTGTTGACTGGGGATAATTTGTTGTACATGTATCATACCTCTTTCGAGTAGCCTGTCGAGATTGGTCAGTCGTTCGGTATAGTTTTATAACCGCTTAACCCCCCCCCCCCCCATCCACCGCCTTTCCGCAAAATGTTTTTAACACAGTCATTATCTTGATCTGGATCTGGATCATAATTTAGAATTTTTTTTTCTGGGTCATATAAACTACCTACATGTGGTGTATAATCGTATATGTTTTCCGGAAACCAGCCAGCCAGCCAGCCGCATGGAGCCTCTTACCGAAGAGCTTTGTAAAACGTAGCTTCGCTTGGCTGTATCCAGCGTTCAACGTCCTCGCTTTTAATACATTTTGTCCGGTGCGTTTTTCCCTTCAAGCGGACAGTTCAGTTTCTATGTGGTTTTGCGGTCTATTCCCCGTCACGATCTGGACTCGACTTATAAATCTTTCCCGGTTGAGCCATCTCTCGGAAACTCTCCCCCTGTTTTTTTCTGCCTGAAAATGTTTTTCAACCTGAATATACCTTCCGCGCCCGCAGATGGACAGTTAACTTGTCCAGCCAGCTGGGTGCCCCACCTTTTTGTTTTCAAGCATTTTAAATTGTAGATTGAGTCAGTTTTGACGCGTAATTTACACACCTATCTACGAAACAGATTCTAAATCTGCGATGATGCTTGAAATAGGAGTCAATCAGGTATGTTGGTTTGAATTGAGTTAAACGTATTGGTTCTCCTCTCAGTTTGCATTCCTTTATTTTTGTTAAAATGTTTTTAGTTCTCTCTCGGAAAGTTGTATCATTCAAGATACACGAATTTGACTTCGAGGCTTCAATATGTATTTTTATGTACGATCTCTACTTGCACGAAAAGAAAGGCTGGTAGAATCTACCATCTCTGCGCTGAGTTTGGAGTAAGATATCAAGTAGATGGTAAATGCAACGTACATTATGGTAAATTAAGTTAACTTGTTGGTACATTTCACCATCATTTAGTGAAATTTGCCATACTTGATAGCTGACTCCAAAATCAGCTATGCAGATGGTAAATTTTACCAGTTATTTTTTTTTCGTGTGTATGTACCTTTGGAATCCTTCCACTCAAACCAAGAAGAAAAGTTAGCAAAAAATGTCCATTAAAAGTATAAAATGAAAAGAACAAAAATGAAAAGCTGTAGATAATTTTGACTTTCAAGATGAAAAATTGGCGCATTTGGGGCTGTTGCTAATTTTTGTTTTAGCTCTTGAAGATTCGATAGTATAGAGTAAAATCCAGCGGAAATTACGATGGAAATATTGACAAATTCACTTAAAGACTCTTAAAATTACTTTACTGTTTAAGGCGTTCAGCTACGCAGGTACCGTGGAATATTCATATCTAATTTTAGGCTGAGGTGTTTCTACAGAGAGTGTCTAATTAGACAGGTATTCGGGTATCCCCCTTGACTTCTTCATAGCTTCGCCATTTAATAGCAAACAATGGCGGAGCTATGAAGGTGTCATGGGAAATTTCTATCCAATTTGTCACTGCTCTCTCTCTCTCTCTCTCTCTCTATAGAAACACACGAAGGAAAGTATCAAATTAAATAGGATAACTGGATAACCCATAGAAACTGCGTGGATCCGTCATTGAGCCTTAAACTTTAAAATCATTTTGTGAGTCTATGAATGAATTCTGTGATTTTTTAGGATATTCTTCATAATTTTCTTTGGTTTTTATGCAATAATCAACCCAGTGACTGCAATAATTCAATGGGTCTGTTGCAAACTTTTGCTACAACGATTAAGAGTGTTTAATCTAAAGTAAAATAGCTTGAAACGTCCATTGGTGGCATCAGAAAGTCATAAAATGCAAAAATAAACTCACAAGAGGCGTTTAATGAAATCCAAGGTGGTGGATAGATATCGAGCAATTTGTATGCATGCACCACGAACATCCAAGGATAGCCAATCTCACAATATCGATCACAACCAATCACAACGTAAACAAACACATAACCTCAACCTCCAGTGAGGTTGTCAAAGTTGGCCATCGTTGGATGTTCACAGTGCATGCATACAGATTGCTCGATATTTATCCGCCATCTTGAATTTCTTTAAACGCCTCTTGTGAGTTTATTATTGCATTTTATGACTGTCTGGTGCCACCATTGGACTTTTCGGGCGATTTTACATTAGATTAAACACTCTTAATCGTTGTAGCAAAAGTTTGCAACAGACCCATTGTATAGCAAAAGTTAGCAAGAGCCGTATTCTTGAAATTATCAAGCCTTTCCTCGTTAATATGTGATATCTCGCAAAAAAACAAAAAACAAAAAACAAAAAAATATATAATATTGTCGGTTCCCTTTTTTCTTCGTTGTTCCTTTTTCTGCAGTTTTCTTGGCTGTTTTTATTGTTCGTCGCCGAAAAGTGGCAACTTGGTCGCTCCCCACCAGCGCATTATTGTTGCACGGCAAGTAACTCGAGGCAAGTTAATTGCTTGGGTCACCGTTAATTTGAGCGGAACTATTAATTTCTCGAGCAAATTCGCTTCTTTTGGTATGAAACTGCGCCATGGACGGAGGCCCGAAGCGTCTTCTAAAAAATAGTGATGCAATTAATTGCTCCCTCCCCCTCCCCCCCCGGCTCCCTCCGACACCGTCTCATCTCTGGGCGGGCATGCCTTCTTCCGTATCAAAGACTAAAGCTTCCGTTTTTATAAATAAATTCTCATCCCATTCGCTACGACAGTAATTAATAGAAAGGATTGTTAAGGGTGCAAACAGTATGAATAATACGAAATTTTATCATAATTTTCGCTAAAAAAAAAAAAAAAAAAAAAAAAAAAAAAAAAAAAAGATTCTTTTTTTCTCAATTATTTCTTGTCGTAAAAGTAAAATATCGAATTTCTAGAACTTACGTGTTTTTCTGGCGGTTAACGCGTCACTCCTCAGCGCGTATCTGAAACATCGACATTAAATGATCAGAAACGTTTCCATTTCGTAATTCTTTTTTTTTTTTTTTTTTTTTAAGAATTGTAGACATTATGACATGAAAGATTCAAGAAACATATAATATGGTGATTCATTTCGTAATTCTTTTTTTAAAGAATTGTAGACATTATGACATGACAGATTCAAGAAACATGCAATATGGTGATTCATTTCGTAATAATTCTTTTTTTAAAGAATTGTAGACATTATGACATGAAAGATTCAAGAAACATATAATATGGTGATTCATTTCGTAATTCTTTTTTTAAAGAATTGTAGACATTATGACATGAAAGATTCAAGAAACATATAATATGGTGATTCATTTCGTAATCCTTTTTTTAAAGAATTGTAGACATTTTGACATGAAAGATTCAAGAAACAAATAATATGGTGATTAAAGTGTAAAATGATAATCATTATAGGACATCATGAAAATTCGTCCTTCAGACCTCGATCACGTTGTTGCGGTGGAGGGCATTGATTATGGGATATTCCTATCTTAATTTCGGCACTCTCTCTATACTGTAAAAGGAAGATTCTCTATACCGTAGTATTGATCTACGTCTGATTAATGGTACCGTGACTGCACTGAAAAAAAAGGTTTGTTGGAAGAGCATGGGGCATTGCTAAAATAGCAATTGCTAATTGCAAAAAAACGTTACACTCTTCATTTTGCTGGACTGGCAAAACAGTAATTTGCAATTCTATAAAATGACAGTTTTGCTCGAATAACAAATTGTTGTGGAAGAATTGCAAACATTTACTTTGCAAAAATTGCAAATTAAGGATTGCAAAATTAGCAAAGTATGTTTGTCATTTGGACATTTTAAATTACAAAACTTACGAAATGAGTTTGGTAGACCAGCAATTTTCAATTTGCAATATCAACAATTTCCCTTTTGTTCAACCAGCAATTTTCAATTTGCAATATTAACAAAACTTTTTTGTTCAACCAACAATAATTTTACTGTACAAGTTACAATACATAACTCGCCATTCGACCATTATCAAATTGCAATTTATACTAGGTAATATTGTCATGCAATTAGGTTGGGCACACAGCGCGCTGCTACCAAATATCGCGGACTCTGTGGTTATTCCTAATTTTGTAGCTGTCAAGTTCCCGACCGGGATTTGAACCTTCAACCTACCTAATCCTACAGATTCCTAATCCAGTATCCTATCCAATACACCAGCTAGAACCGATGGAGAATGCGGACACAATTTCGGTATATAAGCTTGCGGGCGGCAAAAAAGGACAAATAGCAGTTGTTTAACGTCCGATTTGCATGAAATTTGGTAGCCAGGGGTATTTTTGGTCAAGAAAAACGAATCTAATGTTGGATTTTCAAAATTATAAAAACCATTTGGGATATATAGGGTGATTCAAAAATAATGCACCTTTTAACTTTTTTCCTTATCGATGGAACATTGCGCCATTTCCCTACGTTTATAGCTTTTTCAGGGGGTGCTATTTTCGATGGCTCTTACTCAAGAGATATAGTGGGGGGCGGAGGGGCTTAGTATAATAGATTGGGGGGTAACTTTATATACAGGGTGGCTGTAAAGTAACTGAAAGTGGTCATAACTTTTGCACTATTAAAGATATTTGGACGTGGTTTGCGCCGTTCTTTATCTTTTCGAAGGACCAATTCGCTAGGGAAATTTTCGAAATTAAGACCCCTGGGGAAGTTTCCCGAGGGTGGAGAGATAAACTCGAAAACAACTATCTTTAAAATATGGGCAAAAATAGTTTCGGTCTATCTTGTACTGATATTTTGGGAGGTGATGGAACTTGATTTTAGGCGTCCAAAACTGGGATTACTTTTGATCCAGCCCATTGAGAACCGGGAAGAGGGAAGGAATGTCTATCAAAACACGAAAATCTTCATAACTTTTAAATAAAACGTTTGATTCAAGGGTGAAATTTGTAAAACAAAATTTAAATAATAGTTTTGTCCGGGGGAAAAAAGTTATAAGTGCAGTTGATACGGTTAATTGAATCAGGCGTAACTCAAAGTAAAAAAAAACAAGCAGGGAAAATTCCAACACGCAGGTGTTGGAAAAGCTTGCGACTAAAGTCTGGACAGCTTTAATGCTTTTGCTAGCAATGATAATAATTAGACAGCATTCATTAAAAAGGAACCACGTGACATGGAGCTAATCTCGAGAAAATTGAGTCCAAAGTTGAAGAGCTAGCATTTAAACAAAAAACTTGGAATTTTGATTTCATTCAACTACCGTGTTATATTTTCGCATTTCAACACCGGAAAAGTAGAATTTCCTATACAGGAAAGGTAGGTACTTAATTTTTAGCGTTTAAAGTGACTTGGTTCCTTTCTTCTTTTTGTTTGGAATAATCACGAAAAACGAATCTCTAAGAGAAACCAAACGGCAGAGTTGGTTTACAATGTTGATTAATTTAAAATCCGTTAATCCGGACTTAAGTCCGTTCCCAATTCTATTAAAGGAACCAAGTCGGAGTTGGTTCCTTACGTGACTCGGATTAAGGTTTAACCTAATCAGAAAACGGAACCAAGTTCTCATTTTATTTCATCATATATGGACAATGACTTCAATGAGGCTCACCAGCTCACTTTTACCTGGAATTTTGACAGGAAGTAGTTGTTATTAGAAGAAGCACTTGTCGCTTCGAGATTCAGTATTGCTACGTCTATCAATCAATAACTCAATTTTATCAAAAATGTCACTCGGTTCTTTTGTGACAAGTGCTGTCCAATTGAGCTTATTTGGTGAGAAATTATGAAAAAAATAAATTTAGATCAGATGTATCTATAAGGAGATGATTCAAAGGTGTTGTTTTTTGTGTTTGTTTTTGTTTTCTGTTTTTTGTTTTCAAAACTTTGGAGGGTTCTAGCTCAGAAGAGAAACATTTGCAGCACTTATTCATGTAGGAAAATAAAGCCTTAAATATATGTTGACCCCAAAAATACACTCCATAAGTTTGGCACTTAAGTTTTGAAACACACTATATTCTTGATATTTTGCCCCTCCACCCTTCATAGAACACAACATCTTGACCATGCAAATTTTTAAAATCACAGTTTGACTGTAGAGATATTTTCTTTTCCCCCCTTTCAACGAAAAAGGGGAAAATGGATCGCCTACAGTAGCGTCATTTGCGGGGGGCAACTGCCCCCCCCCAAGGGTCGGCCAAAAGTGAAAAAGTGATGACTTTCTTTTTTCTTTTTTTTTTAGGAGAAGAAAAAAGTTTTGAACTAAAATTTGGTGGTCATTAACGAGTTTTGTTGGAATTTAGGGCCGTAAATGTGCAGGGCTGGAGAGTGTCTAAAATAATATTGATGAGCAAAAAAAAAAAAAAAAAAAAAAGGTCATCACATTTTTGCCCCCCCCCCCAAACCGAACCCGAAATGACGCCACTGATCGCCTATCTTCGATGTTCGACGTGCGCATGCACAGATTGTTCGGCTTTACGACTGCCATTTTGGCTTTCTTTATAATGCGTTTTGTGGGTTTATTAATGGATTTTATGACTATTTGATGCCGCCAATGTAATTTTCAGGCGATTTTAATCAGATTCAAAACTCTATAGCGCTGTAGCAAAAGTTTGCAACAAACCCATTGAAAGCTGAAAAGAGAAAATTATTTGATAAGGCTCGCTTTGACCGGACTCCGCACTCCGCAGGAGGCGCGCCCCAGCGAACGACCGAACGGATACCATTATGTTTTGCTTTTGTAATTAAAATAATTTGCTGTTTTATAAAACAAATTGCAATTTTTGCAAACAAATGAATTTGCAATTTTCGCAAAAAAGTTAATTTGCAATTTGAGCAAAATACATTTTGTTACTTTTAAAAAATGTTATTGATGTTTTTCCAAAGCAAATTGCAATTTTTGCAAAAATGTCAATTTGCAATTTAAGCAAATTGGAATTTTGCCATTTTTATAAATGTTTTTGCAAATTGGCCGATTTATTTTGCTCGTATAGCATTTTTTTAATTTGCAATTTTTACAATTTTTTTATTTGCTATAACTACAATTCAATTTTGCTCTTTTTGCTATTTGTATTGATAAACTAGCAAATTGTTTGTTATGTTTACATAAAAAATGAATGCAAAAACTGCAATATTTTAATTTGCAATATTTACAATTTTCATTTTGTAATTTTTACAAAACTATCGCTCAATTATCCATGAGCATGGATAAACCAGCAAATTGATTAATTTGCTATTTCAGCAAAGCAAATTTTGATATTCCAGCAATCATTTTTTTTTCAGTGTGTGACACCTAATGACACCGGTGTCGTCGCAAAAGTTAGCTTAGAAGACACTGCAACTGAGAGGGTATCATGGGAAAATACAGGGAACTGTCTTCCTCTCTCTCCTTCCATTTGAACTTATGCGTTAGGAAAGGACAGCAGATGGGGGCCACCACGTGACTTTGGCCCCCTCTTCTGTCCTTTTCTAACGCACTTTTCCAAATGGGAGGAGAGAGAGAAAGACAATTCCCTGTATCCGCCCATGGATAGGTTCGCAAGCTATAGGGTAGATCGGCACGGCAGAAATCAGAAATGAGAAATACCCGTTGATCGGTGCAAGAAACTCAGCAGTTCAGTTTCTGCGGCCAACATTCTCTACGCGTCACGCACTGCACGGATGCGATGGCGCGCCTTGCCGTCTTGCCGCGCCGCGCCGCACCGAACCGCATAAGATGCTCCGTTTCAAGTTCCCGCGGTCATTGACGACGTATGATTTAATCGGTTACCTCTACTCACTACTCAGTGCTCAGGATATTCGCTATACTCTTCCCCCATCGCATTCGATACAAGTCCAATATCACCTACGAGTATCAAAGTATGCGTCTGCGCCTTGGGTCGTCGGTCTTGGCCATCGCGTATCGCCGCACAGTGGATGGAAATATAGGATTTTCCGGACAATTTGTCTCGTTTTGATATTTTTAATAGCTTTGTACGTATTAGTTTTGTTATTTATTTGCACAGACCTTGTAATGATGACATAACGGGGCTCTTGAAAACTTTTGTTGTGAGCATTTTCCGGATAATTTTTTTCGTTCTGTTATTTTTAATAGTTTTGTACGTTTTAGTTTTGTTATTTATTTGCACAGACCTTGTAATGATGACATAACGGGGCTCTTGAAAACTTTTGTTGTGAGCATTTTCCGCATAATTTTTTTCGTTTTGTTATTTTTAATAGTTCTTTACGTTTTAGTTTTGTTATTTATTTGCATAGACCTTGTAATGATGATAAAACACGGGGCTCTTGGAAACTTTTGTTGTGAGCATTTTCCGGATAATTTTTTTCGTTTTGTTATTTTTAATAGTTTTGTACGTTTTGGTTTTGTTATTTATTTGCATAGACCTTGTAATGATGATAAAACGGGGCTCTTGAAAACTTTTGTTGTGAGCATTTTCCGCATAATTTTTTTCGTTTTGTTATTTTTAATAGTTCTTTACGTTTTAGTTTTGTTATTTATTTGCATAGACCTTGTAATGATGATAAAACACGGGGCTCTTGGAAACTTTTGTTGTGAGCATTTTCCGGATAATTTTTTTCGTTTTGTTATTTTTAATAGTTTTGTACGTTTTAGTTTTGTTATTTATTTGCACAGACCTTGTAATGATGACTTAACGGGGCTCTTGAAAACTTTTGTTGTGAGCATTTTCCGGATAATTTTTTTCGTTTTGTTATTTTTAATAGTTTTGTTATTTATTTGCACAGACCTTGTAATGATGACATAACGGGGCTCTTGAAAACTTTTGTTGTGAGCATTTTCCGCATAATTTTTTTCGTTTTGTTATTTTTAATAGTTTTGTACGTTTTCGTTTTGTTATTTATTTGCACAGACCTTGTAATGATGACATAACGGGGCTCTTGAAAACTTTTGTTGTGAGCATTTTCCGCATAATTTTTTTCGTTTTGTTATTTTTAATAGTTTTGTGCGTTTTGGTTTTGTTATTTATTTGCATAGACCTCGTAATGATGATAAAACGGGGCTCTTGAAAACTTTTGTTGTGAGCATTTTCCGCATAATTTTTTTCGTTTTGTTATTTTTAATAGTTTTGTACGTTTTGGTTTTGTTATTTATTTGCATAGACCTCGTAATGATGATAAAACGGGGCTCTTGAAAACTTTTGTTGTGAGCATTTTCCGCATAATTTTTTTCGTTTTGTTATTTTTAATAGTTTTGTACGTTTTCGTTTTGTTATTTATTTGCACAGACCTTGTAATGATGACATAACGGGGCTCTTGAAAACTTTTGTTGTGAGCATTTTCCGCATAATTTTTTTCGTTTTGTTATTTTTAATAGTTTTGTACGTTTTCGTTTTGTTATTTATTTGCACAGACTTTGTAATGATGACATAACGGGGCCCTTGAAAACTTTTGTTGTGAGCATTTTCCGGATAATTTTTTCCGTTTTGTTATTTTTAATAGTTTTGTGCGTTTTGGTTTTGTTATTTATTTGCATAGACCTTGTAATGATGATAAAACGGGGTTCTTGAAAACTTTTGTTGTGAGCATTTTCCGGACAATTTTTTGCGTTTTGTTATTTTCATTCGTTTTGTACGTTTTAGTTTTGTTATTTATTTGCGTCGACCTTGTAATGATGACATAATAATGGGGCTCTTGAAAACTTTTGTTATGAGCAAATGAATGGTCCAAAGTCTAAAAATCAGTATAATAAACTCATGCAGAACTGCCATAATGGCAAGTTCGTAATGGCGGCTCAACGCAAGTTGTAGTTTTCTCTGTTAAGAGTGAATCTTATGCTTTTTTTCTACAGGTTCATCGTTTTTCTCTCACAGAATCTCACGTACAATAGGGCAGTTGCAAGGGTCTGAAAAGTGAAACTGTATGTTTTTCGAAAAGAACATGAAAGTACTTGATGAGCTGAGATCAGTGGTGCCTTTGGTTTTTTCCTAAGTATCGCGGTTTTGGAGATACAATGACACACGTGACTGTGACGTAACTACGCGGAATTCTCAGTTGAAGCAATATATTTTGGGTCAAAATCTCATCTTCGGAACAATGCGACTTAATTAGAAACCGCAGAGGCACCTCTGTTCTCAGCTCATCATATACTTTAATTTTCTTCATAAAAAACACATTTTAGACCCTTGCAACTGCCCTGTTTGACAGTCCATCTTTATCTGCAGAAAAAAAACAATGCAAAGCGCTTTAGTAAATTCAAGTTTCAGTCAGTGGCGTCGTGTGCAATTTGGCAACAATGTATTCTATCCATTTAAACTTATGTAATATATCGAATTCAGGGGGTGCACAGTGCACAAGGAAAATTCGATATATTTAATGAGTTTAAATGGAGCAGTTGCATTGTTGCCAGATGGCACGCGACGCCACTGGTTTCAGTCACATCGTCATTCATTTCTCATAACTTCAAGTTTTGTCGATTCACGAAATTCCGTCCGGAAAATCCATCATTCGAGCCCACTGTGCGCCGACATTTTCACCGTCGCGCCGCGGTTGCATCGGTTCGGTTTGGTTCGGTTACGCAATTCCACACGATCACTCAAGGCTAAAATCGCACCGCGCTTTCCTATCGATTGCTGTAATTTTCATAGCGGACAAACTCGCTCTCTTTCTGCTTTACTCCAAACGCCGCAAACTTGCGTATGCAATTTTCCCCTTTTTTTCTATACCCCCCCCCTTCTATATTACACCCCGAGCGGACTTCACACGATTAGAGCTGTCGTTCGCTCCAGCGGAAGATTCATCTAATTTAGGACCTACCGCGGGCCGTAGCGTATAGCTTGCGAAGTAGCAACGTTGCATTTCGGCCGTTTCAAGTCATTATAAACATCGAACTGTTTAGTTTGCGGTAGCCTGCAAAGCAGTAACTACAAATGAACTGCTTTAGTCAGAGCTGCCAATTTGCGTAGATTTAATGAAATTTTTAAATTCACCGATGATTCCACCGGTTGAGAAAAGATTACATGGTTCAATTTAGTGTATGACTGTAATGCACGAAAATACTCTGCTCTGTAATATTTCCTCAATCGGTGGAAACGCCGTTAATCAATTAAAATATCCGCAAGTTTTCAAAGTTATCGACGACTCTACCAGTTGAGAAAAGATAAAAGACGCTAGTATATTTTCGTGAATTACAGGCGTACACTGAACTAAACTCTGTAATCTTTTCTCAACCGGTGGAATCTTCGGTAAATTTCAAAATGCCATTAAATCTACGCATTTCGGCAGCTCTGGTTTTAGTAGAGCGATGTATCGTATTGATTGCCGTCTGAGGACCTCTGGTTCAGTGGTTCCAAAGAAACTATGATTCAATGTATTTTCCCCATAAGCGAACTTTTGAATGGAAATGAGTCAGTTGCAAGGGTCTGAAATGTTGTGTTCTTTATAAAGAAAAGGAAAGTACTTGCTGATCTGAGAACCAAAATGCCGTTGATTTCTAATTAAGTCCCATTTTTCTAGAAATGAGATTTAGGCCCAAAATACAATGTTTTAAATGGGAATTCCACGTGGTAACGTTTTTACGCACACGATTTATTGCAACTTTACACGTGTGTATCTCCAAAACCGGGACTCTTAGGAAAAAACCAAAGGCACCATCGTTCTCAGCTTTTCTGTTACTCTTTCTTTATAAAAAACACAAAATGTTAACCCCTTGCAGCTGCCCCATTTAGGCTATTAAATCAAACAATTAATGCAAAGTTTTTGCGATTATGCATTCTACGCCCTCAAAAATACTTAATTATATCTGGTTCCTTGACCAAAACTGCCAAAATCAACAAGATATTGCTGATTAAACGATACATTTGGAGGTTATGGAATCACCCAAATGATTATTGTTATCGTTGTGGAATGGGCGGGAATCTGGCTAGAATTCGGGCGATTCTAAACTCCAAATGCATAGTTGAATCTATACTATCTTCACTCAGAGAATTATTTTTTTAATCCAAGGTGTATTTCGTTCGTGTAAAAGAAACTGCATAGTGAAATATTGACTAACGCAAGTGTTCAAATGGTAGGAGAGAGGAAGACAGACAAATTCCTGCATCCGCCCATGGGCTACAGGAATTTGGCGCATTGATTCTAGCACAAAATTCCTCGAAAATACCAATGCGCACTCTAAAAACTTTGAAAATCGACTCATTAACTCAGGAAATCACTTCCATTTTGAACTTCCCGCGCTTCACTGAATACTATTTTCACCGGTACATAATCTTTGTAGCTTCCAAAGAGCAATTTGTTGTTTTTTTTTTTTTTCATTCTAGTTCAACGGAAAATCACTGTCCGAAAAATGGTCGTCTACATTCATGGTCCGATGTAAATAAGCGGGAATAAGAAAGAAAACTTCTTGTCCGTCACTGTTCGATGAGAGATTGGTCTGAAGATGAGCTGCAGGAGTGAGAGAGGGGGAGGGGGAGGGGGGTGACAATGAGCGAAGTGTTTAGACACCGTTCGCGTTAACATATGTCGAAATCTCTTTGATCCCACACCGTTTGAGTATTCCTCTTCCTCGATTATTATCTGTTCAATGAACTGTTATTCCGCGTTGCTTCTTTTTTCACTCCTTTCTCTCTCTCTCTCTCTCTCTCTCCCTCCCTCTCTCTCTTTCTCTCTTTCTCTCTTTCTCTCTCTCTCTCTCTCTCTCTCTTTCTCTCTCTCTTTATCTCTCTCTCTCTCTCTCTCTCTCTCTCTCTCTCTCTCTCTCCCTCTCTCTCTCTCTCTCTCATCTTTCCGCGGTTATATATCTTGTATTGGTTTCAATTGACGTGTTGCGTCAAGGCACGGTTGCCTAATCTACGAAGATAAATCACGGATTTTCCTGTCATTGAATGATTAATCAGGTTGTTCAGTCAGTTAATGGTCTATCAAATATTTTGTAAACTTATGCCGAAATAACGATGAAACTAATTAAAATTTCCGGTTGTTTCAATGAATGTACTAATAATATACTCCCGCACTTTATTTCCCATAAAGACAACAGGACTGCGCGTCGATTCAAGCGTCCTAACTATTGCATCGATTTGTCTCATGATTGAAAATAAGGGGAAAACGTCCATGGTTCTTTTCTTATAGCTTTAACAGCCAGTTTTTTCTCAGTGAATATGGATTGAGTTTGTACGTGAGTTTTTAGACTTTTTGATGAGTTCAATGTAATTTTTACGTAATTTTACATGGGAATCGACGGTCCATAACAATAGTTTGCAGCAACCTCATTGTGTGTATCTAAACAAAGTATACAACGTTTGGAAGTTTTGTCGATGTTTATACTTAAACGCGGTGTGCCGGTGTACCGTCTATCGAAAGTAGCAAGTCGGGAAACGTAATGGCGACTATAATAACACGGGTTGTTTAAAATGAATGTGACCTAATCTTTGGAGTTATTGAGTGGATTCTGCTCTGACAAAAAAAAAAAATTTACCAGAAGTGAAAATATGTGAACCTATGTAAGGGATGGTACAATTATCAGAAGTCTAGTGCCATAGTTCTTGACATTTTTTTTAAAAAAAAATTCTAGTTCTATAACCATATTCTGGTATTAACACCAGAATTTTCTGGTCAAAGTACTAGTACTTTCTGTCGTTAATATATCGTTGTGCTTCTGGGAATATGACAAGAAACTGGTATTTTATGACTATCGCTGTTTTTTCAATGTGAAAGTATCAAATTTGCTTCTTTTTATTTTCGCGAATTAATACTTTTTGGTCAAAGAGCCATAACGCTGTAGCAAAAGGACACATTTGATATCTATTAAATGTGCCAAGGACGTCATTTTCATAAATCCTTTTAGGATCAGTTTGTATTCTAGTGACGCTAGCCTACATTAATCGTTGATCTCCTCGGAATTTACGTCTCTCTTAAGGAGTATGATGTAGATCGTTGAGTTAATATAACTCACATTTTTACTGAATACTCTATAAATGAAATCTAGCAACACTGCTGCTTTAGGGAGACCATTAGTCCATACTGCGTGATCAAAGGAAATAGGAGGAGAAGAAAAACAAGAAGAAAACCGATCGCCGAATCCGCGGAGTCGGTCTTGCGAATCCTTTATGATGCGGATGTGATCTCCGATTGCAGAGTTTGTGTGTGTGTGTGTGATCTTCTTTTATCCTGAGATTATTCCCAAGTCAGTTGTCAGATGAATCGTCAGAAAATCAAGATGTCCGGTGTGAACAGAGTCGGAACACCGAGTGAGGAAACTCAATTGAAATTAAATGTGTGATGTCACGATGGTTTCATGGGAAAACGCACCTTAACTAAACTTGCCAGAGCTAGTTGTGACAAAAGGGGGGGGGGGGAACAAAGTAGTATGATGCAGGGTCGATTTTTTAGAAAATGATAATTTCTTGACTTTTTACTCTGCGTATTCTAGCGCATTCGTATACCTTGTTATTTTTTCAAAAATCACTGGCTCTAGCCTCAGTGCGTTTTCGTGGGTTATATTCACACTAATGAACTGGAGTATGTAACCTTTTGTCAACTGGTGGAATCAGCGGTCAAATAATTGACCCATATTATCCCAGAGCTTGTTTGGTCTCAAATTTTTGCGAAATCTTAACGAGAGCTTCTGAAATGGTCTCTCTTGGTGGTTCAACCGCAGGCGGATACAGGAATTTCTCTCTCCCTCTCTCTCTCCCCCTCTCTCTCTCCCTCCCTCTCGCTCTCTCCCCTCTCTCTCTCTCTCTCTCTCTCTCTCTCTCTCTCTCTCTCTCCATCCACATTTGAACGTGTGCTAGAAAATGACAAAGATAAGAGATACAGTCTCGCAATGGCCCCCTCTTACCTCTACACGGAAAAAAAAGATTAGTGAAATTAACCATACGATAGCTGATTTTGGCACCTGCTAGATGTTATGGCAATGTTAAACAAAAGTATACTATGTTTTGACTAGGTACTAGGTGATGTTACCTGATTGCATGTCGAATTCACTCAAAGTATCGGTAAATGTACCATACTTCTGGTCAAGTTTACCATAACATCTAGCAGGTGCCAAAATCAGCTATCGTATGGTTAATTTCACCGTAGTTTTTTTTCCGTGTACTTTCCTTTTCTAACACATCCAAACGTCGAAATGGGAGAAGAGAAAGAAAGACAAATTCCTGTAACTGCCTTTGGGTTTAACACGAGCGCGACACAATCATTTACGCTGGCTCCCGTTCTCTAATTTCATTAGTCTTATGGGTTTTTGAAACCTTCAATCTAAATGCCATCGCCGATAGCGATGTAACGCTTTCCAACGCGACCATCAAGTTGATCGCGATCCGATCTTCCATCATAATCGTCTTGCTGACTCGTGTGAATGCACCTTATGATGTCAAAGAAGGGAAGAATTGGTTGGGAGGGGGGGAGGCTTGCGGTGAACTCACATGATCGCAGCATCGAATTTTCACTGTCCATCATGACCAGGGCAGTGGCATGATTGCTGTTTTCCCACAAATGCTTCGTGCGCCGCACTATGGTCTGAGATCGTCAGAAAGTGGCCGAAAATCTGACCCTGAATTCCTCACAAATTTATCATTTATAAACTTTTACGACCAATTTCAATCATAGAGAACACTTTTAACAAGTAATTTGAAATTAAAAATGTCACCATAAAGTCTTTAATCAAGCTTAAAAGTTAGAAAACCAAGATTTTTGATGACTATTTTTCCCTGATTTTTGGCCACTCTTTTTCGATCTCAGACCATAGTGCACCGCTGCCGTTGGCATGATATAGCATCCGTCGCACGGAAAGACGGATTCTTTAGACGAGGCAAGCGACACACACGCAACCACATACCACCGTAAATCACAAAAATGACGTTAGTGCTTTGGAATCCCTATGAAGATACATCGTTTTTGCTCTGTACGGTATCGTAAAGGAGGGACATGGACCTACCATGCAAGCGACCATCTATTAATTCATATGGTGCTCAATTCAAGACGCAAGGAGCAGTCACATCCTCATCGCGAGAGGTAAATGCATTGGAGGTGCCGGGGGGAGGGTGGGGGAGGGGGGAGGGGGAGGGGGGGGAGCGGCGGCGGGAACCAGAATACGATTGTGCGAGGTGTTGGAGTTGGTGTTAGCCGTTCGTGTAAAACCGGTGATCGGTGAATGACTCAATTACATAACGCGTTCTTGTCATAACGTTGATCGGTGTTGTTCGGTCGCGCTTCTTTTCACTATCCCGCACTCGCACATACTCAGCCCCCCCCCCCTCCCGACACCCTGAAGAGTCGTCCGTCCGCGGGCTCTCCAAGCTATACGGGTTCAGTCATTCAAATCAACTCCAAACCACAACTTGTTAACCGAGTCGATAGCCTTATGGCTACGACCAACAACAAACGGGCCCCCTCTCATTATCGTGCGGTTGCCTTGGCTACCGATAGTATCTCGTGCTTTGCTCGGCTCTTTTGGTCATCGTTTGTTTGACATCGTTGCCTAAATGGTCTTACGATTGTATCAGCGAATTTTCGTGACGAATATATTCGACGAAACCATTGCCAACCTACGCATGACAACAGTGGATGACACGAAACTGGATCGTGTTTTTCGAACTTTTTCGGTGTTTTCAGTCATCGATGGCATCGATTCGAATTTGAATTCAAGTCCGGAGGTGAATTCGAAATCGAATTGATGCCATCGATGCCCCGAAAACACTTCTAAAAACACAATTGAGTTTCCTCGAATATGTAGTTAGGTTGGTATTGTTTATTTTTTTTTTTTGTTTTTATTTTTTTGTTTTTTTTTTAACGCTTTATTGAAATTAAGTATTCTACAAAGATATTTACAATAATTATGACATTCAATCGCGAAAATTCGCTAAATCAATGCCGTGTATAATCATACCAGAGCCCAAATGGGGCTGTTGCGTACTTTTGATATAAGCGATTTAGTAGTCGATACTGGTGTAAAAACCTCCAAAAATAACAATGGCGACACTAAAAACTTCCGAAATCCACTCCTAAACTCAATAAACGCTTTCATTTGAGCAAGCTTAACGGTGGTTAAGGGCAGTAATCATGGGAGATTCCTATTTTAATTTCTTCACTCTCTCTTTGCTGAAAAGGATGATTTACAGAGTAGTTAGTCATCTGAATAGTGATCCACATCCGGTGAATGGTACCTTGACATCTAGAGACACCGGTGTCAAATGAAATTCGTCTCTTATCGGTCACTTCTTGATGGAGTTAAGTATTGTTGGATGAGAATTTTCCATTATTACTACCCTAAGCCGCCATTACGCTCGCGCAAATAAATGCATTTAATGAGTTTAGGAGTGGATTTTGGAAGTTTTTAGTGCAACCATCGTTATTTTTGGAGGTTTTCACACCAGCATCGGAAAAGTGTGCAACAGCCCCATCGTGTAGGGGATTGACGCCAGACGGCGGTCTTCACCGATTGATGCCTGTTGAGAATTTGTCATCGTAACGCAATACCTAAGTCCTCAACATCCACCAATCAAGAGGACTGTCAGTAACCCATACAAAAGTTGGGTCGTGGATGTTTTTTTTTGAGGTAAGGGATGTCTTGGTATGTGTACGCTTATGAAGAAGGAATTGCAAAATCGTGATTTTTCCTTTCTAAATACATAATTTAAAAAAAGTTCACTTCATTGTAATTAAGGTGAAAAGGTCCAAAACTTCGTTACTGTACTGACATGCTCTTTTAATGTTGGTTGAATTGTCAAAAAAAGTAACCAAGTACTTGCTAACCACCTCTTTGCTTCCATTTAATTGTTGATTAAATGCATACCAAGACAAACTCTAACCGCAGAATCTCCACAGGAGCAGAGCATTCTAGTTTGATTATAGACGATATTTGATTAAACCGTCGATTCCAGGAGCTATCGAACTCCATTTTCGGAAAAACTGGAATAGTACCCGTGCGACTCATCGTCATCCTTGAAATTGATTGAATCATTGCAAAGTACAAGCTGCATTGGAGTTAAAGAAAAAATAAATGAAATGGGGGGGGGGGTTAAATTTATCTATTTTTTCTTCAAAATGGTATTTTGAGCAAGTCCTTCAGATACAATTAAATGTATGCCTTTTTTTCCAAAGCGTCATGTTTGCACATGTGTGGGTAGCGTCGTCTGAGTTCACTCGGGTGGTTTGTTTTACCACGACGTTACAAATCAGTTGACGAAGTCGAGCCCCGTCTAGATCAAAAAAGCATGTAACTGAGTTCACAGGAGCCTAGATCTTCTTGAATCCATAAAGGGTCCAATTTTAAACTCCCGAGAAAATAGTGAATCCGTACGGTTTTGTTCGGTTAAAACCGTGCAGTCTTTTGCAATCGTGCTTGTTCCTTGTACGTCGTCCGGGGATATGGGATGAACCCAAGAGAGAAGAACTTCCCGAGACGATTAGAAGTTGCCATAAAACTCACCCGTTCCGAGAGTAAAATTACAGTCGTTACAACAAGAAAGTGTCACACGGTTTGACACTTTTAAAGAGATCCTCAGTTCCCGCGATTCCCGGTGGGGAACATCACCGACCAAATAGGAGATGCTCAACAACGATGCACCTTTATTGTACTGAACAACCATTGCAAGTAATTACCCTATCACTTGACCCGATACCTAATAGCTTGCTCCTCCGAGCATGTGTTTTATTCGTTAATCTTGAAATCGAGACACTGATTAGGATCATTATCATTGAAATGGGTCATTAGGAAGAATGAGGAATGTGTATTGGACGTATAAGGATCCTGACCTTTTTTTGTAATTAAGTGCTGTAACCTCTGACATATTTGCCTACAGAGCAAAAATCGCAAAACCCAAACGAGCTCCTCTGCAAGTTCCACTGGCGGAGCCAGGAATCTGTCCTTCTCACTCTTCTCCCATTAGAACGCGTATGATAGAAAAGGACAGATTATGGGCAGTCACGTGATTATCGCTCCCTCCTCTATCCTTTGCTAACACATGCATTCTAATGGGAGAAGAGCGAGAAGGACATTATCTTGTATCCGCTAGTGGCAAGTTCATCGGTGAGTGGTGACCATGCTCGCCGGCGAGCATTGTTCGATCGCTGAGCTAGTTCTCCTAGTTTTTTTTTTATTTTATTTTATATTTAAATACTAAATACATTACCTTAAGAAGCAGCAACAAGTGAATCCGCGGTCTGACTCTCTGCCGATAATGCGAGGCGGTAGAATTAGTTAAAGGAAACCTATCACGGTCTGCGATCAGTTGCGCCTTTATCCGACTGTGAAATTGAATTAGACTCACAATCAGTCAGATTAGCTGGTTTTATTGGATCGGATAACGTTTGAATGCCTCTCGTTTATTTAAACCGGGGGACCAAAAGCAAGAGCTCTCAGTGACGATTTCCGGATCGTTAAGGATTGAGGTTCCGGTCAGATAAGCGCCGCGAAAAGAAGAACTTGTCTCCTGCTTAGAATTGCAAATACTGCTTGTTGAGCATTAATTGAGGCTGGTCTTTGGAAGGACGGTCCGTGGGACTTCGGGTGTGCTCTTTCGAAGAAATCTTAATGGGACGGCAACGCTGATTCCACGGGAAGAGCTTGCCTGATGTTTAATTGGATGCTCTTCAGGAAATCGCGAAATTAATTGAAGACTGGGATGTAACAAGGGTACTTCTTTGCCGGGTGCGCTCTTTTCTCAAGGTCAGGCACTGGTGATTCGTGAATTGCGATGTATCGATGCACCGAAATCTCAAAGGCAGCTGCTCGCTTTATGGATCTTTGGTGGAAAGTTTTTAATTCATCGATGAGTCTACTGGTTGACCAAATTATTACACAGTCTAATTCATTTTTTACATAGGTTTAAATGGAGAGTATAATTTGTTGCCAGATTGCACGCGCCACCACTGGTCTGAACTAATTATTCTTGTGCCTGGTGTCTTTCAACTTTGTTTATTCGCTAGATCTATATCTACAATTTTAGGAACGAAGTTTAAATTGCCCGCTTTGCAAAAACACACCTTTTACATCCCAAACCCCTTTTTATTATAGGGTCCTGATTTTTCTTAACTTTTAAGCCGCGCTGTTAAAAAATAGAAAGAGGGAGAGGGATGGAAGGGGATTGAGGGAGAAAGAGAAATATCTCTTCATCTTCTTTAAAAAGAGAGTGGCAGAGAGAGAGAGAGAGAGAGAGAGAGAGAGAGAGAGAGAGAGAGAGAGAGAGAGAGAGAGAGAGAGAGAGAGAGAGAGAGAGAGAGAGAGAGAGAGAGAGAGAGAGAGAGAGTGGGAGAGTAAAAAAAGAAAGAGAGAGAAAATGCCGATCAGGCGATAATTATTAGTCTCGCTGTTGAAATAAAAGCTGTTTGAAAAAACACCGTTGAGGGTAAGAAACCGATAAAGAAGCGTGAAGGTCACATAAGAACGCGAACTTAAGGAAAATCGCACATTTTCTGAACAGCACATCCATCCGTTCGAAATATCCCACCGATAGAATATGCTCATTGCTCATTTCGCACACTGCTGTTTCATCGCACTCTCCGGAAAGCGGCTCATCATGACAAATTTACAGCGCAAGTTATTCGTTATCAGCGGATCGTGGCCTCGTGGTCGTGGAACTGTAAAAAAAGGAGTATAAATGTGTAATCGTAATCGATGAAAATAAGTATGAAATGCGGGCGGGCGATCACAGCGGGCGGGTGGCGACGAAGGCGAGCGATGAAGCGCCTGCTTACTTTATACCCAGGCGTTTGAGTCACTCGCTGCAGAGATTCAAACGCCCGGTGAAGAAAAGTAACCCCGAAGATTCGAGCGTGGCGCGGGCCGCGGAAGGAGTGAATCGCCGTCGCTTAAATAAATCGTTCGTTCGTCAGAGTCAATATGCTTCTACAATACTTTGTACGCAAGGATATGATTTACTTTATAGTCAATGTGATTCTTTACTTTGTAGTCAATGTTTTCCATTCAGATCATCGAAACAACTAGTTTGATTCAGTTCTTTCATGGGTGCACTAATACATTTTCCATGAAGGCTCTTGTTAACTTTTGTTATAGCTTGTCCCAGAAAAGATTGGACTCGACACTTCTATGGTTTTCATGAAAACATCAGCTTCTTACTGCTCCTGACCAATCAGGTTGCCATATCTGAGGATGAAAGCTGATGTTTTCATTCAAACCGACAGTTGTCAAGTCGAATCATTCTTGGGGCAGCCTTTACAAGCGATTGAATAGTTGTAATAGTGAATATTGAGTAAAATCCAGCGGAGATTACAGCGAGCTTATTCAATTCTCACGAAATTCAGACAAAATCATAAAATGACTTTAAAGTGTGAGGCTATGCCGGTACCATAGGTGATTCATGTCTAGTTTGAGGCTTTCCTCCATAGTGTCATAGGAGATTCCTATCTAGTTGGTCTCTCTTCTCTACAGAAACATCTCAAACACAAAGCCTCAAATTAGATAGAAATCTTCCATGGTACTTTGCATTTCAAAAGAAAGTATCTTGTCCGAAATAAATTCTCATTGTTAAATTTGTCGGTTGTTTTTAATAGAATTTACGATTTTTCAAAACGTACTTACTCTTAAATGGGCATTCTGCCTTGTGCTTGAACACTTAAAAGTCACAAAATTTATCAAAGCTTACCGATTTTCGAAGAAGTAAAAATTTCAACCAGGTTACTTTCTTTTGAAAGTCTTAGTACCTGCGTAGCTCCTTTATGACACCTTGCACTTCAAAGTTATTTTGTGAGTAAGTTTTATAATTTTTTAATGTTCTCATCGTAAGTTTCGCTAATTTTCACATTAGTACGAACTGTTCAATCGCTTATGGAAAAAGTTAGCAAAAGCCTTCGGTCTTCTTGCAATTTATGATTTCAAATGAACGATTCTCTAACGGAACGACTCGGAAGCTACAGTCGCAAAGAAGTAAGAGGAGCGGGGGAGCCTTTATAGCGAAGGAGCGATCGGTGATGCTCGCGCATGCGCAGAGCCCGCATTCGCCGCTATTTTCTGTCTCGCCATAAGTCGCTTCTCGTTCCTTTTCCTCGCGGGAGTCTTTAATTTATAGACACCCGAAAACCGGACAGGATGATGAATGCTCGCAGTTAGTCGTCTACAAATCACACTTTATCTCAACAACGCGCAGCGGTACAGATCTGCAGCCAGAGGTTCATTATTGCCCGCTCACCTGAGAAAGTACTGACTGGAGCACTTCTTCCCGTGGCCATACCCCCCTCCCCCCTATTTTCCTTCCTTACCCTCCCATCTCTCATCGCCTCTCACCAGGGACACGCAGAGATCCGCCGCCACCAGCACAGCCATCATCGCTCCACGAGACCAAGGTTGCCAGGTTGAAAAATGTGGCAACAGCGGTTTTTTTTGCTCTTCCATTTAAACCCATGCAAAATAATCGATCTTACGCGAGGATTTCTGATGTGTATGCTCGAATCGATTTTTTGCTCGGATTTAAATGGCAAATTTAATGGTTGCCAGATTATTCGAGTCACTTTTTTTTCTCCGAATTAAATCATTCTTGCAAAATAATCGATCTTACGTGAGGCATTCTGTGTATTTTCGAATCGATTTTTTTTTGCACGGGTTCAAACTGCAAATATAATGGATGCTCAAATTAGTTAAGTCATACTTTTTTTCTCCGATTTAAACTCTTGCAAAATAATCGATCTTGTGCGAGGAATTTTGTGTATCCTCGAATTGATTTTTTCCACGGTTTTAAATGGCAAATAGCATGATTGCCAGATTGCTCGAGTCACCTTTTTCCTTTAATTTAAACCTATGCAAAATAATCAATCCTACTTGAGGCATTTTGTGTCTCTTTGAATCGATTTTTTTTTTTTTTTTTTTTTTTTTTTTTTTTTTTTTTTTTTTTTTTGCACGATTTCAAATGGCAAATACCATGGTTGTAAACTTGCTCGAGTCGTTTTTTGTGTAGATCAATTTAAATTTTGAGTTTAATATTTTTATTTTTGTGTGAAATCTGGCAACTGTGAGACAGACGCGGAAGGACGGATAGACTGGGCGCCCCGTTAGCGCTAATAAATCAACATTTTCCTGGCCTCTCCGAGATTCACCGATGCGATGCTGTCCTTAGTTTTTCAGGTGCCGAAGGAGGAAGTTCGGATGCTTTAAAGGCAAAGAGGCAAAGGCCATTGCATGTTTAACAGCACAAACACGGTTGCATTGTGGGAATCGCGAATTTCGCAACAGATAGAAAAGTGAATGATAAGTGAGTGCGTTGTAAAGACTTGACGGTAAGGTGGGAATTTGAAATCTGATTTTTACGACCAGTGTGCTGTAGATTCGTTAGTGGTAAAAATATCTAATGTAATTATTTGTCTATTCTTTTAGAGGAAAAGAATAGCCAAGGTCCTGATCAAGTTGGTGTAAAGTCGGACTTGTCTTGAATAGTATAACCTCGCTTTTCACTCACCAAACGGCATCTGTGACCCTCAAGTCAAGCTCTAGTGTGGCTCAAGCTTCACTTAAAGTTGATTGGTGCTCAACTAAACCAGGTCGACTATCCACTTGATCGAGCCCTGGCTAATGCTAAGTAATTTTACTGAGGCGTTTCCTGGAACAAGGGCCCTTGAAATAAACAGTTTACTCCTTTTCCCGGAATAAGGGCTTTTGAAATGAACAGTGTGCTCTTTTTTTTCCGGAATAAGGGTCCTTGAAATAAATAGTGTGCTCTTCAGAAGAAATCCTGGTTTAATCGTAACGTTGATTTCTCGGAAAGAGCTCACCCCATGGGTAATCATGGGTCCTTCTTCTGGAGAACATCTTCATATTGTCCGATGAAGGTTTCTGAAAGAAATCGCTTCGTAAAACGAAAGTTTAAGCTTTGATTGTAAAAGAAACAGTAGCGTAACTAGAAATCATTCTATCTCTCTTTTTACTAATCCAAATGTGCAAGTAGAAGAAGGATAGGAAGAGGGGATTGGTCCCCCTTTCCTTTCCTTTTCTAACTTACACATTTTAATGGACAAAGTGAGAGAAAGCTAATTTCTTGTTACGCCACTGAAAAGAAAAAAGAAAACATCCGGGGGATTATCAATATCTTTATCATAAAATATATCTCAATTTCACGAATCAATGTTTGAACCACCACGATGTATTAATCCACCTTGGAATAAACACGTTTCTCATATCCGTCAAAACTGGTCTACTCGTTAATTGGTTGGTCAGCAAAGTTAACAGTCGATTCATACGAGAAATCATATGAACCGCGAGTTAACTAGCAGACCCGTTGTTGATGGAAATGAGTCACGTATTCCTCCGAACGAGTGTGAAGGAGTGAGGCCATCAATCTATTATTCTCTGACATTCCGAATCCTCATATCGATCAATAAATCACGGCTCCCCCCTCCCCCTCCCCCTCCCCTCCCCCTCCCCTCCCCCCTCATACTTCTCCATTTCTATTTCACTCATCCTCAATACACTACAATGTACGTTTGGAGAACTCCGCGCAGTGATATGATTTACATTTGCCGCGCGTGGAATTGCGCAGAATTCCAAACAGCGTTGCCAAAATATGAAGTTAAAAACCGAATAGTCTACATCGATTCTTATGGAGTGGGAAATGTACGATTTTAAAGCCTCCGTAAATTTGGCAACACTGATTTCGCGACAACGACAATAGTATGGTATCGTCTCTCTCTCTTTGTGACAGTACAATAAGACTATCGAAGATTCTCTCACCGGGGGAGGGGGGGTGGTGGTTTATATAGGGGGACTCGTGTGAGAGAGGGAACCACGGTGGAGATAGAATTGGCCTAGTGATGCCGATGCTGGGGCGCCAGGTTTGTAGGTCAGCGTTATTGAAGATGCTATTGAGAAGGCGGAGCCAATGATTGGGAAGAGAGGGTATTGGTTTGGGGGGGGGGGGTAACATGCGGGTATGGTATATAGTGTATAGTATACGGTATGGTATTGTATGGTGGTATCGAGCCAAGGGAAGTGAGATAGAGAGGGGGCTGGATGGATGGGTGGGCGGGTGGAGGGGGGAGTATAATCTACTCCAGTAGTGTTGCCAGATTGGGGTGAAAAAGCCGTGCGCTTTACATTGATTTAAATGGGGGACGATACGGCTTTTTTACCCTCGATTTGGCAACACTGCACTCCAGAGAGCTCTCCGGAGTTTATTATACGGCGTGCACTCGATGGTAGGTACGATAGTGTTGAACTTTGACATTGAGGTGCTCTAAACCAGGTAAAGTTCACGGCGGCAGTGAGGCGAGGTGAGACGAGGGCCACTTTCGGTCTCGGTGGCTTTAGTTGGTCACAAGCAGTCGCGGAGTCGCGCAACGGCCGCGGCCGTAACCCTCGCAGTTTGTGTAAATGCTCAATGCGGTGTTCTTCCCTCGATAGCGTCTTCCGATAGATCGTCGCTCAGTGGGTTTAAATATGGAGCTTCCTGGACTTAGTGTAACCCTTTCAATGTTCCACGCTCGAGTATATTCGTTTCTGTACCTAGATCTGCCTGAGCGGATTTTATGTCAAGTTCGGGTGAAGATTTGAGGCTCAGAGTCTTACACGGAAAAAAAAGATTAGTGAAATTAACCATACGATAGCTGATTTTGGCACCTGCTAGATGTTATGGTAAACTTGACCAGAAGTATGTTACATTTACCGATACTTTGAGTAAATTCGACATGCAATCAGGTAACATCACCTAGTACCTAGTCAAAACATAGTATACTTTTGGTTAACATTGCCATAACATCTAGCAGGTGCCAAAATCAGCTATCGTATGGTTAATTTCACCGTAGTTTTTTTCCGCGTAAAGTCAAATAAACTGTAGAAAATACTCCATGAACAGTGAACGCTTTCTCACATCGAAGTTATTTCGGGGGTAGGCCCCCTGACCATGGGCGCCTGCAGACAAATTTTCAAGGAAAGGGGGGGGGGCAAAATTTCCCAATGGAAGGTCTAGGAGACACCCCCCCCCCCCCCTATGGAAAAAGGGAAAACTTTTGTTCATCCAAATAGTGTACAATTATTAACCCACGTGTATCAAAATAATAATAATAATTTTGACGTGTTTGATATAATTGAGAAAGGGACGACAGATGATAACGATAGTAATAAAAATGTATAATTTTATTATTCGCCTTGCAAAAAATGAGTTTAAATTACAAAATAAACTATAATAATGTCGTTTGTCATCTATTACTTCTTTGATCATTATTTCATTTTCTTTTTTCCGTTCATTTTTCATCTAGAAATTTTGACTTTTTTGAATTCTAGCGGGGGGGGGCAAGTGCCCTTCTTGCTCCCCGCTCCGGGTGCCCGTGCCCCCGACCCTCCTTTATTATTCTGGGGGAGACCTCCAAAACCCCCTTTAATATTCTGGGGGAGACCCCCAGACCCTCCGTATCATATTCTGGGGGAGACCCTCAGACCTCCCTTAAGGATTTAATTTTATATTAGACTGGTTGCAGAATGTTTTTTGCAAATTTGCATCAAAATTCAAACAGATAAATTTGAAACATTTCAATTTTTCCCTACGTTCTCCCATTTTCCCACTGATTTTTATGGAAATCTTTTATCATCCATAATTTGCCTACCATTTAAAATTTCGAAAAAAAAAACAAAAAAACAAAAAAACAAAAAATATTCCTTTGAGGAATGTTAAAAGCAACTTCTCTGCAAAATTTTGATGCATATAGACGATTGGTTCAAAAGTTATGCAGCGGGATACAGACAGACAGACATCTGCGCCATCGCAATACTTTCTCAATTTCTTACTTTGTTAGTTGTGAGGGGGAAAAACCATCTCCAGCCAATCAGAGAAGTGTTGTTTATTGTTATCACTCACCATTTAGTTACTTTCTTTGCCACCAACTCGCAGAACGGGTACAAAATTGGTGTCACCCATCGTTACCGAACAAATAGTTTGGTTGAGATAGTAAAATGCGCATCCCTTTGTTCGGGTGAAAACCTCATAATAAAGTTCGCTTCATCGCCTAATGTCAGTTTTTTCCTCTTATTTAATGCGACTCCTGATTGTTGATGTTTAAAAAAAAATAAAAAATGTTTCCTCTTGCGCCTTCAATTAATTGTGTTTGCAAAATCAGCACCGTGGACACCTTGGTGTAAGACTATTTACCGATCCACTCAATTTGAGCGAGCTAACATTTATTTGAATGATTTGTCTTCGTAACCTGGGGCGCGATCAAGTTGGAGCTCGATCTAGTTCAACCGATGAGCACCAATTAACCTCAAGTGAGGCTTCGGCTAAACTAGAGCTTGACTTGAAAGTCATCAATGTCGTTTGGTGAGCAAAAAGTGAGAATATGCTAGTTCAAGTCATGTCCGACCTTTCGTTAATCGGGCCCCTGGCATGTTGAAGGTGGCTTAATAAACGGAAATCAAGATTTTGAAACTGTTGATATCAATAAATCTTAATGCATAGTTCAATTATTAATTTCACACCTTACATTGATTCATATAACATTGCTCTTGTTAGAATAAATATAGACGTTAAAAACTCTCTGAAGTAATAAAACAATAAAAATTTACGTTCGGAAATATCCTTGTTTCGATTCCACTCTGCGTCGGGTGGGCGGAGTGAAATGGTGAAGATTCCACCACGGACGGGACGAACACGGATCTACGGGGGATAACCCAAGACTCATTCCAAAGATAATCGCAACCCGCAACCGCACCGTATAATGTGTGAGTGGGAGCGTTCGTCTATGGCGTCGATATCTTTGCTGCCGTAGCGTATCTATATATATATATATATATATATATAGAAATGCTATATATATAGAAATGCTATATATATATATATATATATATATATATATATATATATATATATATATATATATATATATATATATATATATATATATATATATAGCGTTGCGTCGCGCAGGGTCCATCGCCCAGCCCATGGACGCGGCGCGGCAGCGCGTCGCATAGCTAACCGGTGAATGCTGCAAGAGATGCCCCTATCGATAGATAGATAGTCGATTCGATAGTACATCTCTTAGCATATCGGCTTGCCTCTTTCGATGTTCTATGTTTGATTCGATCGTCCTCCTGTGAATATTCCTTTGGCGTCTAGGTGACTAGGTTTGGTTGATATTATGCATTTTTTATTTTCCTTCTTCTTCTTTTTTTCGTAATCTCGCGGTTCTCATCTCTTCCGCGAGAATGCATATCATCTCAATGCGCATGCGCGGAGGGATCCTTCGTGAAATGATCGGAATCGATCCTCCATCCGAAGGAACAAAAAAGGAACCGGAATCCTTCTCCCTTTTCCCATTTTATTTTTTTTAGGTTAACGGTGCAACTTTCCTCGTCTGAAAGGAACGCGGAGTCGAGTCGGTTTGATGTGGCTTGTGGGTGGTTTTTGATTTATCTGACTATCGATTAGTTTGTTGTTGGTCTTGTGACTAATTTTTCTACCATAAAAGGTCGATAGTTGCGGCACAGAGAGGAAATCGTCAAGGAAAAGGACCTCTCGCACGGTCTTGTGGAAACATAAATCGCGGACCAATCGATAATCTTCTACAATTTTAGTAGGTTCATGGTTGGATACAGGAATTTGTCTTTCTCTGTCCACTTCCATCTGAACGTGTGTGTTGGAAAAGGAAGTATAGGCAGGGGCTAAAGTAACGTGTTGATGGCCCCTTCTGCTAACCTTTACTAACGCATGCGTTCAAATGGAAGGGTAGAGAGAGAAATATTAATTCCTGTATTCCTCGTCAGATGGTCGTATCTAGAGTCCCTATATGTAGAGAGTTAAGACAAGAGGGTAGTCAACTTCTGATTGGTCGATGAATTTTAGGCTCTACGGACGCCGCCATTGGATGCGATTTTGCACTTTTGTTTTGTTTACCAACGGTCTTTTACAGATAAAAGAGTTAATTTGAGATGAATCTGTTAATTTTAATCATAATGCACCACAAGAATTGTCCATAAATCTCAAAAGAATCATTAAAAAGCGTTAATACATGTCAATCGACAAAAGTAGGGAAAGATTACATCGTTAAAAACTTAGCGGAACTGTAATCTTTGCAGTGGAGCAAAACACAACAACGGCCTCAGAATAATGTAAACAAATGTGCAAAATCGCATCCAATGGCGGCGCCCATGATTTCACTTGTCTTAACTCTCTACATATAGGGACTCTAGTCGTATCATTCAACCTTCTAATCTAAAATCCTCGCGTTAGGAAACTGGAAAGTCAAGTAATGGACAGTTTTGGTAGCACGGGAGGAAGAGGGTTACGTTATTTGTCTCTTTACCGTTTAAGAACCTCTGCAAAATTCTGACATTAATTGAGGGATTGAACGACAGTGTTGTCTCGGAATAAGTCCGTGACTTTTCTTTTATTATTTTTACGCTGATGAAAGATTCCAATCATACTAAACCGTATTAAAATTTCAGCAAATTTGATCAAGATCACTTTTCCACTAAGAATCACGTGTTCAATAATCAAATTTGAGTTTTGACACCCCCCCCCCCTCTTCATTCTCCCTCCCCACACAATTTGACAATTTTCATTTTTTTTTTTTTTTTTTTAAATTTTTCATCCCCCCCCCTTCCAGCTGCTGGAGAAGACTTCCGGTATAAGCTCGAAAGAATGAAAATGATGATTTTTGATGACTTCTTCCCATGCGCGGATCCAACAATTTGGCAACCATCAACTTTTCCCATTTGAACGTATGAGAAACAATCGATTCTTCAGGGGGCCATGGCCCTTTCACTCATCGATTGTTTCTCATACATTCAAATGGGAAGAATCCATAGTTGCCAGATTGCTGGTTCTGCTCATGCCTCTTTCACTGATTTTTGCTACTTTATTGTTTCGATCTCACAATCAGACCATTTTGCGATAAAAAAAAAACATTCGTAGATCGATGGGTGGAAATCATATTTGCTCAGACCGTCGTGTCAAATTCAACAATCAGGGTTGATAAAGAAGAGTAATAAGAAGGAGAAAAGGATAGGAATAAGAAGGTGAAGGAAAGCCAGAACGATTCCGAGAAATGAAGCGAAAAAAATGTTTCGCGCGCAGAACCATCGGGGAAATTCACCAATAAATCGCAAGTGTCGACAACGATAGCTTCGGCGCACGGTGGATCGAAACATTATTTTGCCGGACAACAGGGGTGCAAAATGTGCCCGATCTAGCGATCCGCGGATTGCGTGAAAGTGAGGAAATTTTTGGGAAAGTGAGGGAATTTGTCCGATTTTCTTTTGTTTTTTTTTATAAATAATGGTAACAAGGATTTCCCAGGAAAATAGAGTAAAAATCGGTCATTTTGCAAACATACGGTGTTTGAATGTTAAAATAACCAAAAGAAAGTCATCACTTTCAAATTTTTGTGAGGAATTTTTTTAAAATCCTGTGAGGAAATAAATCATGGATCGCGTGAAACTTCTGAAGTTTTGGAACATTTTGCACCCCTGCCGGACAAGAAAAATGTTGGTTTTTTGCTTTAAAAACATTTTAGATGTGATATTTTCTTGAAAAAATCATGTTTTTTTACTCATTTTAAAATCTGAAATGAATGATTTCACACATTTTCAAGTTATCTTGCTATTTAATGTTCATAATCTTGAATTTAATTCGTAAAATTATGTCCGGGTAATTCCACATTTCGAACCACCGTGCGGCGGAGGGTCATAAGAGAAGGCGGTGAGGTGTAGAACGCGATGAAATCACACGAAATCAGAGGGGAAAAAAAGAGCATTTAAAAGTGAATTAAAGCGTTCCGAATCGAAGCCAGGAGGAGACCGAGTCGGAACTACGGGGCTGCAGAGAATGGATGCAGTGTTGTCAGATCGAGGGTAAAAGCCGTATCGTCCCCATTTAAATCAATGTAAAGCGTACGGCTTTTTCACACCAATCTGGCAACACTGGCTGCAGAGAATGGATGTGAACCTCGGAGCACAAGGAAGTCAAAAACTTACCTACCCGAACATCGGATGGCAAAAAAAGATGATGCAATATCTTCTGGTTTTGAGTTCGAAGCATTTGTTGAGCTCTTTCCGGAAGAGCAAGCGCGTGCTACTTCATAATCTTTGGAGAATTTTCAATTTTCATTCCTTCCAATCCAAACAAAACTTGCCTCCGACTTTAAATTTTGATTTTAAAGCATTCCTCGATGAAAAACAAGCGCTCAAGACCATTTACATTAATTTCCATTTTGTAACATGAGAAATAATGATGAAAAATCACAAAGATTATCGGAATATCGGCGCAGGTGCGCCTACACTTCAGAAATGACCTCAAGCGTGGCAAAGGTCAGGACCCGAATTTTTTAAGAGACAGACGATCCTTTCGATTGATGGATGTTGAGGACTTGGGTATTGCGTTTCAATCCTAAATTTTCAACTGTCATCAATTGGTAAGGACTGTTAGTTCCATACACAATTTGGGCCTAGGTAACATTCTCACACAATTACACATGTTGCATCAAAGATTATACTTCAGTCCGATTGCAATAAGTTATGGGCATTCCTATTAATGTGTCGATTGACAGCAGTGTTGCAAAACGTCTGATTACTTTTTTTTTGCTATTTGCTTCTCATGTGCATTTGATCCCTGAAGCTCTGATCTTTGAGGTCCTTGATGACCCCAGTGTCCTTTATCCACTCACAATTTGGGCTTTTGGGGAAAAATACATTTTTTTCACATTCTCTCTTGACAGATCACACTATTTACTTGTATTCTCCAAATTTTACATCTCAATCGTTTTTTTTGTTTTTTTTGCTGCTAGCCAAAATTTTGGATCGCGCCATACCACTGAGGGGGGGGGGAGATAGATGACACTACTGTCAAATCACTGCTTTCATTGCCAAATTAAAGTGATTTTCAATTAAGATGTCTTTCAATGAGGCTCTTGCAAACTTTTGCTGTGAGCAAATGAATAATCTGCTATGATGTAAAAACCAGGGAAAATCACGAAATTCACACAGGGAAAGTCTAAAATTTAGAAAGTAATAAACTCACATGACTACTGTGACGGCAAGTTTGTAATGCCGGCTCAGCGCAGGTACTTATCATGGGAGATTTCTGTCTATAATGTCACTGTCTCTACGGAAACACATAGAGATATGTCTCAATTAATTTAGATAGGAATCTCCCATGGTACCTGCGTCTCTCCGCCACTAAGCCCGATTCTAAGAGTGAATTTCGTGATTGTTTTGTGTTCATCATCGTCATTTTTACAAGTTTTCATGAAAGAACCAACTCTTCAATCTCCTAAAGCAAAAGTTTGCAAGAGCCCCATTAAAGTTTACTAACATTGATTGTGATGCAGGATACTCATACAATCTCCGATGCACTTCTAAAAACAAAAAACAGCAATTATGACAATTAAACAAAAACAAAAATCCGAGCACAAGTTGTCTATTGAATTTGAAGAGTTCCATAGATTACCCATTGTGCGTAAGAACGGACTGGGGATCCTTGAAGAGGCACACAGTCAAACGCGAGCTCAGTCCGACAAGTACAAAGATATGATCAATCATCTTTCTTTCAGGAGTGGTATCAATGGATAAATAGACAAATACAAACTAAATACTGACAAAGCGAGAGAGAGAGAGAGAGAGAGAGAGAGAGAGACCCGCCATGAGCCAGCCACTGGCCGCGGAGTGAGTTAAAGAGTTAAAGAGTCAGTCAGAGCCAGAGCATCATCAGAGCCCGCCTCACAAAGCGGAAATAGGAATAAATAGGAATAAATAGGAATGTAGGTGGTATGAAAAATATCAACTTGCTACAAATCAGTGAAGCGGATGATTCAGCGAAAACTTCGACTCCTTCTATATATATATATTTCTCTCTCTCTTCCCCTCCCCCCACTCTCTTTTTCCTTTCTCCATTTCAACCCCCTCCTCCCCCCGTCCCGCCATTTGACCAGTGCGGGTACATTGCTTTGGTCACTTCGCTATTCCTATCCTATTCTGGGATGTTGAATGTACCTTTTAAAAAGAGAGTTCCTTGCTCTGTAATCACTGTTATTTACCTCACCTGTGATCAGCTCTGGCTCTTCTCGTTCGATGCCTTGTAGTTGTAGCCCGCCCGGGTAGCTTGTTTCTAGGATTTTGTCAATTATATTAGCGCACTCTTCCTTCATCGGGGACTGTGAGAAATGTGTGAAATCCGGCGCTTTGGCGAAATCCTCCTAGTACACAAAAATGGGGCTGTAGCACACTTTTGCTATAAGCAATTTAATAGTAGATTTTGGTGTAAAAACCTCCAAAAATAACGATGGCAGCACTAAAAACTTCCGAAATCCACTCCTAAACTCAATAAACGCTTTTATTTGCGCGAGCATAATGGTGGCTGAGGGCCGTAATAATGGGAGATTCCCATCTAACAATACTGTAACTCCATCAAGAAGTGACCAATAAGAGACGACTTTCATGTTACAACGGTGTCACTAGGAGTCTCAGTACCATTCATCGGATGTGGATCATCACTCTGACGACTATTTACTCTGTGTATCATCCTTGTTAGCATAGAGAGAGTGACGAAATTAAGATAGGAATCCCATTATTACGGCCATATGCAACCATTACACTCCCGCAAATAAAAGCATTTATTGAGTTTAGGAGTGGACTTCGGAAATTTTTAGTGCTGTCGTCTTTATTTTTGGAGATTTTCACACTACAACCGACTATTAAATCGCGAAAAAGCAAAAGTTTGCAACAGCCCCATTTTCACTTTTGCAGGGCCGTCAAATAAAAATTTCGTGTTCAGCAGTCCCAGTTGGCATTTTCTTGGTTTTTAAAATGCAAGTATGTACGATGTGTTGTAAATGACCTTTTCATTCGTTTATGACAGAGCTAACCTCCTTCGGTGGGTTGGTTCACAATGTTAACGAGGAGAGGCAAGTCAATACGAAGGACCATGCACTTGGAATCTTTCTATTTCTCTTTTAGCTTATTTGATCTTATGTGTTAGAAAATGATGGAGGTTTGAGCCACCCAAAGACAAATATAGACCCAGTGCAAAGCTTGCTGTACAGGTGTCTTTTTTACAGCTTACAGAGTTGGTCGGGATTCATCAAAACAACAGTCAGCAGTCGCCTATAGTGGAGTGATAAACATTGATTAGGTTTTCTTCATGGTTTCAATTGACATTTTCTTGACCGAATAACGGGTTCTGATTCAAAAATCCTTCAATAAGGTTGATATATCTTTACCTGATTTCCTAGATTGGGTTTTTTTTACTTGACAATGGCCATTTCGGCTATGAGTTTCTCCATCTTCAGGTTTAACAATAAGTAAATGGAGAAAAAACTGTACCGGAAACAAAAACTATGTGCATTTGGGCACCAAACTTGTCACATGATAAATTAAAAGGTAAAAATGTTAAACAAATGTTTAAGAAGTTTAAAGAAGGAAATCAAATAAAAATGTATCCACCTTATTGAAGTATAATTCTCCAGCCTGATCATGAAATTCACCAAATTATGGATTCTGATTCATTATCTTAAAATTATGCTCTAAAATTCATTGAAATTCTGACTCAAAACTGAAATTTCAGGTAGATTTTGATTGGAGCTGTGTTTCTTGTTTATAACTCAACAGTTTATGACTTTTGGCTGTTGTTTTGTTGAGTCTTTGAACAAAAATGAACCTATTTCAACTTTCCCACTTTTATAACACGGGAAGTATGGTATGTGCTGGGTCTATATTTTTCCCTGGATCCATAAAGTGTTTTTGGCAGCTTGGCTTATCTCTGTCCTCTAACACTTGCGTCCTAATGGACGCAAGAAGAGAGATGAGAGAGAGATTGAGAGAGACATATTGCGAGAGAGAGAGAGAGAGAGAGAGAGAGAGAGAGAGAGAGAGAGGAGAGGGAGAGAGAGAGAGAGAGAGAGAGAGAGAGAGAGAGAGAGAGAGAGAGAGAGAGAGAGAGAGAGACATGTTCCTGGATCCGCCTCCGGAGAAGTGTCTCAAATTACGGTTTATATTTTTCAACGAATTTTTTCCCATCGATATGTATCGACGTATTTCATCCTAACTGCATTTTTTGTTGTTTTTTTTTCTCTCTTTCGTTTCTGTTCCTTTCAAGACCGACTATGCCAGTGAGCACGTAATAATTGCTATAACTCGTTTGTACCGTGAAAACAGAGAGATTCCTTTTAATTAATTGTGTAACGCAACGTAAACGACGTAACGACGTAACGTTCTTGCGCTCTACGTGACTCGCCGTAGCCGCGTTCATACTTGTCACTGTGCAGCATCTATGAGTTTGAGTTCGGCAGAGGGATGGGCGGGGGGGGGGCGGGGGGGGTTGAGTCGCGAATAGCGGGTAAAAACTCACCGAACACAGAGTTGAAAAGAAGCTCTTTGATTACGGAGCGGAAATTGAAAAGTAAAAGATAGCAGACGGAGTAATCGAAATTTCATCGCGGAGTCATTGGGCGCCTTAGCGGGCTGCTAATAGTCTCTGACATCTCGAAATGAAGCATGGGCATTGAACGGAGGGGGAACCACGATACCGAAAGCATGTAATACCCAAGTAAAATTGGTGAAAATGTAACGTTATGGATCTTAAGCGACGTGAGCATTAGGGTTGTATCCGGGACTACAACCCTTTAGCTCATAGGCGGTTTTTGTGCAAAATCAACGGTTAGCCACCAATCTCAACAAAGGACTCATCGGTTGTGGCGTTCCACACTATCTCACTCACACTCCCGTGACCCTCATGTGTTTATCCATCTCTTTCTAGTTTCGAAATTCGTATACAGAGCCTTGTTTAATGACAAATTATTATCAAAATCGCATTAAAAAGCCTCGAGAAATTCTATTCCGCAAAAAATTTTACAAAGGATATCTCTGTGAGAATATGTGTGGGTGTGTCTGTAAAACTCCTATTTAATGTAATTTCCCCATCCGCACTTTTGAATGAAAATTTCCGATCGATTTCCATCGCTCATTGTATCTAATTAATGATATGTATGGAACATATTAGGTTCTTTTCTAATTTATTCTTTTATTTCAGATGTTCTCTAATCATTTTGATGTTTGTTTTGTTCCAGGTGAGTTGATTTGAACCGATATCTCATCATTTTTCATCTAACATAACGAGCGTCGTTTCTCGAACTCTGCTCGTGAGTTTTTTATTTTATTTTGAATCTTACATTTAATATGAATACCTATCAATGTGTTGAGAAAATTCTGCTAAATCGATTTACAGAACTTGGCACTGTATATTCTTCTTCGTTTTTGAGGAAAATGACCTTAAAGAAAAACCACATGCTTATATCCATAAGGCCAACAAAAGTTTGGAACCGCGCATTTCTCTCCATTTCCTGCCAATCAGAAGCCGACTTTGAAATAGGCTCTTATCAGCATTGAACACACTAGCTGTTAATGCAGTGGGGCTCTTGAAAACTTTTGCTGTGAGTCCATTCTAATGTAAAGACCTGCAAAAATCACAAAAATCACCCTAAGAAAGTCTAAAATTCAGCAATAAACTCACATACTGCTATAATGGCAAGTGCGTAGTGGCGGTTCGACGCAGGTATCATGGAAGATTCCTGTCTATTATGTTACTTTCTTTACGAAAACACAGAGATATGTCTTAATTCAGGTAGGAATCTCCCATGATACCTGCGTCTCTCCGCCGTTAACCCCAATTCTGAGAGTGAATTTCGTGATTTTTTAGTGTATTCATCGTCATTTTGTACAGGTTTTTATACAAGAATCAACCCATCAATCCCCTACAGCAAAAGTTTGCTAGAGCCTATTTGTGACTCTTGTTTACTCTTTGGGGACCATTTATGTGCTGAGTATGAGACACTTATAAAACACTCGGAACCTTCATATTTCATCCATCGATTGAATCTTCGTTGAGTTTGGAAATGGGGCTATTGCACACTTTTGCTGTAAGCAATTTAATAGTCGATTATGGCGTAAAAACCTCAAAAAATAACGATGGCGGCACTAAAAACTTCCAAAATCCACTCCTAAACTTAATAAACGCAGTTATTTCCGCGAGCGTAATGGTGGCCGAAGGCACTAACAATGGGAGATTCCTATCTTAATTTCGTCACTCTTTCTATGTTGACAAGGATGATCCACAGAGTCATTAGTCATCAGAGTGATGATCCACATCCGATGAATGGTACCGCAACACCAAGTGACACCGGTGTCAAATGAAAGTAGTCTCTTATTGGTCACTTCTTGATGGAGTTTCAGAATTGTTAGATGGGAATCTCCCATTGTTAGTGCCTTCGGCCACCATTACGCTCGCGCAAATAACTGCGTTTATTGAGTTTAGGAGTGGATTTTGGAAGTTTTTAGTGCCGCCATCGTTATTTTTTGAGGTTTTTACGCCATAATCGACTATTAAATCGCTTATAGCAAAAGTGTGCAATAGCCCCATTTCTTTGATCCCTCACAAATCGACAACGCTGATATACATAGAACAAGCTGCAGCAGCTCAGCGGAGTAAACAATGCGACTATAAATGACGTCACTCGAGTGTTGTCCATCGTCAGTCATCTGTAAAGGACGTTTGCTCAAGTTTATCGGAAGGTCTCGTCTCGTGTCATCGACGGCGATCAAAGTCCATCCCTCTCGCCCCGGTGTGCCCAGTGTTCGATCCGATTCCGCGGATGGCTTCGCTGTAGACCGAAAGCATCGGGAAGGCGGTCAGAAGCTCCTTTAAACAACAGGTGTGCTCTTAACTAGACATCAACCTTCTAGTTCGAATGCGGATTCCTTTTGGACGAGCACGCCTGTTGTTTTCATGAGTCCTTCTTCCGGAGACCGCCGCATTGAAGCCTCATCTGTTTATGTCTGAAATTGCATGGCTTCGGCGCACGAGATTGTAAATAATGGGACTGGAGACTCTGTTCTTGCAGTGTTGCCGAATGTATTGATTTATTTGATTTCACCGTGTTAAATTCGCTGTAATTTGTTGGGATTTTACATTAAATCTGGCAACGCTGGTTTCAGTGTTGCCTTTTTTCAGGTTCAATTCTATATATATTTTGCATTGCTTCGCACGAGAATGGGTCTGTCACTGAGATATTTTTTTTTTTTTTTTTATTTATATCAAAGGTGCGAGGGCTCTTGAAAACTTTTCTTGTGAGCAAATGAATAGTCCAAAGTCTAAAAATCAATAATAAACTCATACATAACTGCTAAAATGGCAAGTTCGTAATGGCGGCTCAACGCAAGTTGTTTTCTCTGTAAAGAGTGAATTGTATGCTTTTTTCTACAGGTTCGTCGTTTTTCTCTCACAGAATTTCATGTTCAGTTTGACAGTTCATTTTTATCTACAGAAAAAATCTTGCTATAGCTTTAGTAAACTCAACTTTCAGTCACAGTACACTGAGAGAATTACTTTTTTAATCCAAGGTGTATTTTGTTTGTGTTAAAGAAAGTGCACAGTGAAATCTTGACTAAGGGGAAATTCATTTAACCCAAGGAAAATGTCTCCTGCTACAAGTAAAAGATCCCTTGTTGTGACAGTGATTCTCCTTCTTGCAATCAGAACTTTACTTCGCATAAGGAAAACTGTCTTAAGTAATTGTGTTTCCTTGTTTTTAAAGAAGTGATTTCTGTCAGTGGTCATAGACTTTTGCTACAGCAGTAAAGAGGGTTACATCATGTTGAAAATCACTTGACTTTAACGTTGGGAGCAACTAAAAGTTTTTAAAATTGAATCTTAACCTCAATAAATGCACTTAAACCCAATGATAGGATTGCTATCATATAGCGAGGTAGAATTAAGGAGTATTATCTAATTTTTCTGTTACTCTATGATGAATCAATTTTCCTACAGTAAAGAATCTGCTGCAATCGTGCTGTTGATCCAAACTTTTAATACAGGCGATTTAAGGTGTAAAAGTTCAGGTGTAAAAATATCCAAAAATAACGATGCTAGCATTAAAAATTTTAGAAACCCGCTGCTAAACTCTCAAAATGCTTTCAAACCGCGCTCGATCGGTAATGGCTGTGTTGGGCACCAATAGTGGGAGATTTCCATCTAATAATGCTGTCTTTCCGTCAAGAGGGGGTCTATAACAGACGACTTTCTTTTGCACTTGTGTCACAGTACCACTATTCAGCTGATAACCACTACTCTTGTGTCTGTTTACTCTCTGAATCGTCCTTCATAGCATAAAAAGAGTGACGAAATTAAGACAGGAGTCTCTAATTATTAGTGCCCAACACTGTCATTATATAGTGAGGCTTTGAAAGTATTTTATGAGTGCGTCTAAGAGTGGATTTCATATATTTTTAGTACTACCTGTTTTTCAGTGGCGAAGCGTGAAATTTGGCAACAAGGTAGTTTCTCCATTTAAATTCATCAAAAAAGTCGAACGCTCCAGTCATCGGCGATGACCAGGCATTTCGACCTTTCTAATGTCTTTAAATGGGGAAAAGAAAAGTTGCCAAATCGCACGCCTCGCCACTGCTGTTTTTTTATGGTTTTTACATTTGAATCGACCCTTAGATCACCTGTAGCGAAAGTTTGCAACAGCCCCATTAGATGGCACTCCGTTTTTGTAATTCACTGTACGAAAGCCATCTCAATTTTTTTTTGTTTTGAGTCGATTTTTGAAATTTTTGATGCCAGCAACGCTGTGTACTTTCAAGTGAATTTACACTAGCATTGACCCTATTTTTTGCTGTTGCAAACGATTGAAATGAACTCCTCGTAAAGTTTGAAGACGTTCATTTGGCAACAGTGCAACACTGCTCCACTCGTCAGTGGCACCAGTGGATTGTCCACCAGTGTTGCCAGATCGAGGGTAAAAAGCTGTATCGTCCCCATTTAAATCCATGTAAAACGTAAGGCTTTTTCTCCCCAATCTGGCAACACTGTTGTCCACTTTGCAGCGCGGACTTAGACTCTAACTCGGAATTCGCGAAGACGCGAAAAATCCTGAGAGTGTTCGAGCGATCGCATCGTTGCGCGTCACTGGATTCGAGCTATCGAATGTATATCGAACTGGACTCGAACAAACTCGGACTGATCTAACTTTGTTGTTGCCGGATTGTGAGGTTAGTAACCAATTTAAAATCGGATTTTAATGGGAATTTATAATATTAGTCTGCTCTATTTGGCAACCGTGTTCTTGACTTTCGTTCGTTCGTTCGTTCGTTCGTTCGTCACTCTTCGTCTATTTCCGATCGCATCTCGCGATCATGTCATGCTATGCCATTCCGTGGCTTTGCTCTGTTCTGTTTCGTTTTGCCCTTTTTTGCGGAGTTGCCAAATTTATAGACATAAAAAAAAAAGTTTTCTTTAGACGGATTAATTTCGGGAGAGGGGGACATTGAACCAATAGATGTAGAAGAGCGAAGCGGGCCACCTTTAAAATATTTGTTTCGAGAAAACAGCAGTTGTATCCAAGGTTATAGATTAAAGAGGTATGCTCATCTGACTTCGCGCCACAGGTTAAGTGGCGCGCAGTTCAAAATCACTGCAGGCAAGATGGCCGACAAAAGCAGAGAACGTATTCTCTTTGCAGTCTGATATAGGGCTTTTTACATCATGTATCACCAGTGATACACTATGCAGTGTAGGGTTAAATCGCTTACAGCAAAAGTGTGCAACAGCCCCATTCTGCGAACCGGGAACGGAGCGTAAAAGTAAACGATCAACCTGTAGGTCGGTTTGGGTGCTCTAACGAATTTCAAACATTTCTCTCGGGAAAACTTATAGTTTCCGTTTCCGATTTTGATTGTTTTTGGTCTCTATAAGTCTGTACCCTTCGATGTGGCATCATTGATTTCTGTCTCTCGACGATGGTTCGACCGGTGTTATTTATGGCAACCCAGCGTAACGTGCGTAAGAAACAATGCACTGGCCCGATAGGCCCAATAGGTCCAATCCACGCCTGTCGCGCTACTGAGTGTCGCACTCTCGTCCGGAGAGTTGGCATTTTTCCTCGTGTCACGCGTAAGTGGAAGTAAAAGAATGGCAGTGACACTGTGGCACATCCACATTGAGAGAAGAGGAAACAAGGAATGGTTAAGATGGGTGGGGGGGAGAGGTCGAAAGAGACAGAGGGCGGGGGGACATAAGTACGTTGCTTCTGTTTTCGGACGGTTCTATTACGAATGTGCCAACCGGAGCACTATGGTCTGAGATCGAAAGAAAACTGGCAAAAAAAAGGAAAAAAAATCAGTGAAAAGAAGTAATTTAAAATTATCATTATCGACCCATTTTAAGGGTAATTTTAAAAATTTTCGAGTGAAATTTCCAGGTTTGAATCATTTCTTATAAGTGTTTTTCTGTGATTGAATTTGGTTTTTGTAATCTGTATAAAT